>QHHH01000081.1:600000-909396 GCA_004367485.1 Fusarium citri
TCTGCCCATCTGAACCAGTCCGACTTTGGAATCCTGTTTCCCTGGTTGACCCAGAAGATTTTCAAGGCAGAGCAACCCGAGCGAGCGCTCCGCCTGAACCTCCGCGCCCAACTCCAGATGCTTCGTCAGAACGGTGTGCCTGTCGGACGCACCTTTGTCAGCGATCTGGTCGACGGAACATCCTTCGATAAGCTCGAAAAGTTCAACGAAGAAAAGGGCGATGACTGCAAGGATGGTATCAACGACGATCAAGCCATCTTCGACACAAGCGGCAACAACCCCGTTAAGTACTGGCGATGGATCGACATCATTGGCCTTGGCGATTCTGGAGACAAGAAGACCACCGAGAAGAAGGTCGAAGAGGGTGAAGAAGAGATGAAGGGCGAACTTGACCCTAGCGATGAAGTTCCAGGAGCACCACCTACCATTACCGGTGCCGTAAGCGCCACCGCAGCATGAACAAAAAAAGATTACGAGCGATGATTTGGAAACCACTGTTTTGAGATACCTCTTGGCGCAAGGATAGGCAAATACCACATAGACTAGCACGAATAGAACCTGATTTATTTACTCTTCCTTCTGATATCCCATCTCAATGACCAACGTAGATCCCTTATTCTGCCAAATTCCTCCCGTTCCACCAAATACACAGCGAGAAGATACAGGTTTCCACATGTATCCCGTTACTTCCTCCAACGAAACCACAATATCACCCCTCGGAGCACACGCAACGGTCCGACATGTCCCATCCGTTACAGAACGACATTGTCCTCCTTCAATTTTGATCTTTCGGTTTTCGTCGACGAGGTCGTACCAGCCTGCTATAGCAGCTGGACAAGCGACTCTATCCGGACCTGGTTTCTGCTTGATATTAGTAACATATTCGAGGGTAGTGAAGGGGTCTTCTTCAAGGATTAGAGGGGTTCTTACTGTTGTGCAGGCGAGTGTCTCGGGGGTGCTTTCGGCGATGGGCTTTAGGTACATGAATGGATCGATGCCTGTTTCTTCGGACATGGAAACCCATGGGAATTGGTTTACTATGGATTCTGGCTCTGTATGGCGGTTTTTGGTGACTTTTGCGAGGGCTAGGGATGCGAAGAGGATGATTGTGAAGAGCATTGCGCCGCTTGCAAGTGTCTTAGACAGAAAAGATATGGCTTCAACAATAATTCTCAATTTCTTTGCAGAATGGGCCGGTCGATTAATTATTGTTCGGTGTGTAGTGATTCTATAAGTGTGAATGAATGTAAAAGTAACCTTGATGGACAAGCTTAATTGGATGGCACCAACCTCTTATATCAATAAACATGCCGCCCTTGTGACACGTTCTCTCGTCGGCGAGGAAACACAAAAAGGCTCCCTCCCTTTGCCTATCTTTCGCCAGATGAAGCATGGAAAACGTCGCACTTGGTTTCATTGTTCCGGATGCGGATGTGGGACAAGCGTTGGCATACTAACGTGTTCTCGGTTTGACCGATATATGACAAGACTTTATTCAAGCTGGTGGTCTCATAAGCAATAGAACGACTCTATAACAAAATTGTCTTTCATTAGGTTTCTATGTTGCTCAAGAAGTGCTAAAGACGCTGCGCTTGAAGGCTGAATGAGTACCATACTACCTAGCGTATAAAACGATCATCTTGCGATACTTTCCCAATCCCGTCCCAGACCTTGCGCTGTACGAGATTCGTATCCAAGATCTCCTCATATCTTCCACGTATCTGGCGTTTCTCCACGCAGTCTCGAATTGTTTCGTGCTCATTGTGGTGGTCAATTATCATCACTTCTCTCGTCTTCGCTAATTCGGGATACGCAATATCCTCATACCAGCCGTCCTCAATTTCGACACCCTGCTCCTTTGCACACCTCTCTTAATCCTCACGGAAAAAAGGGTTCTGAGAAAACTCATCGCCGATTACCCATAGGTGCCAGCTTGGTTCTGGGTCAAGAAATTTGTATAAATCGACATAATTGCAGGCAATCGCTGCCGCCGCGATCTCTCTCTTCATCCCGGGGACGTGCTTGGCGAGCATTTTAAGAAAAGTCTCCTTTGGTTTCAAGGGCCACCAGATGATATAGGGCTTCCGCTCCCAGCCGTCTTTTTCCTCCAATAACTGCAAGTCGTTGAGCATGATGCGGCAAGCCAATATCGCTCGTTGGAACTCCCAGGTTAGAGAAGCCCGGGCATATATAGTGTTGTTCTTGATCTGGCCCGCCCACCAACGAGCAAACATCGTGTAATATAGGATACCACGGATAATGCAGTCCTAATCCAGTCCAGTCAAGGTCCTTCCAGAATTCATAAGACGAACATAGCAATCAACGCTCCCATCGTGGGCAGCCATCTGTATCAACAATGTCTTCTTGATAGTCGGCAAATCCTCAGGTAAAGGACTATAAAGAAGTTACACCTCATCTTCGGTAAGTATACTGTGTTGTTCTTCAACGTCCTCGTCCTTAAGGCCAATATGTTTGTCCTCTTCGATACAAGGTTAGAGGTCAGGCACCCAGCTTCCAATACCCTTCCTCACTGCCAATTTCCATCGCACTTCGGTATCACCGTTCAGATATGCCAGGCATTGGTAATCCCACAGCTCAACAGTCCGTTCGAAATCATCCATAATAGCGTAGCAGTATTTAAACTCCATGATTTCTTCGTATATAAGTTTCCCGCCATCCGTTCCACTTTCCCGTGCCTCTTCAGCATAAGTAACTTCGGGTAATAGATCAAGTTCTTTCCAAAGAGAATAGTAGCCTACTGCAGCACAGGCACGACCAGCTTGATATTTCATATCAGGGTGTTTAGAAGCTAGCGAGCGGTAGGTTTCCTCAGTTGCGATGTCGGGGTGCCAAATACAATATGGCTGCTCTTCTGCCTCCATCTCTTCCGGTATATCATCGCTCATGATGCGGCGAGCGTTGCGCGCTCGTGCAACTTTAGGCATCGAGGAGGCAAGTCGCTGGACGGGCTCACTCATGGCGAAGTCGTAGTGCAGGCGAATACCTCGGATCAGTGCCGCTTGAGCATTACTGTTATCGAGGAGACTGGGGACTCCATCACCAAGGATGGCCTTTTCCAGCTCTCGTGCAAGTTGTCCGTGGTCGGGCCGCTTCATTTTGTTTCAAGAGATAA
Source organism: Fusarium citri (assembly GCA_004367485.1). NCBI lineage: Eukaryota > Fungi > Ascomycota > Sordariomycetes > Hypocreales > Nectriaceae > Fusarium > Fusarium citri. The sequence goes on from QHHH01000081.1 coordinate 603,134, forward strand.
TAATATTAATAGAATATGATAAACTTATGAAATGAAGTTTTCGCAATTAAATGGGTAAATTTAGGGCGGCATGACTCACAGGGTATCGTGAACACAACCAACAGTTCTTATGATGGATCTTCCAGATGTGGACGTACGATGGAATCCATCATGACAAGGTTTAGACTGTGATTTAACAACAGCAGAACTACTAGACCTTATATGGATCTTGGCAATTCAATTCAACAACGAAAGATAGTCCGAAGAAGTAACGTCTTTTCCAACAAAAAGAATTTTGGAAATGGGTCGGAGGGTTGTAGGAGAGGAGGTTGCAGTCTTCAATGAAGCCTCTTGAGCTTACAGTTAGGCCCCTATAAGTTTTTGGGGATAGCAGTTATAAAATAGGAAGCTACAACTCCTACCTCTTTAACCTGAATAACGATATAGCTCAGTACCTAGCTACCTAGGTACCTAGAGATTTCCCTTTTGACCTTAGAGGGTAGGACCTGCCAAAAATAATCTAATACACGCCTTCCTGCCTTTGTTTGTAATCGCCTCCCTTGAGCGCGTAACTAAACCATTGATTGGTCCGGCACCCAACTCCATATCGAATGATTTGCTATTATTGACGTCAACCTTCTTTGCCTTCTTATCTCTCAAAACCTCTGCAGCACTCAAAATTAACAATAGCTTCGACTACACTTAGTAACCATGTCAAACTAAGCTAATTCGAATCTTCGTCCTTTGCTACCGTCTTCCTCGAGGAATACCAGCGCTCGCCAACCGCCCTCAAAGGTTCTCACGCCTAAGCGGAAGAATACAAACAGCGCCTGTCTCATCTGTAGGAGGCGTAAGATAAGGGTAGGTATGACAATGAGCACCACAGACATAGCTACTAGGCTATGTGCAACAAATTGCAATGACTGGTGCGTCCATTCTGGTGTTGATACTAGTTGGGTAGTGTGATGGTCAAGAACCGCGCTGTTCTACATGTATCAGCAACAACACTCCCTGCGAATACACCACTACGGACCGTCAGGATAACAAGATTGCAAAGAGACAACTCGTTGAAGCCGAAGAGCGACTCAAAGCTCATGAAGAGCTATACAGTATCTTGCAATCCAAAAGCTTCGAGGAGAGCAAGTCAATATTGGACCGCATAAGAAGTGGCCAAGATGTTCGAACTGTTCTGCGCCACTTACAAGATGGAAACTTGCTACTACAGATCGCCCTAGTGCCAGAGACTCGACATCGTTACAGCTTCCCTTATCACTCAGGGATGCCCTCGTTTTTACTCAACAATAGCAATCCATATCTTCAGTCTCGGATGTACAAATTAGTTGGCGAGTCTACAGAAACGACAAGAGACACCAATACCAATCTTCAAGCCGCCAGAGTAGGTGATGAGGCTCTGTATAGAGCACCATATCATGTGGCTAGACTCGTTGAGCCGCGGATTGATGCTGTACGACCGTCTCGATGGACATTGGTCCCGGCAAGTGACAACTTTCTCAGGGAGCTTCTCAGAGCATACTTTCTGCACGCGTATCCAATATTTGTCTTCTTCCACAAGGACTACTTCCTGGAAGACATGTCTGCAGGTCGTAATCGCTTCTGTTCGTCACTGCTTGTTAATGCCACACTTGCAGCCGCCTTCGTAAGTTCCACCAATTTTGACCTAGCTGATGTAGCTAATCATATCTCAGCACTGCAATACCAAACTAACACCCGGCAACGAGTTCTGGAACCCTCGATCAATTCAGTATCAGTTTATGGCTGAGGCCAGAAGACTCAGAGAGCTTGAGGTGCACGAAGACTCTCTTGCAACGATACAGGCTACCATGGTCATGGCCCTTACATACAACATAAATGCAATGGACAAAGTTGGGTGGTCTTATACCGAGCAGGCCTACGCAATGGCACGTCGGATCAAACTATTTGATCCGCATCCGACTGGCATGGATGACAAGACAAAGTCTGCTCGTGGTTTGACAGCCTGGGCATTGTTCTCTTTCCAATCGTAAGTTCTCGACGCCATATATTTTACTGGCATTGACAAGAAGTTGCAGTCTATTTACCTTCCACTTCTTTCGCCCTCCGCTTATGAAAGCTCCTCTGTGTCCTTTACTGGATCCCAAGGATAGTCCAGGATGGTATCCTGAACTCTGGATCATGTACCCTCTCAGCCAAAGCCCTATCCCTGTTCAACTGGGCGAGCAATTCAAAGCTCTTTCAGAGTTCAGGTACATTATCAACGGAATTGGAGCCTTTACCTTTGGAGAACTAAAGTCAGCGAGAAAGCTTGCACTTGATGAGGCCTGGGGGTTCTATCTGAAGCTGAAAGGCTGGTATGACTCCTTGCCAGACTCGGTGTCAGTCACACATGCTGTTTTGCCTTTTCAACTACTCAATCAGTAAGTTCTATGGGACTCTATCGCTTTCTCTTACTAACGGACTTAGTCTTCACTACTTCAATATCTTGATGATATTAATGGAGCCCTTCACAAGTGCCGAGGTACAATCGGAGAAAGACGACCAAACTCAAAGTCCAGCCAATGTGATCATCAGTGCTAAAATAGGTTTCGAAACAGTCCAGCGACTATACTACTTACGACACAGCTTCGAAGCACACGATCCCCTCCTCCTACAATTTCAAGTCCAGCTCGCATTCATGGCAATAAAGACATTATACTCCGAAGACAAACCATCCCAAGAAGTTCGGGAAGCTATACGATCCACACTCATGCTGGCCCTCAAAGGACTGAGAGACCAGGCGAACAGGACATACCTAGGTGTCACGACATTTCGGCTTTTGAAGGATAGAGTACCAGATGACGATGCACTACTTTTGCAGGGTCTTGCTGATGTTGGGACTGGGGAGGAGAGGACCCAGGCCTTGATTGCGAGTCATGTGAAAGCAGGATATCCTATTAACGTGTTGAGTATTAATGAGGATCCTGAGGAGAGGAGCTTGGGGGCTATGGTAGCTGCTTATAAAGATGTAGACGTTGATGATGGTGAAAGGAATCTGGTTAGATAGCGAGATCTTGTTTTATATATACGGTGGACATGGGTTGAAGTAACAAAGTAAGGTTTAAATTAATATGTATCGAATTACGATATCCCAACTTCAGCATCAAAGAGGTAGAATAGTTTCTAGTTCTCCGACACCTAATTACTCCTCAGTCTTCCCCTTTAACAGCATATCCTTGAATGCGATACATCTCTTCTCCGTAAGAGTCGAATTGAAAACCTCAAAGACCTTCCCAGGCTTTTCGGGACTCACTCCCCCGCCAAAGACACCAATTTGAGGAATCTGACCCCAACCAGGGCCGTTCTTGGGATCCCTGATAAACTGTCCCCAAGCCTTCTGCATCGCCCTGCTCAACTTGTCCTGGAACTTCGTTGACCCTTCCTGGGGATATGTACCGAAAAGAGTTGGAATCTCAGAAGAGTGATAAGCGCCACTGCCATTGAAGATCTCCGTATTTGGAAAGCTAGCATTATACATGAATCGCCATGTGTTGATACCCGTACTGTGAAAGTCCTCTGCAGTATAGCGGATCGGACATTGCATGCCGAGTTCGGTGGCGATCCTGACGATTTGATCGAACTCGTTGGTTATACCGGGACCGCCAATGGGGTAGTACATCTTGAGGAAATCGGTTTGTTTGGTGGTGACATCTGGCAGCCAAGCACTGAGAGCTTGTTCGATCGTAATGTTCATGAAATCTTCCAGTCGTGCTTCATCAGCGGTTGAACCCAGCATAACAGGGACTCGTGCCATGATGTTGTTGGCTTTCCTGGACTGGAGTCTGATATCGCGAGGGAAGTTTGCGAGGGTCACTCCCATGTCGCTAATGGGTTTAAAGTCAAGCGCGGCTCTCTCGATGATATCCTTCAGTTCGGTAGCAGGAACAATGCGCATGCACTCGAGCACTTCATCGAATTTGCCCTTGTCGCATTTGGCCAACTTTGTAGCGCGCTCCCAAGCGCCAGTGGGGGTGACGTTGGTGTTGGCAGTGCCGGACTGAAGAATAGCTGCTCGGAAAGGGAGAGGCTTGGGAGGAGCGGTGATGAGGTCGTCGACACTTCCTGCGCCGGCGCTTTCGCCAAAGATTGTGACTTTCTTAGGATCTCCTCCGAAGGCGACGATGTTGTCTTGGACCCATTGCAGGGCTAGTCGCTGGTCAAGTAATCTGATAGCGTTAGTCATGGTCAATCATTGCTTCATCTTTACTTACCCGACATTCCATTCTCCTTCCGGGAGATCATAAGTCGTAGGAAAGCCAAAAATGTTGGTTCGGTAATTGATTGTAACGACAATAATATCTTCATAACCCGCCATCTTGGATCCCTCGTAGTATGGCAGAGAACCAGATCCATGAAGAAAGCTGCCACCATGAATCCAAAAAGCAACAGGCTTTGAACCAGCATTCGAACCAGCAGGCGCATAAATGTTAAGGTTCAAACAATCTTCACTGGTACCCGCAGGTGGCCCAGGGGTAGCAAAGGTCTTGATATTCCGGTTACGCTTCGCCTCGGGATATTTAAACTGCATGAGACAGGATGACTGGTAGCGGGAGGCATCGTAGGGAGTATCCCATGGTTTGGCTGGTTCTGGGGCGCTGAAGCGGATGGGGTTTGCGCCGAAGGGGATGCCAAGGAACTGGTTGACGATGGTCTCGGAGTTTGGGATAGAAGTCGTAGTGCCGATTACAACACCATTATCGATGGTGGCTGTTGGGTTTTGGTTCTCGGGAGTTGTTGCTTGAGGGAGCGCGAGTGATGAAGCCGCAAAGAGAGCGGTTGTAAGAAGAGTGAGAGAAGCCATGATGACTGATGATATCGAACAAGACTCAGTCAAGGCAGGACATCATGCTTCTTATATAGAAGAACTCGAACTTTGATGCCAACATGATCGACGACCACAACTTACACAGATTCCGCAGTGGATAGACCAGCATCATGCCTTTGCTTGCCATCTCGACCAAACCCAAGGCTGTGTCAACCTTATAGTAGGTCTTGGCATCTTCAGAGCCCCATTAATACAATTCCGCAGTACGTTCAGTTCTTTGAGGCGATATTGACCTTGCTGTAATAGGCTTCATGCTGCGTTCGAGATGATTGGCTTGGTGTTGAGACCCCTGGTATGACGTTGCAAGGGTAGCGCAGCATAGAGCTAAAAAGAGTTTAGGGCGGGGACTCAGCTTTGACGTCGATGGGGCTGTTGCACTGCCATGACTTACACGAACGACCGAGGTATTGATTGAATGGGTCTATCATCGATTTAAGACATAGCACGTTCTTTACGATGGGCCTCAATGACATGAATGACTACAGTTTAGAAATCAATACTGAACACTACTGAGGCTAAAAAGGATGCACTGACGACCGGTTTCTTGGACCTTCAGTTACCCTAAACTTCCTGACCTTCTGATTTGTTTAGGATTGATGAATAAGACGACATGTGTAGAAGAGAGAAAGGTTACGTAAATCAAAGCCAGCTCTATCTAGTGTAGGGTTTATAAGGCCTTTGAGCCTTTTGGTGAAACTACAGCTGGAGGTTATACCTCTTTTGTTGGTATTGGAGGCTTTATGACTGGTTGTGGCAATATCTTTTACGTTGCCTGTAAGTTACTTCCAGCAGACTATTGCAAGAGAAGATATTCACTCCGTATAATTAGTTAATGGAATAAATCTTAACTGAGAAAACTACATATGATCTCAATATTTGGTTAATAATTTTAATTCGTTACTTATTTATGTTTAAAAACAGCTTCTCTCTGTAAAAAGACAGAGAGATAAGACGCTAGATGTTGGTACCAGTAAATCCAACCGAAACAAACAATTATTCAAAGAAGAGGAGATCTACTTAATCCCAGGACAGACAGCTGCCTGGGGCAGTTTGGATAATTAAAGGTAGTGGGATAAGGCAGCTAACGCGGCCACGTAATTTAGGCAGCCGTTGTTATTGCGTTCTCCAGTAACCGCGATTTGCACTAAACAAACAAAACATCACAACCATCACTCCACCGCCAAAGAGAGCACCCATCAACGATGGACGAGAAGCTTCTTCAACTGCAACGGGCTGGCCTTTGTGACCAGCGCGTTTGCGCGGCCATCTCGCATCTGATCGAAGATTTGATTTGGGAACTCCCGCTCGCTTCGAACAAGGTACTCCCCTTCATTGAACGACCAATCGCCAACTTTTAGGAGAGGATTGGTGATATCGGGAAGGACAGCAAGTTCGTGTTTCTACCGTTACGTCTGGTTAAACAAGCTACAGACACTTCAGAGCCAGCAAAAGTGAGCCTTCGCGGTGGAGAAGACGCACCGTTCCGCCCCCGAAAACGCATCAAATACAACAATCCTCTCAAGCATGAGAATAGCGCAAATGAATCTTCTGCTAAAAGCGCCAGACTTGCTCAGGATACCTTTCTTACAAGACGAGAGCAACAGGATCAGTATATCAAGCAAGAGAATGATGATGAAGAGGCTCTTTTTACCCGATCAGACCGAGAATATCAGAGAATCAAGCAAGAGAAAGATGACCAAGACAATCGTTTTACCCGACTACAGCAGAAATATCAGAATGTCAAGCAAGAGAGAGATGAACTAGACACTTCTTTTGACCGATTACATCGAAAATATGAGAATGTTGAGAAGGAGAGAGACAAACTAGACTGTCGTTTTACCCGAGTACTGCTAAAATATCGGGAGATTAAGCAGGAGAGAGATGACCAAGACGCTCTTGTTACCCAACTACGGCAAAGATGTCGAGGGATCAAGCAAGAGAGAGATGAACTAGACGCTCTTTTTGACCAATTACACCGAAAATATCAGAATGTCAAGCAAGAGAGAGATGATTGGCAGGAAAGATTTCAGAATCTCAATCAGGAAAGAGATGACCTACACTCTGATTACACCTGGCTACAGCGAACTTATTGGCAGGTCAAGCAAAAGAAAGATAGCGCGAAAGAGCTGATAGAGTTTCTGCAACAACGCCTAGAGGATAGTGACAGAGACTTGGAGGAACTGCAGAAAGAGATCACAGAGTCTAAGCGGAAGGATTTGGAAATATACCTTCTAAGAGATGAACTTCTTGAAGCACAAAAGGAACTCCAAGAGTATCGGGAGGCTGAGTGTCAGAAGGCTTTGGAAGACACCATCGATGACAACGAAATCCCGACTGATTTGCCTTTACACCCATCCCGTGAGGGGACTACTTCCCCTGAAGTCAAATTTCCTGCTCCGAGGAAGATAAAATTGATCAGAAACAATCCTGAGAGATCGACTCTTGTAAGTTGACATCTGGTCACTATCTCTGACGAGTTGATGATTTGGAATGATCCTATGAGAGACCAGGCTTTCGAATTGATCGCTGACTCGAGCCTCTATATCACAGCATCATCAAGTTACTTCCCCTGTATCCCAACATCCACAAGTCCTACCTCCCAGCAAAAGGGCGACTGGTGGCCCCAGATCGATTCGTTTAGTCATAGGCAGGTCGCGCACGAACGACAGTCGCAGAAAGGCTGGTAAAAGATTGCGCTCCCTTAAAGATATCGACTATGAGATCAAGCCGCTCCCATCCGACGACTCTTTTGATGAAGAAGAGGACTAATGATTCTAACACCGACACTATGCATTTCCTTTTCTCATATTTCCTGCGCAAAAGGTGTTTGAATCGAATTTGTGAGTTCCTACAACTGGAGGAAACTGGAATGGCGTTGCTGACCTGTTTAATAGTTTTGGTAAAATGTTCAAGGTCCTAATTTACACGATTTCGCTTTCGCCATTTTGAGGGACAACACATAGCCTGTGGTATCGACTGGTTATACAACATGTATGGAGATGAGATATGGATATTGGGAAATCAGAGGACGATGGATACCAGGTCACTACTCAGCATTACCTGGAACAGCAGTTGACTCATGATACTACACTTATCGACGCGTGGAACACCATCGTTCAGATGTACAGCGGCAAAAGGGACAATTTCAGCTGAAGCTGAGTGTGATTTGTGTTATTGTAAAGCACACAAGACACCTTCCGCAGTTGCTATACACGGGCGATCAATGAAGCACAAGCAATCTCCTATAACGCATGGAATCGGGAGCGATACTTGTCTAACGGACGCTTCCTCGATTGTCCAGACATTTCTTCTCATATCTGAGCTGCCAATTTTGACTTCAACGAGAGGTATGGCATTTCAAGACTGCCCCGGCTCAGGAAGCGTGTGAAGACCCAGCATGAGCAGCAAGAAACGGCCTCTTGATGTCGGCAAGCCACGAGGGGATAAGATACCTGAAATCGTGATTCTAGGAGAGGCCCAGTGTTTTTCATCCTGTTATTAGCTTAATACACAAGATCGTGGAGTCTTACAGCAATAAATGGATAATTTCGAAGAAACTTAGAGTTAGCATGGTCTCAACCAGTATTTCGGCAGTGGGCGAATGAGTTATGGCATGTTTTCATCCGACCCGTTCTTCAGACACCAAAGAACAATGCTATCATTTTCAACAAATCAAGTTCACATGCAAATGATCATCGAGATGGAGGATACAAAAAAGGTAGGTCTTTGCTGCTCCAAAGATACTTTCCGCGACACACCGGACCTTTCCCCACTTCCATCCGGCACGGCGCCGGTCTTTGACCCGATTACGGCAGCTCAAAATCCCATCCCCGGCCATAAATCAGCATCTCCCCCAAAACAGCGACCGAGTCTTTTAAACAGAAGCTTAAATCAAGACTTCGGCTCGGGCCGTTTTCTCAAATTGCACAAACGCGATATCGTCGCCCGTGCCTGCATTAAACTCGCATCGTTTCCCCAGGGATCATTCACCATTGAGATGCCAACGTGGAAATGATGAACCATCACGATTGTCTTGTGCAGGCGCTGATTAGCTCTGCTGATCGTGCACGTGGGCCTGGTGACCTGGGGGTTTCAAACTTTCATGCGAGCCTGCTGAGGACAGACTTACTCGCTCTGATTGGTTGGTTCTGTCTAGGGGCAATTATCGGCTCACGAGGTTGTATTGGACCGTGGTGCTTAGATGGACCAGATATTGGTCTGGGTGAGTTTGTGCGAAAGGTTTATATAGTTTCAGGAGGCCTTTCGCGAAATTAGTTTTTGTTTGTTGTCGCTACTCCTCTCGCTCTCACTCTCGCCCATCATGAAGTCCTTCGTTTCTATCGCTCTTCTGCCCCTTGCCGTTCAGGCTGTGAGGATCGTGCAATCTAATGATGATGGCTGGGCTGAGTCTTATGTCCGTACCTTCAATGACGCCCTGAACAACGCGGGCTATAATGTTGTTCTTTCAGCCCCTGCTGAGAACAAGTCTGGCAGCAGTAAGTGATCGCGCAGCCAATAATAATGATCGCGTCTAACATTATTTAGGCTCTAGAGATGAGAGTCCCAAGGATCGCAAGACCGCTTGTCAGTACGACAGCTGTCCCGCCAACAGCGGCCCTGTCGGTTCTGCCCCCAATCGTCCTGATCTCAACTGGGTCAACTCTTTCCCCGTCACTGCTATGAAGTACGGTATCGACACCTTTGGCCCCCAGCTGTGGGATGGCGAGGCTCCTGAACTTGCTGTCGCTGGTCCTAACGTCGGTACCAACCTCTGGCTTCAAGTTCCCTTCTCTGGCACCGTTGGCGCAGCTTGCTACGCTGCCAAAGAAGAAGGCATCCCTGCCATTGCCTTTTCCGGAGCTTCAGGCGGCAACACTGCATTCAACACCAGCCCCGTTCCCCAGCGCAGTCTTGTCTACGCTGAGCTCGCTACCACTCTCGTCAAGAAGGTCGTCGACTCTGGAAAGCCTTACCTGCCCAAGGATGTCTACCTTAACGTCAACTTTCCCAAGGTTGAGGGCAAATGCACTGATGCGTCCAAGTTCCAGTGGGTGCTGACCCGTATCAACACTGGCTTGTTGTCGGACCGTGATACTGAGTGGTGTGGCGAGGACCGTCTTCCTACTGAGACTGAGATTGCTCTTAAGAGTGGTTGCTATGTTTCTGTTAGCGTTGGAGATGCTGCCGACAAGACTACAGCTGATGCTGCTCGACAGAAGGTTGTTCTTGGTAAGCTCAAGGACATGCTTGTTTGTGTTGATTAGAGTGAGCAAGTTTTTAGATAGAAGATTTATGTAGTTGATTATTGTAATTTATGTAAACTTCTTGATTAAATGTTCTCATTAAAATGAAGTGATGCCATAATAAATCGATGTATTAGTGTTGCACTGTTTAAGTGGAAGCTTATCGATAAGCGTTGACACCTGACTAATCAGGCCACTCAAACCTTTGGTGCAACTTCTTTTTGCGCCGTCTCCAATATCACGATCAAGGGCCGGTCCGCCAAAGCTCTCAATTTCACACATAATGGCGCCAATCGACCGTTGCTTGGCCTCTATGGCTAGGCTATCCCTCCTCCAGACTCCTCGACCGGCAATTCCCTCGATACCAAAGTTCCTCGCTCCGGCAGCGGCCCAACAAGTTCGAAATGCTTCGGTGGTCCGAATCAGAAAGACAACCAAGAAGAAGAAAGCTCTCCCCAAGGACTTTAAGAGACATAATTTGAACAAGCGGGAATTTCCTCAGTACTCTTTATGTGAGGCTATGAGGTTAGTGATCTAGGAGGGGTTGTAGAGCAGGGTATGGAATTGAGATACTAACATTTAATAGAATCCTCCGAGCCGTCGAGGTCGGCGAACCCCCCGCTTCGATCAAGTACGAGGTACACATCAACCTCAAAACCGCCCGTAACGGCCCCGTCATCAAGAACAGCGTCCGTCTACCCCACCCCGTCCAGAGCGATTGGCAAATCGCCGTCATCTGCCCCGAAGGCAGCGAGATCGCCCGTGAAGCCACCGCAGCCGGTGCTGTAGCCGTCGGCCAAGAGACACTCTTCGAAGCCATCAAACAAGAAAAGATCAACTTCGATCGACTCATCTGCCACGAAGCCAGCGAGGCTGCCATGAACAAGGCCGGTCTGGGAAAGATCCTCGGTCCCAAGGGTCTCATGCCCAGCAAGCGTATGCGAACTATTGTCCCTGATGTCGTCAAGTCGATGCGAGACTCTGCTGGTGCTGCCGATTACCGTGAGAGACAGGGTGTTATCCGTATGGCTATTGGACAATTGGGTTACTCGCCTGACCAGCTTAAGAACAACATCAAGGTGTTGCTTGCCAAGGTCAAGGCAGAGTGTGCCGAGATTTCAGAGGAGGTGCACAAGGAGGTCCACGAGGTTATTCTCAGCACGACACATGGACCCGGTATTAGTTTGAACGGAAACCTGAAGGATGCTGAGGAGAAGATTACCCCCGAGGCTTTGTCGAGCATCATGTAAAAAGCTTGAACTTGTATAATTGTATCATATGTCATATTAACGAATAGACCTTGTGGGAGCGGTCGTGGGTATCATTAGGATTTATTTGCAGTGAAATCTTTAACCACCTCGGAGAGCCTTTACGGCCTCTGATTGTGCATCCAGCACTCTATATATCGCCAGGCACTTAAGAACTCTATCTTGACCTTTGATGCCTGCCTTTTTGGCTTCTTTCAGCGCATTGCCCAAGTCAAGAAGTAATGTGTTTCTGCAACGTGTCAAACGTTCCTCCATCTTAATCACAAAAGGTGTATCGGGGTCCAAAGCTTCCAAGAGCTTCGTGATTCGACTACACTCTTGAGCTGAAGCGAGTAATTTGGCTGGCGAACTTCCGTAGTTGTCTTCGTCCTCATGTTCATCTTCACTTTCTTCGTCCCATTCGTTATCAGCCGGTAGACTTCCCAGAGAGAGTCGTTCTTCCAAAGATGTCAGTCTTTCGGATAGCTCCATCATCTTTCGACCTTTCTCAATAGCTGATCGGACCCCACGTAGTTCTCCATTGAGATTGTTTGTCTCCTCTTTGCGCTCCGTCACTTTAGTCTTGACCTCCTCAACAGCCCTTCGAAATCCCAGCAGAGAAACTTTGACATCCTCAACCTTGTCGTCGCCGCCTCGTAGTTCGCTTCCCAGAGATAAAAACGCCGTGTAGTTTGAATTGACAAGTTCCAGCAGCTCAGAGCTAATAGCAGCACTTCTGTCGCGTAGATCCGATCTCAAATCCTCGAGTGTTTGGTGACGATGCGGTAAAGCAGATAGATAAGCGGCAGGTTGAAAGTCTTCAGCAAGAAAGTCGGCGCGAGGGAGAGCTTCAGGGAATGGGAGAGGAGCATCGTCGTCGACAGATGATGAGTCGGAGTCGGAGAGGTATGGGGCGGATACGTTAAGTCCCGCCATTGACGATGAGAGAGGGTCTGGCGCAGCGGCCATTGTGAATGGTGGTGATATCGTGGTGTCTGTAAGTGTCTGGATGTAGCACTAAAGGTGAGGTGGCATGGATTTGGTGGAGGAGCTTCAGTGGTCGGCGGCGCTAACTTTGATAGGAAATTTGATCTTATCGATAAACCCAGATGTAAGAGGTCGAGTTGGAGATATTCTTCCAGCAAGACAGCACTTATTGTCAATTAACTATTGTTTCCGTATTACTAGCATTGTAATCTGATTTCATTGTACTCAAGATCTCATTTCTTATTGATACCACTTGTGAATCTGAATGTTGGCAGGTTTCTTCGTGGTTGGCTGTGTAAGTGCTTGTTACAACACGAACACGAATGATCAAACTCCAACCCTTGACACAGATCACTCTCCAATATCTGGACCCCTAAGTTTCCCACATGGTTCATCTTCTGTTGAAAAGGTCCGTCAGAATCAGCTTATAAGGGATTCCTCAGTTCCGTGATCCGAAACCTATCTCATTGGTCATTATTCCACCCGTTGGCAATCGAGACTTGCCCCGTGCAGCAATAGCCCGGTGGGTAACGTGCTCAATGCCAGGGGTTCAAAGATCACGGACGCAGTTAGCGGTAGAGAATGGCCAAGACAGTAAAATGCTCAACAAGCGGATTTCATTACGTTTAAAAAGCCGAGTTGAAGGACAAGTTGCCGAGGGTGAATCGGGCTGAAGGATGTTCATCAGATGCCATGAGGAATCTTTGAGCGGGCTGCTGTAGCCTCTCAGCTGCCTCTATCTGTTCAGAACGTATCTATTTCGCCTCTCATTGTCTCAGTATCGCATCAATTGTACCTAAGATCGTCAAAAGGTCCAAGACATATTGCGACAGAAGAGATGCAAAGTTCTGTTAGATAAAATATGATCGGCCATTGAACTCCGGTTATACCACACGTGAGCGGGCCAGAACCAACAGCTTCTAATCCTTCCATTGGAAGCCGGGTTCTACTACCGGAAGAATTGTCAAACCTTTCCAGCGAAGTCGGAGTTTGAAGGCCTTGTGATCGACACTAACTGTACTGAGTTATCTTGACCGGATCTTATCTGATGGTTGCGGTACTCACTCGTGCAATTCCGACTTGGGCCGGCTTGTTCCAGGTCAGCCCCGGGCTTCGGATTAGTTTAACAGTGAAGGTCCATGTTTTGAGGGGTCTTCAGTGGAGGAGATCCATTTAATTCAGGACACCTATTGGAGATCATCAGTGATAATCCTCTTTACTGTTGCATTATGACGAGGGCGTTTATATGCTGCTACGTCAATCAACTGCCGCCCATTTTTTTGCTATCAATCACTCATGTCACTTTACCAGTCACTCATTGGAAGAAAAGTACCGAAATGTGCCTGTCGCACCAATAATTGACTCGCAATCTGGTCGACGTCGTGGAGTAGCAGTCGAATAACTCGGTGGGGGAGCAATTAACAGAGGTCAAGGCGTTGTGGAGCCTCCAAAGTTATGACTGATTGATACGCATCTATGAAACTGGGTGCCTGGAAAATGCCTGCTCTGCAATCAGATTACGAGAAAAGTCCTTCTTCAACTCGGTCGTAATAGTAAGCTGACCTCTAAATGGATGGTTGTCGTAAAAGTCCCCGTACCACATGCATGCCTGGCGTATGGGGATTAGTGCCTGGCGTGGTGTTGTCTGCAAAGTTTTTATCAATCAAATCTTATCAATCTGATCAGCTCCACTATCGTCTCCTGGAATCGGACCATTGGTTTCCCAACCGTCGGTTGTGTTCGGGGCACAAAAGCAACGACGCACCCCGCGATCCAATTTCCCTCTTTGCTACCCTTTTCTTTCCCCTCTAATCTGATTGATTTGATGATCCCCTGATACCCTCAATCTGTACATCCTCGCATGGGTTGATCGAGTCCTTATCAATCAGACTCCAGGCTCTCAGCTGTATCAATCAGCCGAGACTAAAGCCGAGATCGCACCGAGCTGTCACATTGTAGCTGCGTTGCAGTTGCGTCAGACGGACCCCCAAAACAATCTTATCAATCTGTTTATCAATCTGTCACCAACTTTTCATCGTCACCACCGTTGACGGATTGGTTTTGGGTGAAGTTCAATAACAACCCCAATTCAATTACGCGCATTTCTTCAAAGTTTTCATTACGAGTATACGGACTCCTCGGCATTCCAACCCGAGTTGGCTTAACCGACCGACCGACCGATTTCGCGCGATCACAACATCCATTACCCGTACATCCTTCACCATGTCGGCTTCTTCTCCTCAACAATCAATCGAGTCTCCTGGAGCAGCAGCTTCTCCTACTGCAATTGCTCCAGGAACAAGAAGTCGTGCTATCTCAGCAGCACCTGGACCTGCATCACCAGCCACAGCTGGGCCCCACAGCCACAGGACGCCACTCTCCATTAAGCCGAGTTCGAAGCCACCTCCACCCACACAACCTCATCAGCGCACTGCTCTTCCTTCCATCAACAAGATGGCCATGTCGTCCGTAATCAGCCCAAGCCCGGTTCCGCCGGAGCCTCCAAAGGTTTCTATGACTTCCAAGGAATGGGTGATTCCTCCTAGACCCAAGCCTGGCAGGAAGCCGGCTACCGATACGCCCCCCACTAAGCGTAAAGCTCAAAACCGCGCAGCTCAAAGGGCTTTCAGAGAGCGGAGGGCGGCCCGAGTTGGGGAACTTGAGGAACAACTTGACCAGCAACGTGAAGTTCAAGAGAAGCATGAGCAAGATCTCAAGGACAAAATTCACGAACTTGAACTTGATGTTCAGTCCTACCGATCCAGATGCATGTTGCTTGAAAATATGCTTGAACGGGAAAGACAGGACCGTATCCGGGTTGAAACAGAAGCCGAAACTCTTAAACGTCGTCTCGATGAAGGTGTCTTCAACTCAAATTTTCAATCACGAAACATGAGTGCTCAACATTCATTTGATGGAATGCACAGTCCTACCAGCCAGGCACCAAGACACAGTCTACCTGATGGACGACCTGACCGTCAATCAGGCCACTCATTTTCCATCTCACAAATCATCTCTCCCCCAGATACCCTCGACATGAACTCATCACATGATCCCGAGACTACTCTTACCTGTGGCAACTGTTCCCCAAACGGACGTTGTGCCTGCGCAGAAGAGGTGATGAAGACAGCCGAAAGCGGTTGCGGGAAATGCAGTCTCCTCTCGACTTGCCAGTGCCTAGACGAAGCGGCTGAGGCTCTTGATCGATCTCAGGACCTCAAGCGTCCTGTCTCACCGTCGGCAGATGTATCGCATGAGAAGAGACAACGCTCAAGTCCACATGAAGCAGTGGAGACTGACTATACAGCCATGTTCCGCAAGCCTGCTCAAGAGACATTTCCTGCCCCCTCTCAACTCCCCTCTATGGACTCCATGCCTTTCAGAGATGGCTGCGGCTTCTGTAAGGACGGAACGTATTGCGTCTGTGCCGATACAGCACTTGCAACCCCCGCCATGACTCCTAATGATACCCTTCCTCCCATCTCTCAGCAGGTCCAAACCCCTCCTCCTGAAGACACTGATCCTCCCATGCTTGCGATGGAGATGACTGCTGATGGAGCTGTCAAGTTGCCTCGTCGCACACAGGCTAAGCCAGCTGAGCGTCGAAGTGGCTGTGGTCCTAACGGTCCCGGTTCTTGTGCTCAATGCCAGGCTGATCCCAAGTCGGGACTCTTCTGTCGTCTCATGGCCGCCAACTTCAACAGTAAGAATGGTAGCTCTGGTGGTTGCTGTGGCGGCAAGGGTGCTGGCGGTGGCTGCTGCAAGTCTCAGCCCAAGCCGCCTCAACAACCCGAGAAGATCAATCTTCCAAGTCTCCCCAGCCTAGGCCTTAGTTGCGCCGAGGCATACCAGACACTAGCCAGCCATCGCAACTTTTCCAAGGCAGCAGATGATATCGGATCATGGCTACCGAAGCTCAAGGCTACACCAAGACCTGGAACTCGACCAGCACCTCCTGGTGCAATGATGCCTATTGAGGTTGAAGCAGCGAGTATAATGAGCGTCCTGAAGGATTTTGATGTTCGGTTTGGGAGGGGAATTTAATGGGATCCCAAACCGTTAAAATGGATAGTATATTGAGTATATGAACAAAATGGTGTTTGTCGAGCATAGAAGCTCATGCATCGAAACATGCCTAATATGGCACTTGGGCGGTTTCTGGTTGGAGCGTTGATATTATACCCTTATTAGTCAAGATGTAGTCACTTTACAGTACTGTATATGCATCTACGAATTTATGCGTCTATCAAGTCTCTAACGCAATGCTTGTAATGTGATAAGATGAGATGAGACATGTGCCGGCGGATGCATTCAATACCGGACGTGTGGTAAGTTCAAAAGCAAAACTTGCATCCCGGGGATAGGCTGGTGAGTTGACCAGTCAGAGAAGCAGACGAGGTAAACAAGACAATGAAGGGTGGTAGGTCTGCTTTTCTGGAAGACCACTATCGATCGGACTAGTCAAAAGGAAACCGTGTTCAAATTGATAAAGGCGGCTTAAAATGTCACCATGAGGTGTATTGATCGGAGGTGGTGATAGTAACATGGACAGATACGTGGGTGACAACGTGGATGACTAGCTTGAAAGAGTTGGTTCAGAAGACGCCACGGTGAAGATGTAAATCGCTCTGGATATACCACGCGCTGACGTGCATAAAGGCAGAAACACCCTCGGCTGAAAGAGGGTGATATACCGGGGAAAAGCTGGGGGTTTGAATTGTCTGGTCGGATGAAGTCGTCGTGAACTGTCGACAAAGTTGCGGTGGAGTTTTGACGGTGGAGCAGCATGGCCAACGCACCGCACTGCCCGGTACAGGACAGTAAGTTACTGGAAGCGCTCGCTGTACGGATTCAGCCCGTAGGACGAATGTGCTGTTTACTTTTTGAAGATGGACGAATAAGGTCAGCTGCATTAGAGTGGCGAGTTAGTCAGAGTCAGAAACCAGCTGAGAATAGTGTCAGTGTCCTGATAGTAACGAATACGGCTGCATAACTCGACATGTCGGTCTGTCTAACAAATTCTCGAGAGAGACCAGGGCAGCAGGGGTGTTTTCTTTTCGGTGAGGTTTTTGTCCTTTTCAGCGCAGAATTGTGTCTGGCAGTGAATGATTGGAAGAGGGATGCATGTGGAGGTCGGCGCATGATTGGTGTCTGAGGGGGGATGCGTTGGCAGTTGGCACACAGCCCAGCCCAGTTGCTGCAACTCTACAGCGACTGTTGTCTTTGCTTTGCATAGAGAGAACTGGCGTGGAGGGATGAGATTGGTTGAAGCATGTGGATGAGGGGGGAGGGGTTTTGGTCAAGTACATTGTGTTTGTGCGATGGTGAATTTTTGTTAGGTTCATGATGGGAATTGTTAGGAGGAATGTATGCAGGAGGCTCTTCCTCACAAATTGTCACATGCTTTGTTTACGAGATCATGTTTTGTTTCAGAAATAGATATCGTGAATTGTATAAGTGGACGAGATCATATCAATTATTGACTCAACTGTAAATACCCTTGTAGTCCAATACTTGGTTGTGGAAACAAAAGTTACCCGACAACTCATAGTTACAGTTACCGACTCGCTACTGTTTAACCAAACCAAAAGTCAATCCGAACACGGGGACTGCGTCTATTTGTTTTCTTTTTTCTCTCTATAGTATATCACTCATTAAAATTTCTTCTTGATAGAAATTCCCTCGCTTCCATGTCCTCGTGGACATATTTCCTGATCCAGTTTTATTTGTGAACGGTCCTTGTTGGCTATGCAGTGACAACTCAGAGCCCTTCCATTTCAGAGTTACACCAATCCTATCATATGTATGATACTGTACAATCTTGTTATTTGCATTTCAAACAATCAAGATTTTACAGAATCATCAATCACGATTTCTAGCAGCAAGGAACGGAACTATGTGAGGTACAGTGTACGCAGTAAAGGTCTGCAAGTCATTGTACTACCTACCATTCATTGTCCATGTCCATGTCCATCATGACTTGTTAGACTCGGGTGGGTGCACTGTTCCACTCTACCGCAATGACGGGAACAGGTGTTCTTGGAGGAGGCTCTTTTCAATGGTCCACAGTTAAAGATCAACAATGGTAGTTCCCGAGTAAAGTTGAGGTTCGTTTCCACAAAGCTGAGAGAGGTAGACTCTGTTACAATATCGTAGCGCTGAGCTTGCCAACGCACAACTTGATATCCCCCTGTGACCCGGCCCGACCTTGTCCTCTTGCTATGCCCTGACAAGGCCAGGCCAGGCGCTGACTGACACGTGCGAATCGCACAGGGCTTCAGGTACCGACCCATAAAAGAGTCGTTGATCCAATTGTGTTTCATTCTCACCCGCATTACCGCCTTCGTTTCTTCCTATCTTGGTATAGTGCATATCATCAACATCTGCCAACTGCAACATCCCCCCCCAAAAGGCGGTACTGGTACCCACTCCACTACTGTACCGTACCGCCTGTTCCCGTCCGTTATAGTGAGTAACTTTAGGTAGTGGTAGGGATCGGTCCAGGTTCCATTGGATACCTCTACCCCATCATATTGGATCCTATCCTTATCCCAGCCCAGCCCGATCTCGTTGTCCAAAGCCAAGGTTGTCTGTCTGTGTTCGTGTCTGTGCCTGTGCCTGTATCGGTCTCGTTCTGTCCGGTTTCTTTCTATGCAAGTCGAGTCGGCAAAACCGACAGGTGCCAGCTGTGAGGCCCCGTTCGTTATTACCGGTAGACAGTCAGTCATTGCCTTGGTACCATATCATTCCCACGATACCTACTTCTCCCCCCACCTCCCACTTCAACTCTTCTCTGACCTCCCACATCTTCTCTCTTCTCTCCTCTCTTCTCTTCCTCTACCTAGGACCTCCTCTCTCCCCTATTCTCCGTTGTTTTGTTTAGTCTTGTGTTCTCTACATAGAACGTGCGACTCCAGCCCGTGATACGATCCGATCCGAAGTACAGTACTAGCCAACGCGCCATCCATTATCTCTCCAACCTCTCGCGCCCTGTCATTCTTTATTTCGTCCGATCTTCGCTGGCAGGTCTAGCGCCCCCCCTCGAATCCTCGTACAACGATCTTCCTTGCGAATCGCCTGCATCCTCGAGCCATATACATACAGAACCTACATAACAGTACCTATACTCACAAGCCCGTGGGCGGCGCCTCATAGAGAGCTGCCATAGCTGCGCGATTGCGACGCAGTTTCCTCCTCCGAAATGGTTTCTATGCAACGATCTCTGTCTTCACCAGTCCGCATTCATACTGCTCCCAGTACGTCTCCGACGTCGCTACCAGCCCGTCTCCAGTCCCGACTCTGCATGTTTACTTATACTGATGACTGGCTTTATAGCTGGGTCGTCCACTGTTGCGCAAGATTCGGGGTCGCCCCCTCCGTCTGTCGATATTCATGTGCAACCACCTCGATCACGAAGACGACGCTCGCCGAGCCCTAGCCCAACCCGCGATCCCACACAGAAGTCTTCGCGGAACTCGGATGACAAAGAACATCGAGGTCATGCTCACCAACAGTCACCAGTCATGTCGTCCCGAAAGCCAATTGTGGCACAACCAAATATGCCTGGCCAACCGTCACCAAGAAACAGTCCTAGAGTTTCGGCTCTAAAGCCTAGCACCAACGAAAACGATAACGATTCCTCTTCAAAGTTCAAGCCGTTACTTCAAGATGTTTCGCAATACACAAATCCACACCTTCAACCCGAATCAGAAAGTACAACTCTCGAGGAACTGGCCCATCTAGTGCGACTGTCTAAGTACCAGGAGCGCAAGCGCGCCAACAATCGTCTACGTCTTCAAAGGAATTTGGTTTCTACTGCTCTCAGCGCCCGCTTGACCCGCTGCGGGGAAATAGCTCATCGTAATTTGGTCGACAGTTTCCGTCGTGACGACAAGGAGAACTTCTCTGCCCTGTACAGCGCTATCCATGATGTACGCAACAGCTGCGACGAGCTCCGTCGTTATGCTCTTCTCGATCCCGAGATGGAAGGCCTCGCCAACGGCGGTCTTGGATCTTCTGAAAGTTTGGACACTCCCACTAACTCGGCAGCTATGGGCCCTCTCAAATCTATAACGCCATTTCTACACGACATTTCTGCTTCTGCTCGAGATACATTTTTGGAATTTCTTACTCAGCTCCGTACAAATCCTGACTATCTGGCCACTCGTATATGTTCTCTGTCAAGCTCCGAGTTGAACTCATTCTTGTCTTATCATAAAGGTTTGGAGCCCGTGGAATCCGTCCTGCCCTTTCATGGCCGTTCTGGAGGAAGATCCCATGCAAGTGCGCCCAAGAACAGCACTGCTGTGGATATAGAGCGACTGTTGTCTTTCCAACGCCACGATCCTCTTTCCATTCTTATCCATACCTGTTTTGCCAATTCTGCTGGACCTGATAGTTCTGAGGATCAACGACGAACCGATATCTGGGCTACTGCGTTGGCAAGGCTTATCTCGGAACCCAAATCTACCGGAGAGCACTTTCTTATTTCCGTTCTCAACATCTGGACAGCAATGCGTGACTGGTCTGGCAAGTCCAATATGGAATGGTACCTGATGAAGATCCTCGAGGATGGAGCCTTTTTGCTGGACCGGGCCGAGGACCAACATGGTACACGATTCAACCTCTCTGACTGGAATTCGTCGGATGAGGTCGCGGCCAAAGAGTTCTATGAGCGAGCAGTTAACCAATTGTTTGAGCTTGTCGACGATGAGGATGCCACCGGAATACCCGAAGGACTCTTGGAGCTTGGAAATGCCATTTTGAAGAAGCTCGACCACAAGTATGTCGAAAACACCTCTCGCTGGTTGGTCTGGAGGTGCCTCTTCTTCGTTTTTCTACTGGGCGTCATTATTCACCCGGAGTCTTATGGAATGTTGGCTGAGTATCACATCACACCTTATGCGCGTGAGAAGATTCTGAAAAAGGTAGCCATGAAGGCTCATGAGTATGTCTCCAGCATGTGGAGTGGTAAGCCCTCGGCAACCTGTGTTCCCGTCGACGTACCACCAAAGATCAAGGGGCACGTGGAAAGCATCCTCGCCCGTTTCCAAGGATCTAGATCCAAGGCTCCGGCTGCCAAGCTACTCCCAGCGAGATCCATTACTTCCTTGAGAGAAACCAAGGAGGTCCATCCTTATTTGGTCATTAGCCCAGCTGATCTCGCGACCTTGATCAATGCCATCTTTCCCGAAAGAAGACCTCATTCGGCTTCTGGCAGCTTTAGATCAGGCCCGGCCTCTATTTCAGGCATGTCTGCTATCTCCCAGCCCATTCCCATGTCAAGCACAAGAAACAACTTTGAGACTGCATCCATCATCAGCACGAGCGTCTCTTCGGTATTTAGTGACTCTACCACAAGGGATGACTACTTGGACGAGCAGACCTCTGTTACTCCTCAGCGCTACTCTCCCCCAGCAATGGACTCGGAACTTCAAAGGCGTTTGAACAAGTATGAAGATGACGGCTATCGACTGCGCCTGGCACTCCACGAGATGCAACAGAATCTAGGACAAGATATCGTCCGTGGTTCATGCCACCCTTGCGCAGAGCGATGGCTTGTCCTCTTCATCTCCTCTGATGGAAAGAGTTTGTCTACTAATATGACATTCGATCCCGATGAGGAACTGGACGATGAAGAAAACTCGTCTAGCACTGACACAGATGAGGAAGACGCCAATGACGGACCCGAGCTCGACAAGGACTATCATCAACTTAGGGATTCAATCCTCAAGTTGGTAGAGGACTACGAGATTCCCCGTAGCCTTGAGCCTGAGAACAGTCGGACGCAACTTAGTAACCGTGCTTCTGGTCTCAAGAGGTACAAGTCGAAGACAAGAATTATTACTACTGAACGGTCCATGGCCAGTCGCAACCCATACAGGAAGCACCTCGACAAGGAGGCCAACGGCAAGCGACAGGCATCTATTTCAGAGTCACAATCCCAGGATGACAAGTCGGAAGCCGTTTTGATTACCATGCTCAAGGCAGCCTCAGCACAGTCCAAGGCTCTGGCTGACTTTGTCTCTTCTCATCAATACTGGAAGACCCTCAACCAACTCAATGCTCTTGCATCTCCATCACTCCGAGCCAACGGCTTTGCGGTGCTGATCAACATCTTCTCTCGTGGTCCAAGAGACTCAATCCGCCGATCTGCTTCTGCTATTGAGGAGTACGATGCTTGGCTTGTCTGGCTCAAGCAGAGTCAAGAACGTCATGAGGGTATTATCGACCGCATGATGAAACGTGTGCGATCCGTACGAGATAAGATGTGGTATGTGACGGATGTACGCAACTCAAAGGAGTACGCCCACAGCCGTGACATTTGCCAAGCACTCAAGACCATGGGCATGCCTCGTCGCTGGAATTCTTTCCAACGATCTCGTGCCCACATGGCTAGAGGACCAAGCTCATCTTACCTCTACCGCACCGAGTCTCAGATCATGGATCTTCTTGCCGCGTCTGAAGAACAGGGTGGACCTAACAAGTTGAGCGATGACCCTGCTGAAGCCACTGCAGCTTGGCTTCAGAACCGTGGCATCGAGAACTTCTGTATGGGTGAGGAGCGAATCCACAGGTTCTGCTACGAGGTGGACAAGTGTATCTCGAGGTTAGTCGGCGAGACTATCCGAGATGCACCTGTCTTGTGGTCTAGTGAGCTCTACAAGCGAGACAAGCTTGGTTATGACCGCGCCAGAGCTAGGGAGAAGGAAATGTCCTGGACTGGAGATGACACTGGAAGCATCATCAGCGAAGATCGCAAGTTCAGTCCTACGTCAAGCAGACCAAACTCACTTGCTCGCGACTTGAGATCGCTGTCAATGCATAATCCCAGCCAGCAGTCTCTTGACTCTGTCCGACAAGGAATGCCTCGAGCTAGCTCAGCACTTTCAGATATTCTCGATGGACAAGAATACTTTGATCGTGCTTCACCAGCGCACACAAACGATTCGGCTAGCACCTTCTGGTCGCCATTCCAGCCCATCATGTCTCCAAGTTCAGGAGCTTCTCGAGGTTACTCGCCTACTACCAGCATGACCAACCTTTCTACAACCTTCTCTCATTCTCAGCATGGTACTGCGCCTTCGAACTCAACCTTTTCAACTGGAACCGGGCGCCCTGGCACTTCAGCCTCGTCTAATGAGACTGTGTTCCAACACCAGAAGTCAGATGATGAAAAGACGCGCTTCTTGAACGAGTTGAGACAGTCTCTTACCAGTCTTTTGCTTTCTGACCTTGGCAACCAAGTCTTCTCTAAGGGTTCCGAAACGGATGGCTGGTTTGATAAGCTCGGACAACAGTGCATCGATCGTAAGGATGCTCTTGACCGTCGAGCACGACGTCGCTCTGAGATCAAGGAGAAGCGAAGCTCAGGTCGACCAAGAGTCATTGAGAAGAAGAAGAGCTTTGGTAACCTCCGAGGTGCCGGCGATAATGCATCAGAAACTTCGGAAGTCCCTCCGACCGAGGGATCCAGCACCAATGAGTCCACACCGCGTCTCTCTGTGGCCAAGGAAGAAAAGGACAAATCAGAGTTCCCCTTCAAGAAGGCATACCAACGACTTCTTAACATGTTTTGCGTTCACCCTAACCCGTACGCAAAGCTGAATGCTCTTTATGAATTGGAGAACCTCATTGTAGCTGCACTACAATCAAGCGGACAAAAGAGGCCGCGATGGAACCGGTCCGATGCTGGATCGAGTGTTGTAACAGAGCACAATACCAATGCTCGTCCTACACCTCTAGAGGGAACAATCGACAACGTCAAAGAACGTCGATCGCAAGCCCTTCAATCACAACTTGCAACGCCATTCTTTGGTCCCCGACAAACGAATTCCGAGACAAGATCAATCATGTCGGGTGGAAACGTCAACACCGACATCATTACCAAAGAGCTCCAAGCTCTGTTCAGAGAGGCATCAATCCGACCAAAGACTCTCTTCCGCGATTTGCAATTTATCGCATCATTTGTCCCACCTTCAGTGCTGGACAAGCAGGAACGTGGCAAGGCCTTCTGGAACACTGCTCTGGCGGCTCTCAAGCTCAAGTCAGAGGTTTGCCGAACCATGGTAGAGATGGCAGATGAAGTCGTCGCAGCACACACACACGTGCGCAAACCAAACGACAATACGATACCAGATGTGCCACAGTCAACAACTGGCACACCACCACCGCCGTCAACAACATACAAACTGGATGATGCGGGTAAGATGTGGACAATCACGGCTAAGGAAGGATTCCCAACAGCACAGCGCGAGCTTGCGCTGTTCTACCTTTCCAACCCAGAATACGTTGAGCGTACAACGCTCCCTCTCTCCAAGCCACGCGAAGTATTTAAGCAAACTGTTATGGACAAGTATGGCCGCTTGGGTAACGGCGGCAGCGGAGGCCGCACAGGTTTCGGAGGTGAAGGCAAGGAGAGTGATGTGAGAAGCGACCCGGGGTTGATGTGTGTCGCGGTTCACTGGATGGAAGCGGCTGAGCATGGAGGTGACAAGCTGGCGACGAGCTTCCTGCAACAGAATGGATTTTGGGTGGGAGATGAGTGAGTGAGTGAGATGAGAGTTGAGAGTGTGCTTGTGCGCTGAAAGTATTATACCCACGTGTTTTTTGTTTGGCGCTTGGGCGTCTATAAGATTTCTTTCCATCCTTTAGAGGAAATTGAGTATATGATTTGAGGATAGATGATATTTATGAGGTGTTGAATACGATTGATACCATGAGGACATGATGACTTGTAGTAGCTCTCCTTCGGTCCCTGATTGCTGTTACTGATGCAACTCAAACAGAGGCCTCAAGATATCAGAAGAATTGGCCCCATGAGAATAAGAGACGAAATAATTCGGTCACTTTATGGCAGCTTAGATAAGGGCTTAGGCTACTTTATTATGATAGCCCAAGTCTCGAAGGATAATTATTCTGTTGCCCAACTGGTGGACTGAACGTCAGAAAGGTTGAGCGGCGAGAAAGGCTGCTGGGACATCCTTCAGCCACAAGCCCTGGATTTCAATCCAACTATCACGATTTATCCTTACTGAAGCTAAGATGGCATGGGCGGATAATAGATGAAGGAAGAAATGTCGCTGCATGTTTGCCTTTGGTGGTCTGTCTTGAAAACAGCCTGGGGTCAATCTTCGGGCGTCTAGCAATCATGCAGGTAGTCGGAAAAGAAACACGTTAACTCAATACCCGTTCTTGACACTCTATTTGAAGACCTGATATTTATTGTCCTCGAGACCAGGACCGAAAGTGTTAACAAGAGGCGTCCCATTATCACATCCCAGACGCTAGAGCTGCACAAGGAGTAACAAAATCATGATTGCACACGTTCGATCGAAGAAGGAAGCTTGGTGCATCGACTAGCCTTCAGCTAAGCAATCAGTTGCGGGGGACGCATAGGAGCTGCAAGGGAGCTATGGTGGTGGTGCTATGAGTTCTCATGATCTTCCCTCAGGTGGTTTGCAGTCGTCGAAATGACAAATAAGTAATCGGGGCAGGCAAGAAAAATGGCCGAAAAGGCTGAGTTCGTTATTTGGAACATTATCAGTTTTTGTTGAGGTGCAGTGGTGCGGTGTCATGATGGGTATATTGTCAGGTATGAGGGCCTGTAAGCGGAATCGTCCGTAGATGGCAACCAGAATCTGTTGGCCCAGTTTGACAAGGATAGAGAAAAACTATCCTCTATCTGATGTCAATCTGCTCTTTTAACCCAATTCTTCAGGAAACCTTTATTCCATCAAGTTCCAGGTGTGTCAGAAAGATCAGGCCGTGGATTGCTCGATAAAGAGCATTCAAACCGTCGGGTTGTTGCTCGTGAGCCGCGAAAGACTTAGTAACACACCGATTGACTCCACGGCAAGGGCCCTTGAGTGCAAGAGATGGTGTGGTTAGATGCCAAAGTGATGGTCAGTCATATAATCATCATGATGTATTGTTCATGAGATTTCCGGTGCTGAAAACTGACCCGAGGACAGCAGGCCAGTAAGATCCATGTTACCAAGTCAACCTCCTTTCCCCGAAGCCATGCATTGAATGCCCTTTTGTTACCGGCTGTGTTCAAGCGGCAGGCATCTTGAATGGGCGAATGTGCCTCAATACGAACTGGGGATCAAAACGATGATATTCCGGGAGTCGGAGCGGCCGTCGGTTAAATGACGCAGTCGTCCAGTCGTTACTTTGCATATGCGCTAGCAAACAAGCTAACCAAAGATTTGTCCGTCTTTTTTCCCTTCGGTTGGTCGCAATTTCATCAGCTCACTTCGGGCCGTCGGTATCCTTGACCGATTCGATTCGATGAAGAACGCTTTCGATTTGTTCAGGGAATGAGTCAGTCGATCGGTCTTTGTTATCTGACGCTGGCGATGCAACCATCTCGAGCTTCTTACAATTTCCAGCTCGTCGCTTCTCTTTCTTCGAAGAATTGGCATCGGTCAGTGCCCTCTAAACTTTGACTCTTAATCCCGGTCAATAGCCTGGTCTTTGGCGGAGACCCTTCAAGCCCAGGCGCCGGGATCGAGCGGGACTCATACCTTCATAGGTGTCGCTTCTCGGCCCATTCTTGTTCTCATTGGTACTCTTTATCCCCAGGTTTCTGTCATGTTGGTTGCTGTAAGGGGAACAAAAAATGACGATAGAGTTTTGACGTATCTGGCAGGACTGTCGGAAAGGTCGCGTGTCAATGTGCGTTGCATTAAGATAAGGCCTAAGCATTATCTTGGAATTAGACAGAGAGATCGTCTTTCTTCATCTCGAATGGTATCTGAGCCTGATTTCGTATACCTGACTCGTGAACAGCATCACAGCTGAGAGAGCTCGTCTCTTTGCTCGTCTCTTTGCTCGTCTCTTTGCTCGTCTCTTTGACCTTGTCACTTCTGATCAACATGCCATCACAACGACAACGCACACTAGGAGCAGAACTTACCAGCAAACAATGCTCCCTGGTAAAAACACAGGCGGTGACTTTTGTGACCATTGAGGCTTGCGTACAACATTTTGCCAAGCTTGTGGGTTCAAATTGCTCCACAAAACGCCGTTCCATCAGTTTTCTATCGGCTCGGCTAATCGAGGCCAGAGATATTTTGGTGTTAAATGACGCTCACAAAATGAAGTGAAAGAAGATGAAAGGGTCTGATAACGTTAGGTTGATTCCATTTGGTTTGACTTTTGCGGTGTCCGATTTTGTCAAGTCTGACGTCGAATTATGGCAACCACGACTGAGCCCAATGGGAAAGTGTCAATTGAACCTGCTTTCTGCCCCACCTGCCCGTGTTTAAGAAGATCTCATGTGAGCAACTGTTACCCAAGGGTGTGCACCGAGTTGTACTTGACCTGGCAAGAACCTAGACGGCATTAGTTATTGTCTCTATGAAGGAATAAATATCATTCAACATGATGCATAATTCCAAGGTGTCGAATCAATGGAACAAGAGGCCCGTTGCATCTCCATGTACTTGGATTCCCCAATCAAACAACACCTTTGGCGTCCAGTCCACTACCGTTCACTGTAACAACCCCAATTTTTAGGAAACATACACCCAGCATGCACCTCTGTTGCCCCTTCCGGTCCCGATTTTCCCACAATTTAGCACCCCTAGTGCCTGCCCCATGGAAGGAAACAAGACAACCTTCCTTATCGCCTCCACTACCTGCCCGCCTTCTGACTCCCACCATTCCACTCACTAAACATCACCACCATCGTCACTACAAATTCTCCTAATAAAAACATTCCAAAAAGTCCATACAAATCGTTTCCCCACCCTTTGGCCTTCGTCGAACTCGACGTTGGTCGCGGTGGATTGCTCTGAACTTCGCTGTTAAGCTGATATTAACCCTCCCAGTCGCTGGGTCCCTCCATGCGCCAACTTAAACCAACGTCGCCATGGATCTCGCTTCCGCCGCAGGCGACCATCCGAATAACCTCATTCCCAGCCTCGACTCTCCTCTTCCCGTCTCAGCCACCACTCCGGTAGTGTCTCAGCAACCAGCCAACCCTTCGCAACCAGCCTCTCATGCCAACTCTCCCGATCGCAAACCAAAGAAGTCGTCTTTGACCTGTACAACCTGTCGCGCTCGCAAAGTACGATGCAATGGCGCTCGTGAGATCTGTTCCAACTGCGAGCGATTAGGGTTTCCTTGTTCCTACGATGATGGCGACACTGGTGCTCTATCTGGTGCCCTTCCTCGACGACGAGTCCGACAAGCTTGTATTAGCTGCCACAGTCGAAAAGCCCGATGTTCCGGCCACATGCCATCATGCGATCGCTGCCGTTCCCAAGGCATTGAGTGTGTTTATAGACCGAGCAAAAGAGCGCGCATATCTTTAAGAGAAGGTCCAAGTCCACAAAGTCATGAGGGCGACCGAGACGACGGTCACAACGACAGTGATCCTGGATTGACCGACCCAGCCAGCACTGCAACACCCCAAGGCTTTGCACCAGAAATGTAAGTCGACATTGTAGGTAATGCTCCCCTGGCTAACAAACAGTTGTAGTCCCTTTCCAGATGAGTCTTTCGATGCTTTAATAGGTCGAACTTTTATCAAGTTCTTCAATCATGTGCATCATATTCCCATGTTCTCGTTTCTACATCGAGCCTCCCTTGAAGGACGATACAACTCGGGCAAGGTGGAGAAGGCTCTTCTGCTGGCCCTGATTGGCATAACATCGTACCTTACAGATATGGGACCTGGGATGAAGGATTATGGTGAAAGATGTATCGACGATGCAGAGAGTCTCATTTTTGCCGACTACACTCGGCCTTCAACCATCAAAGTGCAGGCGCTTGTCCTGATTATCAAGCACCGTATCCTATCAAAGAAATCTCCAAGCGCTTTTATGTTGTTGAGTATAGCATCTCGATATGCTGCAGCTCTACGTTTGAATCACGAAGCTCCAAATCTTTGTTTCCTTGCTCAAGAGTCTCGCCGTCGACTCATGTGGGCCCTCTACTGTATCGATTCGGGTGTCTCTGGCGGATATCGTGACTACTCGCTTTGGAGTGCTGATAAAATCCATGTAGGATTACCATGCAACGAGCGCAACTTTGAATTTGACCTCCCACAACCGACCGAAAGACTTATTCACGAACCCGACAAGCCTCGCAACCCACAAGCTGAAGACATTGGAAGTCTCGCTCTCCATATCCGAATACAGCACATGCGACGTCGAATTATGGAGTTCTCGAGACGAGTTATGCTCACCCGCAACACCAAGCCCGATGAACTTCAATCCGGTATTTGGGGGCTACAGAAAGATCTCAGCGATTTTGCGACACACCTACCTGCTTCTTTCCGATTTTCAGAAAGCTCATTGAGACTTCGGGCATATTCTCCACGAATCTGCATATTCATCATGATACATGTCTGGTGGCATCAATGTCAGATCGATCTATACCGTCTTGCTCTAGGAGGTCTTCGCGAAGCTCTTCCTCGGGTGGTTCTTGCATCTCTCGATGATGCTTTTGTGGATCACTGTCAACGACAATGCGTCGAACATGCCATGTCCATGGCCAACATTTTCTCTTCCATGCACAAGCTCAACGCAAAGCCAGTGACTGACTTGGACATGGCTATTTGCGCCTACCAATGCGCTCGCGTGTTGACCTACGCATATCATACCAATGCTCTCAAATATGATCTCACCTTGGATGCCGTCATGGAAAGGGCCAAGATCTGCTTGCTGACTATCAAGTCTTGTTGTGCGGGAAAGACAGCAGAAGGCATTCAGGCGGATTTAGAAAAGCTGATTACTCATGGTATTGCCATTCGTGTGCCATCAGCCACGCCAGATCCTCATGGCCAGCTTCCACTCAACAATGGGTATTCTCAACCTTTACGCCAACCTGGTCTTGCGGATGATACAAGCATCAACGATCCCAGCCAATTTGTCTCTATGACTCCCGTTTCGATGTCCGCCATGACTGATTCAACATTCCCACCCTCACTCGTCGCCGATCCTTGGGTTCCTGAAAGTCAAGTCTCCCCAGATTTGCCTCACCCAACTACCGAAGTTCAAGCACCTGTAAAGCCTGCTGTGAGCGTCCCAGAGATAGTCCCACGCCACGACTTTGGTATTTCGGAAATTAACAATGCCTATGATGGGGGTACGGATGGGTTGGGTACAGACACTGGATTAGAGTATGGAATGGGACTTGATCAGAACCTGTGGATGCCCAACAATGACTGGTTAAGCATTGATGCTCTTCATGGAGGTGTTGGAGCATGATTAAAGCAGGACACGGCTAGAAGACTGGAACACCAACTGCATTTTTGGTGCCCCAGAGTTCTTCAGAGCCATCCCAACGATACAAGAGGGGTTTCGCAGTTTGTGTCACCAGGACACGACGCCCCCGACCTCTTACTCGGCCTTCCGAACAGAAGCCTGCGAAAGATTCTTCATGGGCCGAGCCAGACGAAGCAGCTAGTAAACCTAGCCAGAAGGTCTAAAAGACTTGCCATTCCAGCAGCACCAGAGTCGAACGGTTCAAAACAGTCTCGGCCAACGAGATTTTCAACACTCAATCGCTCGTCGGGCCATGAAGATATGATGAATTAGACTCAAGGTTCAAATCCCGTCAAATCTTCGTGAGCTTCAGTGATTGCAACATAACTGGGCAGGTGCTAGAGCTCAACCTTGCTGCATCCTGTTCCAAGAAGTTGCCCAGTGATTTCATCTACCACTGGAACATGACATAGACTCAACTGGACTCACCAGGAGAACATCACCATCGATATCGATCTTACAGGTCGATGCGTCTATTGAAGAGGTGGATACTATACATCCAGACATCGTCCTGTATGGACGATACTCAAACGATCCCATGACACAAACTGTTCTTAACACTGTACATATTTACATAAAATGAATTTCAGGATAAAGCGAGAAATGAAAATGTCAACAATAAACTCAATCAAACTATCTGCCTAATGAACGCCTGACTAATTATTCTACTACTCAAGGCTGGCCTAATTTCATACTCAGACCCTTTTCCTCCTTAAACGCCATGCCATGAATTTTCGCATAGAACCGGTATACATCTTGCCAGCACGTTTAGCTGTTCATACGCCCCATACGCGGTCCTACATCTTGACGCGAAGCAAGTAACGCAGCTTGACTTGGGCAACATCGTAACAAATGTACTCGTTGTACTGCAGCCAAGCTCCAGGAATGTTAGTGTTGCCGGGCTTAATTTCAGGGTCGGGCTAAATAATTGTTAGCGAATGCTTCAAATAATATGTAACCGAAAAGCAAAAGACTTACCATCTTGATACCCTTGAGACTCTCGTGAGCAGCTCCTGCGTCAATCCACTTGCTGGGACCAGTTTGACCCTGACCCCAAGTACTGTGCATGCCTTGTTTCTTCGCAGTTTCGCCAGCTTCATAGCTAGAATCATTGAGCTTCTGGATAGGATCTCCAAGCTCAGCCTCACAAAGAAGCAGCAATGCCTCGCCACCAGAGTTGTAGGAACAGCAGTAGTTGGCTGACTTGGAAGACATATCGGCAAGGTAAATTCCCTTGCCAAACATGTAACCGGACACGGGGGCCTCAGGAGGTGCAATTCGGAGACCCTGACTAAGGATACCACCGTAATTGGTTGTTCGAGAACCGTGCCAAAGGAGACGACGATCTGAGGAGATCTTGGAGAATTCAGAGTCATCGAATCGCTTGTATTCGCCCTGGCGCTCGATACGGAAGATGTCCTTGACCGTGTAGTTAACATGGTGAGTTGCGCCCTTGGAACCATGGAGATAGTTCTGGAGATAAGAGAACTCGTTGCTGTCATGCTCAAGAGGAGTCATCTCCTCCATACCAAGGCCGGCGAATTGTCGATCAAGGGGATGGACAGTGTCCCTTGTCTTGCGATCAGACTTCATGATCTCCACTGCCTCCTTCATGTCCGACAAGCTCTCAAGAAGTTCTATTTCTTTCTTGAGCATTGTTTCGGTGCTGATGACAGGTGGTCGTTGGCGACCGAACGCGTGAGGAATAAGCGAGTAGAACATGTTGGAGAGTTCCTGAGTAATAGCACCCAGGCTCTTGCCATACTTGCTTTGGGCAAGACTGGGGTCGTCGAATAGAGCGGCAAGATCCTTGAGTTGCTGGAAACCTCTGGTAATGGTGGCTTTACTTAATTTGCCCAGAGGTAACTTGTTGGCATCGTAGTTCAGCGAGGTCATTGCTTGCTGGAAGTACTGCTGGTTGAAAATGAGTTCCATCAGCTCCTTGACAGGCTTCTCGAGCTTGCACTCCGGTTCCGGCACATCATCCTCGTCGCCATTCTCCTTCTTGACAGCCCCCGTGTCATCGTCAGATTCATCATCCGAGTCATCATAGCTACGCTCAACGAAAGCATATTTACCAGGCTTGGGATTGTCGCCGCGGTTGTCCCATGAGAGACCCGACTTGTCCTTGAACTTCTTCTGGAAGACCTTGACAGCATCATCAAGGCTTCCACTTCCGAGAACAGCCTTTTGTCCCATCTCGCCAACACGGCCCCATCGGGTCCACGTCTTGAAAGTTGCTGACTTGGGGTCCTTCAACACCTGGATACGATAGAACTTATTGTTGTTGTTACCAGCGTTGGTCTGATTCAGCGATGCATCGTAGATGAGACCAGAGCCAGGATCGACGTAAACCTGGTAGGTAGGGAGGGTGCAATATTCGTCAAGAGGAATGGCAGCATCCTTCTTCTTGATAAATTGGCCTTCAGCAACCTGCTTTTCTTCCTTTAGATTCTCCTCAACTTCGTCAGACTCGGGTTCAGCGGTGACTGCGGCCTTGCCCTTGGTTGCCTTCTTGGCTGGGGCCTTAGCCTTGGCCTTGCTCTTTGGCTTCACCTCCTCCTCCTCTCCGGATTCTTCCTCAACATCTGCCTGAGCCTTGGCACCCTTCTTAGTGGCCTTAGGCTTTGATTTGGTGGCAGGAGCAACGCTTGTGCTTCTGGCGCGCTTGGCGCGGGGTTGGCTGTCTTCGTCGTCAGCAGCGGGAGGTGATCTCTTGCTGGAGGTGCCATTAGTAGTAGCCTTAGCAGCGCCGTTGGTGGATGAAGACCAGCTATAGTCATCAGAGTTCTGCTTGGTGCCCTTGGAGTCGGTGTCAATCAGCCATGACGGGTTCAAAATAGGAAGACCCTTAGCTTGTGCAGCGGTGACTTTGTTGCTTTGTTGATTGAAGTCATCATCGGTGGAAATAACGTGCGTTGTGGCCTTGGTGACACTCCTAGTGAAAGAGCCACCATGCTTGCGAATGAGAGCTTCCAGAGAGGAATGGCTGTGACCAATCTCCTCAAACTTGCCGCTCACTGCAATGGCACAGCCATCCAGGGGCGGATCTACTGGAGGAGCACTCGCGGCTGCACTTCTTCCCGTTCTTCTGGGAGGCATTTTGGAGGAAATTGGTGTCAGAGCGTGACGTGAGATGTAAGATTGTTGTAAGGCGAGAAAGTGTTTCAATGTAAGCTGTAAAATGGGAATGGGCTCAACTTATGCAATGTTAGCAATCGCGTATTGACAACCCCAATTCCTCGTAGCGAAGGGGTAAAGGCAAAGAATCAGGGGCTGAAAGACGACGCGGTGTCATACCCAACGGTTTGTGGCTTGTCAACAACAGCTGACCGAATCGAGCAATCGCCGAATTTTAGGGTGATCCTTGCGTTGGTCTGATGCGCCAGGAACGAGCCGAGACTGAATGGATGAGAAGTAAAGAAAAAGATGATGTTGGAAGAAAGTTGAGATAGAAAAAACCTGAGGGTTCTGAAAATGAGGTCGGCTCTTTCCCAATTTAAACGCTTCGTTCGAGCCCATGAAGTGACGTTCAGCTGAATGGCTGAATGGGAAGGTAACACGGGCTTCTAGGCTGAAACTCTCCACTTTCCTCGACTTCTCTAGGTACGGCCCCAGGTGGGTGTCAGAAGAATTGTCCTCTAAGGCTTAGGGTACAGAAATAAAGTAGTCTAAACAATAGCCTAAGTGGAAATAAAATGACCAAATTATTTCATCTCTTATGGTCTCGACGGGGAATTCTTCTGACACCAACTCAGGCCCCTACATGGGTTGACAGAAAGGTGACAATGGGTGATCATTGAGATGTCATTCTTTAATCCACTGCACAAGGGTCATATCTTGTATCTAGAATCTGAGAGAAAGACACATTATCAATTGACACGTGCTATTCAGCATTGACCGTTCTTTTTGGTGGCATCTTTTTGCAAAACCACGCTTTCTTGAGAATGTTGTCCTTATCCCAATACTCAGCTTATTCTGTCACCTTGAATCCACCTCCCCAAGCTCCTGGAGCTACCCATGACGCGCTGCTAGGCACCAGCGAGCTAAAAGACCCCGGATCTAGGCACGACCCCATCGCGATATCAGGTGACCCATATTAATCCATCAAAATGGGGAATTCTGCCTGGAAATAATGGATGAGACCTCGAAACTCAGGTGAGAGATGGCTGAACATCCTAAAGCGGATATTGAAGAGACGGTAGAAAGTTTCCATTGGTGATTAAATCTTGGAGTTAATGATGAACTGTGTATGACGGTCTAAATTGGCGCAGAGTGATGAAGTGATTCTATCTCCTTGCTCACAAGGTTATTGTAATCAGCTCGATGAGCATGTAAACGAGAACTCAAAGAGTCTTTCCTCTAAATTTAGATCACGAAGCCAATATTGCTATCAGTGACTGGCTGCATCGCAGAAGCCCTTGCTCAGATAGACTCAGTGCGATGCTCTTATACCCGAGCTAATCCCGATGAGATCTAAGCTGAGAGTTTTATCAGTGGTGGTAGAATGGTTTCAGTGGATCACAGTGCTGTCATACCTGCCTTTCTTATCCCTCAAGTATTAGCAACTACTTATTGTTCCTCCTATCTTCACTCATCTCTCACATTCACCTTATTTCAGGCTCACTTCTTTACGTATTTTCTCAGTGCATCAATGCAGACGCGCAGAATTGGCACACGAAACAATCGTTAAATCATTTTCCACAGCCAACGGTAAGTTACACATGTGCTACAGGGTATTCGAATCGCTTGAAATCGGGTGGCTGATGCTTTTCATAGATCATCTTGAGTGGAGCGCGCCTGCCTGTTTGCTGCCTGTTGTCAAACTCAACCGTGAATGACAGCAGCCAGTCGTTATCAACTGGCCACTGAGAGCATAAGGGACGGAATAAGTTTGATCTCTTATGCCATCTTAGACCGGCATTTAGTCTAAATTATTTCTACAACCGCCTTAGACAACCCATCCACTTACATCCAATCTCAATCTACCTCCTACCTGCCTACCTCACATCAATAAAAGGCATCATCTTCCCGCCCAGTTCTAAGGAAGGCACAACTCCCAATTCCACACCTACAAGCCACTTTGCGCGCGTTATTCATCAACACCATCATGGCGACTGACCCAGATACCACCATGTCTGATATTCCAGCGGCATCTACATCCACATCCACATCCTCCCCTTTCGAGAAAGTCCCTCTCGAAGTCCTGCTACGGATAACCTATTTCCTCACAACCCCTGAACTCGGCAATGTTCGCCTAACATGCCGTTCAATCGAACAGTCTTTATACACCACCTTTACCAATGAGTTCTTCACCCGCAAACAGTTTATGATCTCAAGAACGAGTCTACAGGCCTTGATTGACATCTCAAAGAGTCGCCTCGGTGGCCACCTTCGCAAGGTTCATTTCGGCACTGATCGCTTCGCTCACCCTCTTCAAGCCAACGGCCATAATGCCCGAACCGCCAAGCAGATACAGCTGTACAACAGCCAATTCCAATTGCTGAGCACAGGCGGTCATGTGGTTATGCTTGCTGAAGCGTTTAAAACCCTCAGTAACCTCGAAGATATCGTCATTCGTGATTTCAACTCTAACAGGCGTTCTCGCGACGGTTACAACAAACATTGGACGAGTTACGGATCAACTACAGCGTTCAGAGAAACCGGGGAGCGGCCTGGTCAAAGCAGTGGTCCAGCTTGGGGTCCCGATACCGCGACAGCATATGGTAGCACCATCTTTGCTTCAGTGCTCTGCGCTCTGGAGCAAGTCAACGCGAGGCCAAAGGGTATCGAGCATATGTCAAGATCAAAGAATCACTTGCAAGACTGTGCCTTCGAAATTCCACCCGAGATGTTGCCTTCCGTCACCCCGGTTCTGGAGAACCTCGAAAAGCTGCACATTGACATTGATTTGCTTGGTGGAAACGACTTTTCCAGCGATGATGCTGCCGGTCACTCGCCAAACGCGGATATGAACCTGCGCGAGTTTCTCCTCAAATTGAAAAACATCCGACATCTTCGTATCAACGAAACACACAGCAGCGTAACTGGACCGGGCATGCTCCTCAAATGGCTTGGAGAGGATTCTTCCCCAACGAACCCTTCCCCAGAATACCCTTACATTGAAGAACTCAATTTCGGCATGATGAACGTGGAACCGCAGCACTTAATCGCCGTTGCCCAGAAATTCGCGCCCTCCCTCAAACGCTTAGAGTTGCACAAGGTCACTCTTCGAAGACGCCTGCCAGATGGTCACACAGGAGGAGGAACCCTTCCAAAGGTCAATTTCTGGAACAAATTCCTAGGAAAGCTGAAGGAAATCCCCGGCCTCGATTTGCGGCACATCAGAGTCAGCATGCCTCAACAGCAGTGGATCTCGCGGGTATCACGGGTTTATGTTT
This sequence comes from Fusarium citri, assembly GCA_004367485.1. Lineage (NCBI taxonomy): Eukaryota > Fungi > Ascomycota > Sordariomycetes > Hypocreales > Nectriaceae > Fusarium > Fusarium citri. The sequence goes on from QHHH01000081.1 coordinate 640,127, forward strand.
CCTTTGAGGATGCCAATTTTTGCCAGTATACAGGCACCGACTGGAAGCACTTTGTAGAGCACGAAATGATGCCTAAAGTGGCCGTGCAGTGGCCACACGATGAAAGTGTTAGTGACGACGGCGAAGAAAGCGATGGTATTTGGGACCAATATGCGTTTGACTTATAACGCGGCTTACTAACGAGTATCTACAGAGTCCGATAACCCCTGGTAGCTAGCCCACTTTAGCTTGAAGCCCAGATCAGGGTAAATAAACGATCACTTTACAAGAGTCCAATGACGATGAATAGAGCTAAGGATTGTCTAAGGATTATCTAAAAATTAGATCACCAAAATAAGGTAGCCTAAGTGTCAGTCTAAACTAGCATAAATCGAATAGACCTTTTCGTCTCTTATGCTCCGGGCAACCATCTTCTAATTCTGTGGGTGCTTTGTCTTTTATGGGATTACAATGACGGAGCTTCAGTATAGGGAAATTGGACTCTCGCCTCATGGAGTTTGAATCGTTCCATCAGGAGGTGTTGGATCCCAGTGGCCTCTCGGTGTCATGAGGGACGGAGTATTGGCCACTGTATGTCAGCATGAGCAGTCATTACTTTTCTCAGGGGTAGCCTCTACTATCCTGTGGCATACCCAAGATGCCCTCCGATCTTTGTTAGAATTGTAAGAGTTATGAGGAACGCAATAAAATGTCACGTTCATTAAAACACGCCAGAGGAATTGTCCCTTAAGGCTTGGGATGCAGAAATAAAGTAACCTAAATGCTGGTCTAAGTTATCACAAGATGATCAAATTGTTTCGTCTCGTACACTCTTGACGACACATTGTGATAGTATCAGTTAATCTTAGATTAAATCCCAATTCAGATTTACCTCTATTTAGCGCTGTTCCCTGCATAGATATCTTTGTATGTTGTATCTATATATGTTTGCTTCTTATAAGAAAGGACCGAGACCCAGAATTACTTCATCAACCATTATCAAGGCCCCAGTCGTTTCGAAATCAGAGCCTAAGTCTCGTATACATGCCTCTCAATACATGTATTGTTCATTAACTTCCACCGAACCAATTTCCTGAGTTGCAACACCATTACACGCCCACGAATTTACATCCATCTCAAAACCATACGGAATGCCCAGTAGAAAGTTCGGATCCGCGATAGTGTCGTTGAGATACGGATCTCTCCCATCACCATCGACTTGGTCGGGCACAGACTGATCGTCCTCTGGGGATCCAGTCCAACTCAATGCTGGTTCAGGTGGAGGTTCAGGGGCTGCATCACGACTATCGTCAACGAACTCGGATTGGCCGAGGAGACTATGTATAGCGAGGCGCTGCCGGATGTATGCATCTTTGGAGAGCGTCGGTGGGGGCTTGTCAGTCTTGGCTGCTGTGATGACACTTGAACCCGAAGTTTCAAGCCATAATTTGTGTTGCTGTATAACTCGCTCGAGTTCTTGGCGCTATGATTCTATCAGCTTCTTTTCCTAAGATGACCAGCAGAGAACTTACCATGGACTTGAGCTGCTCGGAGAAGCGAAAGAAGCGTGTTATAACATCCAAACACACCTGGGCTTTGCTAATAGCCTTCTGCATAGACGGCCCTTTATTGTCTTTTCCAGTATATGTCCCAAACAACACCAGCCTGGCGGAGTGATAGGCACAAATAGCTGCATCAAACTCAAGCACATGCATGTCATCGTTATTGTGGACAAAGTCTGACAAGATTTGGATGATTTGCTCTGCATGAGACAGGCACTTTTCCTTCATCAGTGACCTTTCAGAAGCAGAAATGCCCTCAATTGCCGCATGTGGAGTTGACTCCGGATATCCTGCAAGAAAGATACGATATAGATCGCAGTGACATTGTTGCCAACTCATATGCTGAGAGTGTTAGTCATGCCAGGGCGCTGATCAGAAAACTTACCATAATGACATTCTGAGGCGATGGACGCAGCCCTTGTGGATGTGATGCTGGATACTGATCCTGTGGCGCAAACTTTGTTTGTAGGCGAAGAAGATCGTTTTGAAACCTTTCCAGCGACGAGAAGAGATCTGAGAGGTTGACTTCCTTCATCGATATCCGTCTATTGAACCGCATAATAGCCCTTCGAATGAAAGCCAATCGCACAAATGCAGCTCGAGGACCCAGTACTTCTGGCTCAAGTCCTTTTCCTGGTTGCAAATACCCTGTGCTGACATAACGTTCTTGGAGGAAGTCAACATCTTCACAGGGCAATTGCAGATAGATGGTCTCAGGGTCGAATAGCTCAAACTCCTTCAAGCCCACACAAAAGCTATCCTCCAGCAGAAACAAAGACCAGAACGTCCGTCTTCGCACCTCTTGTGCGATAGGAGTCAGCTTGGAGTGTTCGTAATTGAGACGCAAAGCTACAGCCCATCTAGCTGCTAGGCCAGCCATGATGAATGCTCTTGGAAACTGTCCAACTGCAGCTCGGTAGCGTATCAGGAGAAGCGATGCCTGAATCTTAAAGATGGAGGGTTCTTCGAGCTTTTCGAGGATAAGACCTTCAGCTTCCTGCGCCCAATTTGAACGTTCGTCCTGGTGTTTGTCAAAGTAAATCGCTGTAATGGCACATAAAGCCAACTGAAGTGCTCGATCAATAGTTTTGTCGCGGCATCGTTGGATGACTGTCGCCTGGTGAAGGAAGCTGAATGCTGGGAGAGGATACAGTCGATCAACGTATTGACTGATTAAAGAACCAACCAGCTCATCAGAAGGGGAGGCGTTGTCGACTTGATCCGTGTTATTTGTTGAGGTACATGCAATGCTAGAGCATTGAATTTCGGGTGAAGCAGTTGCTTGGGAAGTTGACGAAGTTGACTCGGAGATAGTTTCATCTCGAGACGATGATGCTTCGGTAGTTGTTGAACCAGCTCTTGCTAAATAAGTGCAAGGCTTTTTCCTCCGCTGGCAATTTGTACATCTTGGTGTATCACCAGAACATCGAACTTTCATAGTTCGGCATTCTTGACAAGCTTTTGTACCGCGACATTTTGGCGGAAGACGAGGCGCATACTGTCCACTCGTACCATCTTGTTCGAAAGAGCACTGAAAGTTGAGTCGTTCACAAGTGCGACATCGTGGCACTGTACCGTCACATCGGACCTCCGGGAGTCAGTACCGGCCGAGTACCGGGGAGGATTTGGTTTGCTGTAAATACCTTGCGAACTCGACACTGAACACATGCGGCTTTCATTTCAAGGCTTGACTGTTGAAGAGTATTTGACGGTTTGTAACGGTCGGCATTCCAATTCGATTCAAGTGTAGTGTACCGTCATCAAAGTACTGATTATTTCTGAGATCACAGTACTGATTGCGATACTATGCCACTGTCGATTATAAATACCAGACAATATCAAGTCTCACCATTTTGGTGATCCTGAACAAAACAGTTGGAGATGATGAAAGAGGCAAATGCTTTCTCAATCTAATCCACAAGTACATTACGAATAATAAGTTACCTCAGCTCACAGCAGGTACAAAAGGAAGGCGGACTTTCTGTCCTTCCTTCCCGTCTGCAAACAAACGGAAACGTCCTGAGCACGCCATTCTGCGTAGAATAGGGTCGCTTGCAAGACTTAAACAAGGAAGTATCCAATGAAGCTTCTTGCTACTCCCCGTCACCTCACCAAGGCCTGCTATGGCGTGCGGGGGTCCCCACAACCCGGGGCTTATCTGAGCCAATTAGGGGGGACACTGGCCGATACGCGCATAAAATCCGCTTTTCTCGGTTGAACAGCAGGAAGCAACTCCCCGATATCAACATCCTTGCAGCTGTCAAACTATCATGATAAGACAAGATGCTATTAATACATTACTATTGTTTTACTTGATCGTCACTCCATCACTAGTACGCTATACACGTCTATCCCCTGAATCCTGTCGTTCCATGCTCAATACACATTCGCTCTCCCATCGGTGTATGGATAGGTCCATATGTCCATCGTCCTCCAAGACCTTGAACCGCATTCTTGCGTTTATTTGAGCTCATCGCCGCGACTCCTTCAAGACCTCGTACCCAAGGCGCATCAGAGACATACCACAGTGCTCCAGCCAAACTGCGAGGATCAACAGGCAAGTCTGGCCATTTCACCAATAAACTCGACAACATGGCAACGACCATGACAAGCAGGATACCAATACTCAGACGAGAGCAGATCTCGTGAGCATCACTTGTTTGGGTACGGTTATATGGGACATTAGCCAGCAAGATCGGAAGGAATTCGGACAAGAGAGTTGTGAAGGCTGTGAAAAAGAGGAGAGGATCTCGAATTCGCAAAGCAACAAACAGCCCTGAGACTGGATTGGTCGCTGGTGTCATCAAGACTGATCGTGTGGGCACTTGAGGATCTTCAGCCATGCGGCGGTATGGCGTGATAACAGCAACACCTGGAGGAGTTAGTAAATGGTAAGAGACGAGAGAGACAAAACTCACTGCTAAACAGGAAATCCCAGCAAAAGACGACAATGACGCCGAGTGCGGAGCACACAAATCGTACACCAAATTCTTGGCTCTCCATGAGCTTCTTCATGTTCTTGGGCACACTTCCAAAGGTATCGACAAAGTGGTAGTACCCGATAAAGCCAAGCAGACAGATCAAGAACACCAGAAACGTGAATCGGTACCAAAAGCTCAAGGCCATGAAGGTCTGAGGAGCTCGGCGACGAGTCTGTGGTCGATAGGCCATGCCTTCAGTATATGGTGTGTTGGCATAGGGAGCTGTGGTGTCACGACCAAGATCCCCAACGACGACAACGCCATATTCATCTCGTCCTTCCTGGTTGCGAAACCAACCCATGGCAAATCTCTTTTCGGTAATAGCACTCTTGAGATCTTTCCAGTCGCTGGAACCCATGGATCGAATCTCTGGGTTTCGAGCAACAAGAGCAGCAGTGTTGACCGCACACCATGGGTTCGCATATACTCCAGTGCGCCAGTGACGACTGATAACACTAAGAGTGAAAATCAGGAGGACAACGAGAACACCCAAAACTCCAATAAGAGCATAAGCTGCTTGGTTGGAGACGCCAAGCTCAAGAGCACAGCCATCAATAGCTCCCTTGCTGCAGCGACCGTATATCTTCAAACCAACAGCTTCAGCGGACAGGGGAGTCACGAGACCTGACAACCAAAATACAAGGGCTGTGAGGAACGGAAGAGACTGCCCATTAAAAAGAAGCTTGAATGGGAGGTAGATACTCATCCAACCATCAAAGCTAAGAAGCAAAGCCTCTCGACCCAAAGCACCGCCTTCTCTGGTAAGGGCAGCGAATGGTTGATATTGTTGGGCTGATTGATTCAGGGCGCGAATGCCCATGGCTAGAAGAACAGCGATAATAGGCGGAAGAAACTTGCCGATGAAATAGTCGGATTGCGTCAGGCTATATGTCGTGGCTTCAACGATGATTTTCGTATTTCCGGTGGGTGTAGAAACATCAGTAATGACAACCTGTGTCGGAGGCATGGTCGTCACCCGTGTTGTACCAATTGGTGTAGACACTGAGGTAATGACCTGACCATCAGGAAGCGTCTGAACCATTGTGACAGGCGGTGGTGCATCGACGATTGTCTTGACTTGCGCTTCTACTTGACTCGTTCGATACTTTGTGACAGGAGGTTTCGCAACGTTTCCATCTGAGTCAAGAGTGAGAACAGAGTAGAGTGTTGTTGTTCCAACAGAAGCATATACGACTGGCGGGCCAGTACGAGTGGTCTCCTTGACGGTTGTGCGAACCACGCCGCTGTCCATGGCGGTGATGATTGTCTTTTTTGACTCTGCTGCTGTCACGGTGTATTCGACGTACGTTACTGTTGGCTGTGGGCCACCAGCTCCTGATGTTTCTTCTGGGCTGTCTTCTGGAGCGAGAGGGATTGCGGATGAAGTGACATAGGTAGTTCCTGCGATGGTTTCCACTATTGTGCGAGTCACTGCTCCTGTCTCCGTGATCAATTCGGTAACGGATGTCACTTCGAGTGAACCTGGTTTAGTGACCATTGTTGTGAAGACTTCCTCGACGAGAGCCGTCGTCAGGATACCGGTCTTGCCATCGTCGGTGTTCGAATTGTCGGTATTTGAAGTGTCGTCTGCGGGTTCAGAGCCAGAGCCTGTTTCTTTAGGAATAGAATCAGCGGCTGTTCCGGGGTCTGCTTCGACAGCGGCCGTTGGATCTGGTGCAGCAGCTTCGCTGACGACGTCTTGTCTCTTCATAAAGAAGAGGTTGTCATCGGTGATTTGGAATGATCGGTTCTCGAGCTTTGTATTGGGATCGGATCCGTCTAGTGTGCGAACAGCATAGAGGATCAATCCCATCAACGCTAGAAGAACAAGAATGAGGGCGCTGATGAATGGCCATCGCAGAGGAACAGGACGATAGTCGGGTCTTTCTTTCTTGTCTGGTTGCCCTACATCCGTTTCGACAGGGTAAACATCCGGGGCCGTGACGGGCTTATACTCGTATGTCTGTTGCTGCGGGTATTGTTGCTCATGCATATACGGTGGTTGATACATCTTGCAGAGGAGAAGGCTTGCTATCTGCATCCGAACTGCATGTTCGTGCGAGGGTAACAGCATATAAACAAGCAGCTCAACCTCACCCGCACCGCCTGCACCGGCTCATCAACTCTCCGAGTGCCATAACTGCATTAGCTCACGGTCATTGTACAGCCATCATTGGAGGCTTTGACAGTTTACAACGGAAACCTCAGGCGTGGCGTCTCCCTTGAAAGCCGGAATTGCAAAAAGGCGGCGTTGCTGTTGAACTGTAATTGGGTCAACAGGCGAATGGTACTGTAGGGCTGAGCCAAAAGAAGAAATGCCAAGACTGAGCTGAGTTCTTGGAAACGTCTAGACCATTTAAGCTTATCGAGGCAGCTTGTCAGGGGTCTGTAGTCGTTTCGGTAAGGGGTCATGTGCTGGTATGAACTGGCCGAATCGGCAGTTGAGTTCAATATTTCTGTTGTCATATTATTCCATGAGATACAACACATCTACTCTACTAAATATGTTTGAGGAATATACCAAACTATCAGTATCAGTATCAGAGATATTCTGATAAAGAGCAATCACAAGCTCCAGTCGATGAAAGAAGCTCATTTCCACTAGTCGACTAAATTCAATAATTCGAGGCCTCCTCCGTGTAGAAACGGAGCTGCATCAAAACTTCACCATCCCTGCAACCCATCAAGTTTTTTTTCGGTAGTCTTTCAATTATTATGTAACTTTATTCCCCCTAACAAGGCAGATTCAAAACGCCTCGATTCCAAATCCAGAAGTAACCAAGCCAACAAACGCCAAATCTTTAACCCATCTCAAGCCATACCCCCAAATCCCGTGTTAAGCTTATACCAAGCTTTACCAGCCAAGAACGTTAAACAGACTAGTTCTGTTATCAGGCACAGAACCATTAAACGTCTTTGCCCTCACATTCTCGCTCTTTGTTGTGTTGTATTGGCTGAAGTAGCGGTCGAATGTGCGTGATTGGTTTGTGAGTTGGGAGCGGACGTAGCCTCCTACAACGGAGATGCTTCCTACTGCGATGAGGACTGGAAGGACCCTGAATGTTGTTAGATGGTTTTGGATAGAGAAGAGGGTTAGGGAGACTTACTTGGGTCCGGTGGGCTTGATCATGAGAGGAGACATTGTGATATGATTGGTGGGTTTATGTAAGTGGATTGAAGCTGAAGCTGAAGATGCAAGGGTAGATCTCAGTAATGCTTGTGATTGTTTGTTTGTGTGTGTTGCTTGATGATGCTTGTGATTGTTGATGATGAGAATGAGAACTGCTTTGAAAGTAGAATCTCATCGTTATATATTTTTTCATATCGTCGAATTCCGAATTGACTCAACTTGACTGTCGATATTCTGAGCTGACTGTAGATCAGTGGTACTGTTTTTGGTGGTGCCATTCTGAGTTGGAGTGATCTAGCCCTGCGCACTGCCACTTCGGGCGATGCCGGTTTGTACCAGAGCGTCGGGTCTCAATACAACTTTGCATCTTGAGATACACATGAATAGATAATTCATCAGTTAATGCCAGATTAGCCGTTTTGACCTTGGGTATATAATCAAGCACGTTCGTTAATGCATGCGTTAAATTGCTATCTTCATGTCAAATTACTAGCTGTAATCGGCTCAATCCACAGTGGCAATTGAGCGCTGAATAGAATTATGTATTTAGTCCTCAAGATCAATTAAAACAGCTATCCTCAGGGTTACTGTTGAAGCTCGTAAATTCTAGCACAGCAAAGTTCTGTTTCCGATTGTGTCCGTAAAGTCGACTCACGTTGAAGAAATCCTTAAAATCTGACGTCTCCGAAATGATACGACCATCGGACCCGGCGACCACCGAACCCACCTAAAACCCCCCCGGAAAATCAGCTCATCGTTCGGTTCTCAACATACTCAAGGCCGGAGCCTATTTGAACTGCTCACAATTATCTCATAGCCTCATTTCTGATTACTGCCTGTTTAGATAGGCAAGAATTTATTTTGGTCTGTTGTCTTTGTTAGTTGGTCATATGATCGTACAATGATGGGGATAGCCGAGTGATGGTCTCTCAGTGTATGTACAGAAGCCGATGATGCGAATAAATCCCATCCTTTCAACTACATTCATTGGTTCTTCTGTATCTTGTTCCTCCCTCCGTGTCTAGGTAGGTACACCCACATTGCTCCGAGATCATGGAGTCTACCGGTCGGGTGTTCCACAATTACCGGTATCCACGCCGAGCTGCACGGCCGGTCGCATGGAATGGACCTTCCCAATATCTGAGTATCATGATCTGACCTTCCTCCAATAACAACGCCTCGGAGAATATCATCCCAAAACGGACATTTCAAAACAATGACATCCAATAATCGTCAATGACTTCCTTCCCCGCGTCCATGGGTACAGTAGTTGGGAAAGTGAAACCTTCTAAAAATGGCTGAACGGGAAGTTCATCCCCACGTCATCATTCGTCAACCTCTTAGGTCATTGACATCTTTGACCTCATAAGCTCAACCTTCTTCATTGTTTACAACTTCAATACAACACAAGACGATTACACACAAATCATTCAAGATGTCGACCTCAAGATTAATTCTTCGACCCGTGGTTCGCATGCGTTCTCAAATCCGCCTCGCAAGCACAAACCCAACTCATGTCCATCCCGACGGTAACCTCGGCGGCCCAGGTGGTCAACAGCCTCCTCCCCAAGCACCAGGTGGTCCCGAAGCCATCAAGAGAAATTGGTACGAATACCACTCTCTTCTAAAAGACAAAAACTGACTGTTCAGGATGCCTATCGCTGCAGCAGCTGGTGTACTAGCAGGAGGCGTTTGGATCATGCTCCCTAGAAGAGGAAACCCGCCTGAGAGAACCCTTCAACATGGCATTGCTGCGTCTTACCAGGAGATCAAGGATGACAAGAGTGCTGAGTCGATGAAGGAGTTGAGTGGAAGGAAAGGGGGGATGGGTGGTTTCAGAGCTGAATGAGTAATGATTCACTGCGAACAAACAGACGTTGAGGTGTCATAACGTAGGCAATTGCCCAGAGTATCAATATCTATATCATCTCTCGCTCTGTACATTAATAGTATTAACAAGAACCAAACCACGTCTCAGACGCTCGCACTCTCAGTCTGCTTCTGCTCGGCCGTTTCATCATTCTTCTTTTGCAACAGATAATCTCCACCAAACAACGCCTTGTACACTCCTCTCAATCCTCGTACAGGCCACCCTGTACTTGCAGTTGACTTCATGAGTTTCTCATCACCCTCAATATCAACCTTGACTTTATCGTAAACACTTGGTAAATACGATGCTCCGTACTTTGCTCTCAGCGCATCATAAGACTCTCTGTTGTAATGCGACCAGAATTCGTCCTCTGTGTAATACGCATGTGCGTAAAGCCACTTCTTTCCTCCACAGTCTTGTACTTTTTGCTCTAATGCGCGATTATGTCGGATAGCATCGCGACGGTTTCCAGACAAAGGACCCCAAACTCCATAGTTTAGTAGATCCGTCGTACCGGGCTTTGCAAACTCGGCGTGCAGACCATGTCCAGAATTAGGTTCATCGCGCCGCACCCGTAGAGGACATATCCAGAGAGGATAGATCTTGAACTGCTTATCCAACCAGTTCTGGAACTCGGGCACGCTGTTGTATGGTACGCCGACGTCTTGCACCATGTAGTAGTCGAACAAATTGCTCTTGTGGCCTGCTGAGTACATGACCTTTGCTCGAAGAAGGGGATCCAGAATATATCGTGTAACGCGGTTGAAGGGCGTGATGAAGTAGTCAAAGGCGTATTTCGCAACCCAGAATCCTCCTCTGTCGTAGCGGAAAAGATAGTCCTTTAATGGGATGTAATCGGCCACGCATGTTACTGAACCCATCCGTAATCCATCTCTTACTTTTTCGACATGGAGATAGAACCACTTGTCTTTCCGTCGATTCAAATGTCTTGGTTGTGCACTTATCGGAATTTCGTCAACGAGGCGTCCAGCGCATACAACAGTCGTGTCTTTCGAGTAAACAATACCATCCACATAATCGTTATCCCATCTCTTTGACTCTTCTTTGATGATCTTGACAGACTCAGCAGGACCCCTCGCAAGTCTGTACTTTAGTTCAACAAACTCCTTCGCGTCTTTGAGCTGCACTTCTAACAAAGTAACAACCCCGAGAGTTCCGAAAGCCGACGCAGCACCCCAGAACAAATCCGGCTGATCTTCTTTTGAAGCTCTGGTAACAGTTCCATCCGCAAGAACAATCTCAATCCAATTCACCGTCGCATCAAAAGCGCCGTACCGAAAAGAACTGCTCTCTCCCGATGTTCCCGAGAAACCACCACCGACGGTAATAGCCGGAAACTCCATAACAACAAGAGGAACCAAACCATGAGGCAGCGTCGCATCGACCAGCGATTCCATCGAGACATTTGGTTCAACAATGACAGTTTTTGAACCTTTGTTCACTTCGATAACATTGTTGAGTTTGCTGGTATCGACGGTGTTGTCGACACGACGATTTGAGTGTCGAGTGCTGTTAGTCGAACCATGATATAGTCGAAAGGGTTCTTGACGGGCGTGAAACTGTTTAACTCTGTCCGCGACGCCCGCGACTGTCGATTTATGGGCGTCCATCATAAAATGAAAGAATTTTTGATGATGATCAGAAAGAGAAGATCAGATGTCAGAGAAACCGGGCATGAGTCGTTTACAGTAGTATCGTTTCGGAAATAGCGAGGGATGATCCACAATTCTCCAGCTTACCACAGAGTTTTATACCTCTACAGTGAGACTACAGTACCTCAGATGAAAGGATGTAGTTTCAGTATGACGCTGATTCCGACATATCCGAACAATCTCAAGTTGACTTTCGACCGCTTATTTATTCTGACTCTGACTCTCTTGACTCTGAGACGGCCACGTCAAACACGTCAGCCTTGTTTTTTTGACCCTATCGCCAAGAACGATTAATGGTCAATCCTGGTCTGGTCGATCCCAATAATGACGTTTGTTGTTTTATTGGCTCAGCTTTGGATGCATGAAATTGCTTTTTTGTTTCCCCGGTTGATGGGAGAGGCTTTGAATGGCACACGATTCAAGACAAATGACAAGCGGCTTATTGGACCCTGACAAGTTAGTCTACTGTAGTGTCTGGGATATAAATACATTTACAGAGTATATCCTAGCAGGAAACTTGATTGTGGTATCGTAAGACAAACACAAACACTTTATACTGGTATTAATCTCTTGATCACTCAATGAACAGTTCACTTTGTACGTCAGCTACACAAAACAAGATTGTTTAGTTTATGCATACTTCAGCATCGTCTTGTCATTGTTACTACCTAGGTCAGGCATTACAAGATCAGCCGCTAAAGCATATGAGACGAAATAACTTGGTTAACTTATGCCAGCTTGGACGGACCTTTGGGCTACTGTATTCTAGACAGCTCTTCTATTATCTACTTAGTAGTCGACTTCCTCATGTAAAAATCACAGGGTATGCATGCCAAGTCCTGTTACCGTCGAATCACTATCTTCTCCATCCCCTCCCACTGGTGTTCCTTCGCTGTCTTCCTCTCCCTCTCCAAAAGTATAATACGCAACAATCAGCGAGACTTGTCCCTGTCACTCAGAGTTCAACGGCGGGCTGCGCCAAAGGTCGTAGAAAAACTGATGGTGGTCCATCTCTCGTATCTGCAAAGCTCGACCGCGTGCCCGGACCAGTTGAGATTCATCTACATCCTCGTCTGGGTTCGCTCTCAATAAGAATCTGCCGCACACTGCCCAGAGGTTGGGGTTTCCGAGTTCAGCACGGACCTGCGTGGTCCATAGGTCAAGATGATCTTGCATGGTACATTTCCGGCATTTTGAAGTTATAAGTCCACTGATCCAAGGCTCTGAAAGCGGCTGATGGTCTTCCCCTATTTCGAAATGTAAACTCTGATGGCCGCAGTTGTATATGACACGTCGAGAACATGGCGAGCCGCCTTTTTCCACATCTTCTGGGCGTCTTCCATCCTATGGGCATGTTGGAGATTGCTGTTCCGTATTTTTGTAGGTCGATATCATCTCTTCGTAGCATGAGCTGCCGATAATATGTCCACACGGGAAGATGTAAGGGCGGTGCGATTCCACGAATCTTCCATCTTGGATTTCTTCGCAGGGATGGCGGCACTTGACACATCGTAAACGGATGCAGGCATGTCGAAGAGTATTTCTTTCGTATTCAGGGTCGGTTCCGCCCGAGTCGTGGAGGACTGTATCCGTCCATGCATTGGTCTCATTGAAAGAGTATTGGTTTGGAAGACCGTGACCACGTCGTTTCACGAGGGGATCAAAGTACATGTCGTTCATGTGTGGGAAAAGTGCTTCGCGAGTTGCAAGTAATGCAGACATCGTGATGGTTGTGCAAGATAATTGCTGATGAGTATCGTCTTGTGTGATTCCTGTAGTTGTGTTGTTGGATGGTGATTGTTTGATCATTGTGGTCGTCAAATGCATCAGAGCTGGGGGCACTTGCCTCTTTGTGTATCCTAAGTCTTAGTCTAAACCTGCATGAGATGGGCACCTGCCTCTTTGTGTATCCTAAGTAAATGATTTTATCTCAGATTCTCAACAGCTTATTCTTCTAACATTGTGATACCAAGATCCGAGGTCAGGTGCAAAGTAGACAATCCACGAGTAGGTCCAAAAACGCGACAAGATTACTCCGTTCTTATACTAACTAAAGCAGCTTCTCTAATAAGACATACAACGCTCAACAGCTATTGTGACAAGCTCAAAGTTTTGGCTGAGCCGTCAAATAGGTTCCACCCAACTTCAACATGTCAACAGCCTCCTTAACCATCTCATCAACAATCTCTCCCGCAGGCTGCACCTTGGTAATAGCACCCGCAACCTGTCCCATCAAATGAGGCAGATCAAAATCGTTCCCCTGCTCAAAGTCATACTCGATAGGCACGATGCCCTTATCGCACAACTCCTTGATCTTGTTAGGTTGATCGTGCCACTTCTGGATATACTCGTTCGTCTTCATTCTCAACGGTCGTCCAGAGATAACGAGAGTGCGCTGCGTATCCTCATATCCGCATGATACAACTGCCTTCTTGTGCTCTTCACTGCATGATGCTTCCTCGGATGCAACGAATCGTGTACCGACCCATACTCCTGAGGCTCCTTGCATCAGTGAGCTTGCGAGACTGCGGCCTGAGTAGATTCCTCCTGCTGCAAGTACCAACGCGGGCAAACCCTTGAGAAGGGGAGGATAGTACTTTGATGCGATGTCGGCAACAGCAGGGATGAGGATCGAGTTTGCGACGTCTCCTGTATGTCCACCGCCCTCACCGCCTTGCGCGCAGACCATATCGACTCCAAGCTCCAATGCTTTTGTCTGGATTGTGTCAGCGAGTAACAAACAAACAGAGTATCTAACTTACTGCATGCTTGGGATGTCCAACCATGTTCATTACCAGAATACCCTTATCGTGGAATCTCTTAATCACCTCAGGTGGTGGAACTCCAACGGCACTGACAAACAGCTTGGCGCCGCTATCAATGATGATGTCTACCAACTCATCCAACTTGCCACCTGTATAGTCATGGTTGGTCTTGCGTGCATTTCCACCAATTTGAGGAAGGGCAAGGTCAACGCCGAAGGGAAGATCAGGTCGGGAGAAGTTCTCCTTCATCTCAGCCAGGATCTCGCGGAGTTGGTTGGGTGTGTATTGGAAGCCGCCGATGATACCCAGACCACCTGCGTTGGAGACTGCAGCTGCAAGACGACCGCCTGATACTCTGGCCATTCCTGCGAGGACTATAGGGTGTTTGATGCCCAGAAGGGACGTGAGTGGTGTTGTTATAGGACCTGGTGCTGTCATGTTTGCGATAGTCTGTGTTGTGTGTTTATGTGTGTATAACGTATTGAGTCAAGTCGATGTTGCATTTGGTGACACAAGCTTATGGTCAGCTGATGCGAGTACAAGTCAAGTATATACAAGTCTTCAATGCTTCTTCCATCGTATAAATCGTGTGGGGATCGGCTCTTTAAACATCACGAACCGATCAGGAACCGATCTGCCGGTTTGCGGGGGAGTCCCAACTCAAGTCCGAGGCATTTCCGCATTAGGCTATAGATTCGCGAAGGCCATGTGCCTAACCGTACGGCACAGTCTACTACGATGCGCTGCATTCCTTTATGAGCTGCATTCCCCTGTTGAAATAGTGCATATTTCATTAGAACGCTGCGTCTAAACTTATCCTGTTCCATCATTCGGCTCAAATTCCATACTTGGCTTCAGGTTTGGTTTTGGTATCATATGTACATAAAGGTCATCTCTTGCCACTTCATTAATATTATAGCGTGTTTGTGTTTGTCGTTAGAAGTGTGGTAAACGCGCTGGGACAAAGTCTGTCTTTTCTGGCGATTCTGGGTCGTCTGGTTGTGGGCTCTTTGCACGTTGTGAGTCGCCTCGCTTTGATACGTGCAGTTTATCCTCGACTTCTTCCACATGTTGACACGCAGCTTTGGAGGGTGACGCTTCATAAACATCGTCCTCTGCCACTTGCGGTTTTCTTTCAATGAAAGATCGTGGCTCAGTTCTTGAGAGTCCCTTTTCTGCAGCAAGTTGTGCTGCAGCTTGTTTCTTTCTCTCCACAGCTTCGTCTTCTTCTTTTTGTAGCATATATTCTTCTCGTTCCAAGTCGTGTAAAGTTGGTGTTGATGTCTCTTGTGCATCAGGCGTGATAGAGTATGATGTTGATCGACGTTCCATTCGGAAATTGTCGTTCGATGTAGATGATGCTAATGTTGTTCGTGAAACCGTTCTTGATGCTAGACCTGCTGGTCTTTTGCCTTTACTGCTTGTCCTGCCGCTTCGTCCGCTCCGGTCAT
Source organism: Fusarium citri (assembly GCA_004367485.1). Taxonomy (NCBI): domain Eukaryota; kingdom Fungi; phylum Ascomycota; class Sordariomycetes; order Hypocreales; family Nectriaceae; genus Fusarium; species Fusarium citri. Next base: position 655,538 of record QHHH01000081.1, read on the forward strand.
CTTTCCTGACCATATCGTATGTTACTTCATCGTCTAATGGAACGGCGTCTTCTTCGCCTTCACCATCACTTGGGAATAAATCTCCTCGTGATCGATATGAATCCGATGTATCGCCCGACCCAGTCGTCCCGCTGCGCTTTCTAGTCACCGGTAGGTTGAGATCGAGATCCATATCTTCATCTGAGTGTAGTAATGGTTCATTTTCCCCAATGCCATGTCGCTGTGGGTGGTCCTGTAGATCTGCCGCACTAGGTTTGTATCGTAGAGTGCCGCCCACCTTCCATGGTAGTTTGCTAAGGAATCCAATTGGTTGCGTCTTCGGAATAACGGTCGGGTCATCTTCCATGCTGGCCTTTCGTCGTCGGTCTTTCGTTCCGTAACTCATGCCACGTTTCCTGCGTGGTTGTTCCGTTTCTCCTCCATTATGCTTTCGTGAGCTGCCAGTCCCAGCCAGCAATCGGTCCCAATCCTCGTTGCCCCATGTGCCAAAGAGACCGCTTTGCTCTTCCTCATACCAATCATCATAAAAATCGAAACTGTATTCAGCCCTACTGTGCGACAGTTCTCGTTCTCTTCGTCGTCGCAAACGTTCTTCGGGGTCGCCTAAACAAACAGCTGTACACTGCTCAAACGAGTTTGCGATGGAGGAGAAGCAAGGGTTGATATAATTATGCTGAAATGTCCAAATCCCAGCTGCAGCATTCTCTGTTATCGTCTCGGTATCGTGCGCAATCTGATTCCAGCGTTGTCGCAGTCGGGGGTCCTCAAGGAATGCCATTGTGTTTATGGTGGATATGACGTCGCAACATGGAAGCGCCGAAGTCGCAAATCGTTATTATTTCGGGGGACAGGAAGAGCAAAAGATTGGTGACCGTGGGAATTCGTTTACTCAGTAGCCATGGTCGCAAAAGTCAAGGGCGGCCAAAAAAGCAATATCGTGAGTTCACAAAACTATGACATGGAGAAGGTTAAGTTGAGTTGAGTGCTACAGTACAGTAGAGGTACCTAACAGCGAGTAAGACAGCCCAGTGGTTGGTTATTGGGCACGTGCAGCTGGGTGAGACGATTAACAGCTTGGACTTGTTGGGTGGTTGGTTGAGTGGAGGTACATGAAACGTACATGTTTTACGGTACGCGGCAATGTATCCCTAGAAAGATCCACTGGGCTTGAATTGAATGATTCAATGATTCTTGATTGACGATCTTTGGCAGCATGTACGAATACATACCTTATCAAGGGGAATGTTAAAGTTTGGGTCTTATCAGTTTGGCGTATCACAAGAACTTGAGGGGTGCTGCATTAGGAACTTTGGTCGCATCAGACAACGGTATTGTATGCAAATAAGCTCAGCTGTGGTATCAGGCAACGCAAAAGTAATAACCAACAATTAATGACTCTTATCCGACCAACTCTTTACTTTCTGGGAATGCGCATATTCGCAATTACTCTGTCGATAAGCTCTTCTTTCGTAGCCTTGGGGTCTGGGTGTAGATTTCTCTGTTGAAGATCAGCATACGTCACCAGGCTGTTCAGCAAAGATGAACTCACCTTGTTCAACCACAGTTGACACTCTTCTTTTGTCCATGTTTTAGGATCACCAGTCGGATCGGCCATAGGAGGAAACATTCCCTGCTCGTTGCCCCAGATTGTATATGCTGCTGCCATAGAAACGACGCCTCCAAAGACTGAGTCTGTTAGTATGTGGGTTACCCTAAAGGCGAGAAGCACTTACAGAGGACGACATTCTATAGAGAAGTTAGCAATGTTCAACCGCATCAAGGAAACAGAAGTGATATCTGTATAATGCTTTCACTCACCTTGGACTTTAAAAGGCCATCGAGTCTGGTAGACATGGTTGCGTTCGTAGGATGAACTGATGAGCTTGGTGGTGAATAGGAGCCGGCAGTAACACAACAGACAGTCGACTGTAGAAGTTGAATATCGGAAACTAATTCTTGAGTCAAGTTAGAATTCTTATATAGATATTGAAACTGTAACTTCAAATATCACAATGAAAGGTGGCCAATTCAATACCCAAGTTCAAGTTGTCCTGCTGCCTCCCAAAACAGCCTGCGCCACGTACTCTCCAACGCCACACCTCGGTGGAGTAACCCTTCCTTCCCGAATTGGTCCCGTCAATCGCTAAGTGGTCCGTGCATTCGAAGCCCCGCGAGAAGGAGCGCACAGAATCAAAATTAATTCCTTCCCAAAATTCGATCGCTCCTCTGACAAGTTACCTGTTTTAACTCATCCACCCAGACTAATCGCCCAAGATGCCTCAGGAGGTCGCCGACATCAAGAAGGTACAGATTGAAGCTATCGCAGAGAGGGAGAAATGAAATGCTGACTCTAAATTTCACAGTTCATCGAGATCTGCCGCCGAAGCGACGCTTCGTGTACGTTTTGACGAATTTACCCCATATCGTGCGAAATACCATATCGATTCTAACATTTGCTCGAACAGCCGCACGTATCAAGAAGAACAAGCAGACCAACAACATCAAGTTCAAGGTCCGCTGCCAGAAGCACCTCTACACTCTCGTGCTTAAGGACAACGACAAGGCCGAGAAGCTCAAGCAGAGCCTTCCCCCCAGTATGCTCCGACGACATCTCCCACGGAAATATAATTTACTGACACACGCATCAGACCTGCAACTCACCGACGTCTCCTCCAAGAAGAAGTCTACTTAAACGATGGTGGTTTGAAAATTGAACGGGAACGGGTAACTCTGGTTGTGGGAGGATTCACATGCAGCAAATGGGCGTCTCGGGATACCTTGCATTTATCATGTGCTCTGAAAGGAGGATACTCGGATGATTCCAAAAAAATAAAAAGAACGATTCGAGTCAAGATTTGCTATCTGGGAATGTGATGCTGTGTTTTTGGCTAATGCAAAAAGGGCTTGTGTTCGAAGCGAGAAACTTTGGCTTCATCGAATCTGACTGCAATGCCCGACTCTACCACCTCTTCGAAGCCTGGAGATGCGAGGATGACCAGATCTTCAGTGTTCTCGTTTTCTACCTTCCAGCCCGCCCACATCCTTTGATTTGGTTCTGTTGAGGATCGGGTCTCAATGGCACGATATTCCTCCTGGAGCTTTGCTTTTTGTTCCGGCTTCACTGATATCTTCCAGACCTTTATTGGCCCTCGAGCAAGAATATCGCCCCGAAATTCGTTGTTTTCCCCCGCAGGCTTCAGGTGGTATAGATCCACGGCACCCTCATGTTGGCTGATGAACTGCTTGAGCTCTTGCATCACAGAGATATTCTCTTGGCTTTGGATCCATTCGTTGTGTCCATCCACGGACTCCCATGGAGCTGTCAGGAACAGATACGGCGACTGATCTTCACCAATCCATGCGTCTGTCGTATAGTCGTATGGCTTTCTCTCAAGAAGTTTTGGCTGGTGTTGGCGTATCCATTGAGCTTGTACTTGCTGGGTTCTCTTGATGATATCTTGTAGCTCCTGTGCGTTGTACTGAGCTTGTAGCTTTATGAAGGCTACTTCCACGACTCCCGTGTCCATCATGATAGTTCGGCAATGATTATGTGGTTAGATGGCAAAACCAGATAAGAAGTTCTTACATTAGCGATGCTCGCGCTCATAATAAAGGTAGATGTAGATTAGGCATCTCCAACTTACGTGAAGCGGGGTTCTGTTGGTGATGCGGCATTGCGATGCCTGGTGAACGTAGTCAGCAATACTGCCTTGTCGCTGTCAGTTGAAAACTCAAGATCGACAATCCCACACTTTCTCAATGCTGGAGCAGGTTGAAAGTACTTTGAGATTGTTATCTTGAGGTTGTACATGAGTGATTGAACTGCCATACCAAGCCCGCTGACTGTGCTTGGTAACCTCAACTGAACGCAATGCAACCATGATTGCTTTACACAATCCTACTCTTCCCCGGGATTACCACCCTCTAGAAACTTGAAGAAAGTCAACGTGTTCTCGTCGGGATCCTTGATAGCAAACTGCCGATAACCCCACGGCTGATCCTGAACATCCTCTACAATAACTTCACTCCTCTGAACCTTGATAGTATTGTACAGCATATCTAGCTGATCAGTGCCCAGAGCAATGTAAGCGGAGCTTGGTCTGACAATGCCATCCTTCGGCTTAAAGAAGTAGATATTGGCTGCAGCTTTGTCTCCAGCAAAGATTGAGCAGAATGTATACTCAGAAGGATGCAAACCCTCCGGCTTTACCCCACCTAATTCGAAACCAAGGAAATCGACGTAAAATTCAATAGTCTTTTCAATTGATTGTGATTCAAAGGTTGGAATAATTTTCCATGCGGAAGTGATTGGTGCTGCCATCGTTTTGTTGTGTTGTTTCACTGGTTATGTATTCGTATAAAATATATGCGAATACGAAAAGCGATGTTTTTGCAGTCTCGAAAGAGGAGTTGCTGTCTTTCGGATGGTTGAAGACGTCCAGTCGGAAGATGCATGCAGCCACACCATGGATATGGAGGGGACAGAAAACACCGAACTTGCAATATGCGATTTCGGAGGATTTTTCTGTTAGGGAGATTTGCTGTATTTTTATGCCGAGCCTTTGAAGGTTGTGTCGCAATGACTGTACTGCAGCCTGCAGGCACCAAAGATGGTAGGACGTAGAATATATCCAGCTGTCGTCATCTTTTAGCTTCGCCGCATTACGACGTAATCGTAACGACTCCAAAATTCTAACCTCCTGAACTTTCGGCAGATATTTCGAGGCTTGAACTTTTGTGTCGCAGCTGAAAAGAGTCTCGTTACTTGATTTACAGATACGTCTAGACTCTAGACCAACCGGAGCGTTTCCAACGTCTTGTCTAGCGTATTGATTCAGCTGGAACGCGGGGGCAGGGGCTGTCATACGCCTTTGCTGAGTGTTTTCGGGGACGTCCTATCGCATTGTCATCGTCATCTATCACGCGCCCTTGCAGGTCTTGATGTCTATCAGACATTTTTGTTCTTCTCTCTGTTTCTCTTTAAACATCTGCGTCGTTACATTCCTTTGTTGCAACTCGCTAAGACTTCTTTTGCTTGCTCAGTCGATTTTCCACTATCGGTTGCTGCATCGACAAATCGCGGAGAACCGGGTGTAAGTCGTCGTGGTGGGCTCAAATCTCCAGATACCGTACCAGACCAATACCCCTAAAAGCCTAGACCCTGGTGCTAGACCGCTATTTTGAGTTCTTCCAATTGGCGTCGCAGCATTACGCAGTCAGTTGATTCAACAACAGTCTACAGAACACAGAGAGAACTTCATCTTTTAGAGGTGATTATCACTCTATCTTCTCTTGTATAGACTAAAGATCGACTATAGCAGTTAGATTGTAACCCCAAGTCGTTAGGCCCTGTCTCGTTAAAAGACCGTTCCACCTCATCTTGTTTGCTCGTTGGTAGAGCCACGATAAAGCGTCTGCAGGCTGCATCTGAGTCCTTTCCTATTCCGGATGACGGTGGTTCCCTCTCGCTCCTGCCAACAACTGACTGAGGTGTGTCAAACATCAGGGACATTGATCCAGGGACAAAGACCCATTGAGAAGGAACCAAGGTGCGGGGGGTCTCAATTACACATTACACGCCAGTAACTTGCCGTTACCGTTTGGTTGCGTCTGGTTCTGGACTGCATCTACCTACGTTAGCTCTTGCTGTGACGCTACGATCCAATCCTGCAGTACCAGACTACCTTACCTTACCCATTCATTATTCTCCTCTGGCTCGCACTTGCACTTGCATCTACTTTGTTAGATTCGCTAGAGCAAGTCCGTTATTGCCGGTTTATTACTTTTAAACTTCCCCTACCTACTTGCCGGCTGACTTATTTTAACTTATTACACCCCCGCTCTCGAATTTAACAGAGGTCACTTTTCCACCCCCTGACGATAGCACCGAACAACAACCTCTAATTTACCGTCCCCAAGCAACCAACTTCTTCCTTGCAATTTCTTCTTCTACATCTATTCCTTACTGTCGTTAAACATCGTTCCACTTCAAACATTTCCTATAAACAAACGTTCCACGATTTATTTCCGAACGCGAAACACATACCGCACAGACACTCATCTACCTACCGACTGACAGGGACGATCTAACACGCATTGAGATTACCATTCGACCGGTCCAAGACGCGCGACAACCTCGAACCATCATGCCTTCTTTGACCCCAGCCATGGTTAACGGGCTCAACCTCAATGGCAACCATGCCAATGGCAATGGCGTTCACAGTCATACGTCGGATTCCGGTTCGGAAACATCTGGCGAATCGAGCAATGGCAGCGGTCCACGTCGCATGAAACTCAACCGAAAGATGTCTAGCCCTATGGCACCTCCTTTCATGGTATCAGCACCAGGAAAGGTCATTGTTTTTGGCGAACACTCTGTTGTTCACGGAAAGGTAAGATAGAGTCGTGTCATTGTTGGGCTCATACTTATATCGTGGCGCATAGGCAGCCATCGCCGCAGCTATCTCTCTGCGGTCCTACCTACACGTTACCACCCTCTCCAAGTCGAAACGAACCGTCTCCCTCCGATTCGCCGATATCGATCTTGTTCACACATGGAACATTGACGACCTACCATGGGGAACCTTCCAACAACCATCCAAAAAGAAGTCGTACTATTCTCTCGTGACAGAGCTCGACCCCGATCTTGTTGCCGCTATTCAACCACATATCGAAGTTGTCTCCCCTAACCACCCCGAGGAGATTCGAAGAGTACACCACAGCTCTGTATCAGCTTTCCTATATCTTTTCCTATCGCTAGGATCACCCTCATTCCCTCCTTGTCTTTACACTCTCCGTTCGACAATACCAATTGGTGCCGGATTGGGCAGCAGTGCTTCAGTTTCAGTATGCCTTGCTTCCGCTCTTCTTCTACAGCTACGGACCCTGTCTGGTCCCCACCCCGATCAACCTGCGGATGAGGCCCGACTCCAAGTCGAAAGAATCAACAGATGGGCGTTTGTGTCAGAGATGTGTATTCATGGCAACCCCTCGGGTGTTGATAATACCGTTGCTACACAAGGTAAAGCCGTGGTGTTTCAACGAACAGATTATTCGAAGCCACCAAAAGTTCGACCTCTCTGGGACTTCCCTGAACTGCCTCTCCTGCTGGTAGACACACGACAGGCCAAGTCGACTGCACATGAGGTTGCCAAGGTTGCAACGCTGAAGAAGACCCACCCTAAGCTTGTGAACACGATTCTAGATGCCATGGATAAGGTGACAGATGCCGCCTCTGAGCTGATTGAGGAGAAGTCTTTCGACAACAAATCTGTGGAGGATCTCAGCAAGGTTGGTGAGCTGATGACCATCAACCATGGTCTGCTAAATTCACTGGGCGTTTCTCACCCCCGTCTGGAGCGAGTACGAGAGCTAGTTGACCACGCTGGTATTGGATGGACAAAGTTGACTGGTGCTGGAGGCGGTGGTTGCTCAATCACTCTTCTTCGCCCTGATGTTTCTGCTGAGAAGCTTCAGAAACTTGAAGGACAACTTGAGGCTGAGAATTACGCCAAGTTTGAGACCACACTTGGTGGTGACGGTATTGGTGTCCTTTGGCCAGCCGTTCTCAAGAATGGTACAGAGGAAGATGACGAGGGTGGTATGGAGATTGATTTAGAGAAGTTCCTCGAGGCTGAAGGCACTGAAGGTGTCGAGAAGCTCGTGGGAGTTCATGGTGATACTGGAGAACGAGAAGGATGGAAGTTCTGGAGGGTTGAGAGCGAGTAAGAAATACTAATAAAGAAAAAGAAGGCGTGCTCAAAGCTGTTCAGGCATTCACTCCAATGTATTACTAGGGTTTTAAGCCATGCGACGCCAGACATGACCAGGAAATTTAGAAAGCGATTGGGAAAGGAGTCGCTTGATTTGGAGTTTGGTGCCTTCACTTTGGGGCACATATATGGTTATAATTTAGTAATGCAATGTTCTTCTATTCGTCACAATGCTCGTTATATATCGATGAGTCTTAAGTCATACAGGTGCAAAACAACTTGGCTCAGGCATGCCAGACAATACAACATTCTCAGTCTACTCCTTCGCACCACTCTTCAACAGCTGGACTCGGTACTTCCAGTATCCCTCTCGTACAGGATCCCACTTCTCGCCCAATCGTCGCAGACACAGTTCAGCCTTCTCCTTATCGCCCTCCTCATCGTAGAGCTTGGCCAAGAAGTCAAGCGCATGAGAACTGCGTACCTCCTCTGCTTCCTCACCTAGTGCACTGACGAAGCCCTCAGCAAACTCCTTGAGAGAAGACAGGGGGCGAGCACCCTTGGACAGAACGGCAAAGAGATAGTTCCATGGAGATTGGTTTTGAGGCGCAAGGTTGATCTTTTCTTTGCAGTAGTTGATCTCACGATCGAGCGTCTCTGCTGGGATACGGGGGTCTGCATCGAGAGGACCAGATCCACGTGTGGAAGCTGTTGGGTCTGAAAAGACGAGGTAAAAACGGTGCGACCAAGCCGAGTTGTTTCGAACATCTTCTTCAATGTGGTTCTGCGTAGACAGGAGCTCACCCATGGTCCACATGAACAGCTTAGAAACGAGATACTGACGGTAAGACCACACATGGTAATTCTTGGCATCCTCTTCCAACATCCGGGTGATAAACTGAGTCTCAGAACGAGCAAGCTTTCGAATCGTCTGATCATCCTCCTCGATAAGAGGATAATAGTAGTCCATGAGAAGCTGTCGATGGTTCCAGATTTGGTAGTTTTTGAGGTTAGCCAGTGCAACCTCGTTCAACCACTTGATCTCATCAGGGATGCTGAGCTTGAGAGTGGAAATAATCTTGAAGCGGAACAACCACACGGTGTAATGCGCTGGGTTCATGGAAATGACGTGCTCGGTCAGACGCAGACTTCGGGGTGAGCACTCGTCCGCGGCCATGACGGCGCGGAGGTAGGAGACGGCTAAGATGCTTTTCAGTCAGTCACTCCTTTAGATTTGGGCTGCGGAGGACGTACCCTCGGCGTAGTCGTCCGGGTAGGCAATCTGCGCGAGGGCGCCTTCAGGCTCGTTCTGCGGAATGGGGATCACATCGTCCCACTCAGGGTCCTTGGCCAGAGTACCCGTGATCTCGCCGTACAATTCCCTCTTGAGCGCAGCCATGGCTTTTCTCCTTGTCTTTTCAGCGGTGATGTCCTCGTCGGTTATATCGTGCTTTAGCTCTCGCTTTCTGAGGAACTGGCGGTGCTGGATCTGCAGCGACGTGAGCTTGCTGTGCTTGAGAGTGCGTTGCTCGAATTCGGCGGGCGAGTATGATCCGATATCTCTGCCGGTACGGTCTGTTCCCCAAGCGTGGTCTCGGGGGAGTCTGCGGATGGGAAGACCCTCTTTTGTGACAAACTTCCAGAACTCGCGCTCTGTCTTGTTGGAGAAGGGCACGCGACGGTTAACGGCGGGGTGAATAAGATGAACGTGTGCGTAAGTCTTCTTCTCGGCGGGCGTCAGAGACGATAGACCGACTTGCTGACGACGTTTCTCGACGGGGTTTGTTTGGAAGAAGCGCTGTTCTGAGCGCTGGGCGATGGTGTCTGGGGGAGATTCTGGAGCAGCTGCAGACAACGTTAGTAGAGGGAAAGGGGTAGATATAAGTCCGGGAGTTACATACCTGGGGGCTCGACCTTGGGGACGACTTTTGTCTTGGGTGGCATTGTCGAGAGTTGGAGAGAGCTCGTGGTGATGGATGGTGGGGTTTGTCACTTGGTACATTTTTGCTCTATGGAGATGGTTGCAGGGGATGTTACCCCGCCAAAATGAAGCTATTGTTCTCGAAGCCATGGCAAAGAACAATACAAGCACGTAGAAGCACATTCCGAGACAAACAAATGGGGTGTCATTAAAATACGTTGCTTTCTAGTAGTCTAAAGCTGAAAGAACACTGAATGAAAAACGTAATCATCCGAGCGTCATATTGTGATCTCCATGCGCCATAAAATCCTCCATTCCGAATGTGTTTTGATGCTCGGGAGAAGCCTTTCGTCTTTGTCGACGTTTTCTAGGCCGGCGCTCTCTGTTTGCCTCTGGGGAGTTATTAACTGCATCCTATGCCTTCTTGACGCGGGGCTGCTTAGCAGAGTTGGCCTTGCTGGTATCCTCACTAAGAGCACTTCTAGCCTTTCCAAAGGTCATCTCAAAGGCCTTTGCTGTTGTGGTTGTCGGTATCTCCTCGTTTGTCGCCCATCCCTACAGGGCGCGAAAGTTTTGGGACATGATCAACCATTTCTTGATGCCTCTGGGAGGAAGCTTCGTCATAGCCTCCCAGTTAGGCACGAGGACGAATGTTTCGTTAAACATCTTTTGTGGCGCCTCTTCGCCCTTTCCGAACTTCACTCTTCCCATGACGGTGACGAGAACGCTCATCTTTTCGCCGTTTCTTTCTCTCTTTGCGTTGTCATAGATGTTCTCGGGAGCGCCCATTGTGAACGTAGGGTTGAGGACATGAGCGTCGAAGGATTCGATATCGTACTTCACGTCCTTGCCTTGAACTTCGAGGAGCTTCGAGTAATCGGCGGGTGTAGGGAGGACGGCGCCATTGATTGAGATGTCGGCAGAGACGGGATATCGTGATGATGAGTTGATGTAAAAGGGAAGCAGGTCTTGGTGTCTGTTGACAGCTTCGTAATAGTGCGTGGTGAAGTTCTCAGCCGCTGCATTTGTTAGGTCTGCAAGCAAGTTTTCGCGATGGTAGGACGAGTTACCTTTACTGGAGGCTGCCACCTCGTTTGTGGTGTTTGGGGCCGGCATAGTGGTACTGGAATGTGTGTTTGTAGACGAAGGAATGATTGAAATGGATGAAAGCAGAAGGGAGAGAAAAGTGTCAAGATTATTGTGGTTGGCGCAAAGTGATTCACTGTCAAAGTTTCGAAGATGTATGTCTGCCTGCGATGATGAAAAATAGACAGTTATCGGAGAAACCAATGCGCACGGTGCATTTTTCCGGGGCATCTCGAAGTCAAATGCAGGTAACGCCATCTCCGCTTGTCAAACGACAGCTCTTAGAAGCTTAAAATTGTCATGAGAGCATTCAATCTTCAATCGATACAAGGATTGCGACAAGTACAGTCGAGGTTATCGCGACAGTCTTGTTTGATTCGACCAGGATGTCGAGTCTTGCAAACGCCGACTGTACGATGGAGTAGCTCCACGAGCTCTGGCGAGAAGCCGTATTATGTGACTACGCCTATTTTCTATGTCAATGCTGGTGAGCTTTATGATTTCTTAGCTTAGGCTTTGCTAATTGGTCGTAGCTCCTCATATTGGCCACCTTTATACCATGGTCTTGACCGATGTTCTTAAACGATGGCAAGTGATTAATGGCAAAGAAGCCTACCTATGTACAGGAACAGATGAACATGGCATGAAAATTCAACAAGCAGCCTCAAGGGAGGGTATTTCACCCAAAGAGTTGTGCGACAACAACTCGGAAAAGTTCAGGAGTCTTGCTGAAGCTGCCAATATTGATCACGATTTCTTTATTCGAACTACTGATCAGGACCATAAAGACGTTGTTCAGCAATTCTGGCTTCTGCTCAAGGCTCGTGCTCCCGAGGGATTGGGTCTGTACAAGGGAAAGCATGAGGGCTGGTACTGTGTTAGTGATGAGTGCTTCTACCCAGAAGATCTGGTTGAACCTAGTGTTGTGCCGCAAACTGGTCGCAAGATCATGGCCAACACTGAGACAGGAAATGAAGTCGAATGGATCTCCGAACAAACTTGGTTCTTCCCTCTGTCCAAGTACAAGGACAAGCTACTCAAGTTCTACGACGAGAACCCCGATTGGATCCAACCAGCTCATCGCATGAACGAAGTACGACACTGGGTTGAGAACAAACTGGAAGATCTTTCAGTTACTCGCCCTACAGCAAGATTGAACTGGGGAATCAGGGATCCTGAAGATCCAACCAGCACCATCTACGTTTGGGTAGATGCCCTCGTCAATTACCTCACCAAAGCCGGATATGGCTCCAAGTGGCAGGTAGACGATGCTGACATGGGTCCTTGGCCAGCAGATGTCCACGTTGTCGGCAAGGATATTATTCGATTCCACGCAGTATACTGGCCTGCTCTTCTCATGGCTGCTGGTATCCCTCTACCAAAGAAGATTCTCTGCCACAACCATTGGACCATGTCCAATCGCAAGATGTCCAAATCGCTCGGAAACGTCGTTAACCCCTTCTCAGCCGTGCAAAAATGGGATCTTGACCCTCTACGATACTTCCTTATGCGAAATGGCAGTCTAAAGGGTGACATGAGTTATTCAAACGAGTCTATTATGGCTATCTACGAGAAGGAGCTTCAGGCCAACATTGGAAACTTGTTTAACCGCATTTCTCGCAACAAGAACTCTGCATGGTCAACCAAGAGCTCTGTTGAAGCTGCTCGGGATGGTAAATTCGAAAACCTTGAGGGCACTGTGCTTCAAGGGAGTGATCCCGATTTTATGAGTCTCGAATCAGCGTTGAACAACGCACCAGAGGCCATCCGACGTGATATGGACGAGATCAGCTTGAGTAACGCGCTACGGGGTATCTTTGAGCTTCTTAGAGAGGTAACTCATGCTCATCCTGCTTAATGTATAAGCTGCTAACTTTCTTAGGCAAACCGCCTCCTGTCTGATACCGAGCCTTGGAAGATGGTCAAAGATACAGACCCCAACGCTAGAACTCGTGTTGACTGGATTATTTTCCGATGCGCTGAAGCTGTACGAATTGCCGGTATTCTTCTCCAGCCAATTATGCCTACCAAGGCTGAGAAGCTGCTGGACGGTCTAGGCGTCAAGACAGAGCGACGTACCATCGAATTCGCCCGCAAAGACGCTGATCTTGAATATGGCACGCCACCTCTCCCAACAAAGGGCGCCCGACCAGATGCTTTCGCGACCCTTTTCCCTCCTGTTGCAGCCGTTGAAGAACCTACCACTCCAATCAAAGCACCTAAGAGCAAGACCAAGAATCGGTTAGGTAAAATGGCGAGCGCCTTGGCCCAAGAGGCTAAAGATGGTAAAGAAGAGGATTCTGAAGAAAAGAAATGAGTGATGAGAGCTGTAAAATATGTACAATAGTGTAAATGAGATTTATTCCTATTTGCTGTATGTGGTTGTTAAGCCTTTTTGGTGCCCCATCCAAGTCATTTTTCACCAATGGTGTGAAAATGTTGAACTCACAACTCACAACTCACACCTACCAACCTCAAAATGAAGATCAACCAGAATACAGGTCGATACCGCGCCCCTTTCATAATTGTGATCAGATTATTGATGATTAGTAGCTATCTCTACAAGCAAGGCTTTGCTCGTCCCATACGAAGCTCACCATGTGCGACAATACCACGCATGGATGCAAGATCCAGTAAGCTCTCACACCATCTGCATTTCAACTCAACTCACACGTCTTGGGATATCCAAGAAGCTACAGCTTCAGAGCCCATGACTTTGGATGAAGAATATGAGAACCAACAGTCATGGCGCACATCATCTGATAAGCTCACCTTTATCGTCTGCGCGCCCACACAAGAAGCATCTATCAAAGCTGGTAAAGCAGATGCAGACACCCTGATGCGCGGCGATATTAACTTCTTCCTCTACCCATTCGAAAGCGACGATGAAGAGCCAACAGATGCGGGTTGGGTCACTGGCGAAGTAGATGTCATGATCGCCTCACCATCGCATCGCGGACAGGGTCTTGGTCGAGCCGCAGTTTGCGCACTGCTTGTGTATATCCGAAAGCACATCGATGGAATACTTGCGGAGTATGGAGCGAAAGAGCTTAAAGGACTGATGGTGAAGATCAAGGAGGGGAATAAGGGCAGTCGAGCTTTGTTTGAGAAATTGGGTTTTGTGCAGAAGGGTGAGGTGAATTACTTTGGGGAGATTATGATGACAATTGAGTGGGAGGATGTTTTGAAGAGGGATTGGTGGAAGGGGGCTGAGGAGGAGTTTACAGAAGTGAAGTATGAATTAGACAGCAAGTGAGGCATTATAGCAGCATATCACAGGAATAGACAGTGAACCATCACTTAAGCGGGATATCATTAACTTCAAACACCCAGTATTCTACCTATTATTCTCTCTCCAAGTTTGCTGTCTGTCGTGTCGCCCTATCAACAATAGCCAGAGCACCACGCAGCTTCTCAATATCATGCTCAAGCTCCTTTCGTCTCCTGGCAGTATTCTCATTCTCTCCACCAACAACCCTCATCTCTTCCTCCGAAAGACCAAGAATACGGTTCGTATTCAGACCCCAAACTGGACCATCTTCAGCAGTGACGAATGACTGTATGACATGCATGTTGACGTTCCGAATAAAGGCGTCCAGTGAGATCTGGCCAAATTAGTATTATTCGTCGAAGAGAAACATTTGCCATACCTTATAATAGACCTTGAGTACATCGTGGACATCGATAACCATATTTTTCTGGAGACTAGGATGGATGGAGTTGAAGCAAAGAGCAAGGTTGCTGTCCGGGCCTGTGTAAGAGTTGCTGAATGCTTCGAAGAATCTGAATCGTCTCCAGTTAAGGATTTCATCGCCAAATCGAGATCCAGTCGACTGTAACCTTGTGCATTTCGTTTCCATTTCACACTGAGATTTGCAACGATCGTATGCTAGAGCCTCGCATCGACGGAATGACGATGCCAGCAGAGCTCTAAGTTCTCTTGACATAAGCCCCGTATCTCCCTCGAGCGGACAGACAGCATCAAGTATAGAGCCCGTGCAACTGCTGACTGTTGTAGCAACGCGCCGGAGATGACACTCTGCAATAGCAGTCCACTTCTTGACTTGTTCTTGGTACATATCCGGATAAATATCAGGGTTGATGACCCCATCAAGTTGAGACATTTGGTATGTAGACAATCTTTCATTGATTGTTCTCATGAGATTGTCCGTGTCTCGAACCTCAGATAGACCAGGGAATTCTTTGTTCAAGGATGCATCAACTGCTGCCTTGGAGGCCTTCCGAGCATAAGGAGGGACGGTTCGACCTTCGGCGCTGGCTTGTGCTTGAAGTGCCATGCGCTCCTCAATCAGAACAAGAGGGTCAACATCGATATCTTCAAAGTGCCAGGTCCCGCCATGAGTTCGCATGAACTTGTCAAACTCCGCATTCAAACGGCTGACTTCTCTGCATATTTCCATACTAGGATGAAGAAATCCAGGACAGTCGAGTGCAATCTGTGCCTTTTCCTCATATTTCCGAACAGTCCCAACAACATACTGCTGTCTTGCGGCATGGCTAAGGCGAGGCTCTCCAAGCATGGCCTTCTCTTGTAGCCTTTCTTCAAGGTTGTGCTGGATTGTGGTGCGAAGTGTTGGGAAGCATTCTCGGATCTTTGAACTCAAGAGAGTTCCGAGATATGATTTGGCCGCTGATGACCCCAGGCGCCTTTGAGAAACAGAGTTCCAGGGAGTTCTACCAAATAGCTTCTTTTCTGCGGTGTTAAGATCGAAAGAGTCTGGATCCTTGTCTGCTCGGTTTCGAACAAGAAACCAGCCATCACGAAGGCTTCCGAGACTGTGAGTAGAGTTGCCTGTTGCAATTGATACAATCTTGATTGACATTAGCAAGGTGTGTACTACTAAGAGTGCACTGAGCTTACTCTCTTTGCTGCTTCGGGTTCATGTTGTACCATATCACATTTCGTGAAAACGCCAACGAAGCGGTCCTGCTTGATAGGCTTCTTTGCCAGTCTCAAGATCTCCTGTCGATCGAAGTCCGTAGGGGCATCAACAACACAACTGAGTGAGATCAGAATGAGTATTTTTAGAGGGAAGAAATGGCGTGACTCACATTACAATGTTGTCTTCATTGTTCATGTATTCCCTGACCATGCCTTCAACCTTGGCTTGGTCTGTCTCATTGACGGTAGATGCATTCTGAAATGTGCCGGGAAGATCGAGAATGCTAAAGTAGGAGCGCTGCGGGCCAGACAACTCGACCTTGAGAACCTCTGCTACAAAGTTCTTTCTGTCATGCCCATGCCCGTTCGGCGGCCCATGAATTCGGATGAAATCTGCTAGAATTAGCTTGGTGACAATTGAAGCTAACAAAAGGCTTACCTCTTCAATAACCTTGGCGAACTTCTCTTTGGTCAGGATCTTGCCACTACATTCGTAATTCTTGATGTTATCAGAAGCAGGGTCCAGGCCAGGGACGTCGACTTCAGCAGGATCAATTGTGATGCGAAAAGAATCGTCACTGTCTGGTTCTGTACGTCGAGATACAATACGGGTAGGAAATCGAGTGCAACATCCGCTGTCAACGGGGAACGGGATACCAGTTAGGCTCTGTAGAAGAGACGACTTTCCAGAAGATTGGCCTCCAACAATGATGAGCTATCATTTGTTAGTATATCACCTTTGTGTACATTTAATTGTATATACCTGAGGAATGCTCAACTCTCCAGCCCCAAAAGACTGCAGCGCATCGATGGCATCGAAGAGTATTCGATTGTGCTGGCTATCAAAAGGATCCTCTGGCATGATATCCTTCTGAGACTCTGCCTGAATTGAACTCTTGGAATCATCCGGTTCAACAACGATACTGGGAGGTGAGCGGTTTGGTGTTGCAGTAGCATCATCAAATACGTCCCCAACACCCGAGTCAGTAGGAGACTTTGACCGTATCTGGACTGAATTCTGTTTATCATGGATAAGTCCATCAGTAGATTTGAAGGGGGTTCGAGGGGGAGTTTGAGGGTGCATTGTAAGAACATCAACTGGGCCAGCCATGATGAGATAAGTCAATAAAATGCTATGAGGAAAATGATAAAGAAAAGTGAAATAAGGGTATCTGATATCTTGAGAGAAATGGTTTGTTGCTCTCAGTGTAACTTTTATCAGCGATTATATATCTCCCGAAATCGCTTGATCAAGGTATCGTAGCTACTGCGCCATGCCATCTTTCAAACGATGAAGGAAGTATGCAGGTCTGCAATGCCATCACATCAGTTTCCATGCAACTACGCGCCAGCCATTGTTCAACTCCACTTCAAGTCAAGGGATTATCGTGTCAAAGCGACGATATCTTCAGTCGAAGGTCCTCGCGAAGCCCGTTCCGGTACATCGTCTCTTGGCTTATGAGAAACACGGTTGGTTTTCTGGCCAACAACGGAGGCAGTGCAGAAATCTCTGAGAAACCACCAGTTGCTGAGTGAAAGATTGAAACAAGAATAGCTCACAGACCATATAAGGTTCAGGTCGAGGCCATGTAGACCCAACTGGAAGTTTTGAAACCCTGGGTTATGATGCCATTGGGTGACGTTGTATATGCTGTTGGTTGTTGCAACTCCTTCAGCTTTCTGCAGGGGTTGAGCGCAAAGCTCAGAGCTGAACAACCAACATGTAAATCGAAACTGGTAACCCGAAGGATCAAATCATCTGATCTCAATTACGGCTGGGGTATCTCTGACGATAAGATGCCGCAGGAATATGATACCTGGGCTCATGATAAAAATGATTTGATCTCAGAACTCTGGTTGAGGTCATCACCTGGCCGCAGAAGGATCAGCTCAACCAACAACCGGCACAGCGGTTATACAATTGGAACTACCAATTGAGTATGGGCAAATAATCTTCAACGAGGCTTCAACGAAACGGTCGTGGGTCGATGCCGCTGTTGTCGAGTGCCCGCTGGCTTTCATGCTGTTGGACTCAACTCATCGCGGAATCTGGTCGTTCTCTCGCTATCCATAGTACCGATGCTCTTCCAGAGAAATCCAAGCCTTCTGATCCAGCCTTATTAGAATAACCTGCACATTCAATGATTTGCCGACATATTGTAGCTGTACGGGAAACCAATCGTGTACGAGGAGGAAATAGAAGCCAGTCACTATGCAAAAGAAAGCGTCACAGGAGATTCGGGACTCAGGCATGTTTGAGGGAGCATCGATGTTGAAAGAGAAATATTTTAATGAGAAAGAAATTGAGGAAGCGTTTGAACTGTTTGACTCAACGAACTTGAAATGGGAAGGAGCAGTCGATATTGGCCGTATCACAGGATAACGAAGAGGGAAAGTATCTACCTCCAACCTTCCATTTTTAAAGACACCTACAACCAAAGAATAACGATTTAAGTATCCAAGTCCATAGCCATGAGAAAATTCAATAATGATTAAAGAGATATGAGGAATCTCACGCATAAGTTTGCATCTCGCAACATCTCGTCATACTACAGGGTAGCTGCCCCACCGTGGATGGCGGCGTCAATTCCGAGGTTGGTCCAAAATTTCGACATTCAACATCACCAACTCTACCGCCGACAGCATCAACCCATCAGCCGCAGTATCTCCAACGCTGCGTGCTAACAATCACAATGAACACAATGTTCTCATCAATCACGCGCCTCGCGCGCCCAGTCCTGACCAAGTCCCTCGCTCAATCGCCCAGGTACGACCCTCGAAATACCTCTATCAAACTATCTCTGACCTCATCAGGACATTCACAACTCTCGTCCCTCTCCGACCTTCCCTAACTCCCATGAACGGCGCCATCCGAAGAACTGTTCTCCCATCAAGCTTCACCCCCTCGACAGCTGCCTCGGCCGATATCGTTCCTTCAAGCGCCATCTCAGCACACCCCGCGATGGGAGATATGCAAATTCGCTGCGGACCTCGAAACACCATGAACGGACACACTAGACTTGTTCAGAAGCGCAGACATGGTTTCCTCGTCCGAAAGCGAAGCAAGACAGGAAGGAAGATTCTCCTCAGGAGGAAGATTAAGGGCCGAAGGCACATTGCCCAGTAGATGCCGAGACTGAGGGGTTGGATGACACGACACGTCAATGAAGCCGCGGTGGCATGTGTACGATACGAGAAAGGGATAGAGAGAGGTGGTTTCTGGGGTCCAGATGTCTCTAAGCCACCCTCGTGATACGGAATTCTGTACAAAGACTACGAAAACAAAAGATCTTGCACTCAGCGGAACTGGACTTGCATTCGACAACTGAACTTGCATTGAAGCTGAAGTTTAAACAGGGATTCATCATGCAAAAGATTACGAGCAGACGTCATTGAAGCTGACAGTTTGAGTGTCAGATAGGTGGTCGACGTCGAGTTTGGAAGGAGGTTAAAAGCCAATTCGAAGCAGCTGACTTCGGAGGTATTCTCGAATGGAGAAAGAGGAAAAGGGTAACTGTAGTTCCGATAGATCAAATGCAGTGCTAGTTGGGTTCTTGGTCCACCGGAACTAGTTCAACACCATCACGACGACTAAACCCCGCAAAGTGACAATCACAGGCTTCTAGTCAGGGCAAGAATATGACAATGAGGGTTATGTTCCTCGGCTGGTTATTGCTGGTGTGACCACCTGCAGGTCTTGGGTGCGCCGATCATCAGGTACGCAGTAAGCGGGAGCGAACTAGTGAGCGATTATCGAGAGGAAGTGAAGATGGAATGCCTGATGTGTATTGGAGCGCGTTGTAGTTGGGTAGTATCTAAGACTAGTGTAACTGTTTTTGAATCGATTATTGATGCCAAGTATATTTGGCAGAGAATTACACCTGAAGCTGCAAAGTGTCAAGTGCGTTGCGTAAAAGCAATACTAATCGAGGAGTTGATAGAAACGATAGACCTGCTTCTATGAGGATAGTCTAAAAGTGTACGAATTATTATCAGTAACTTCAGTTTCTTTTCAGTTGTCATTTCTTTTGCGACCTGTCTGAGCGTGCATAAACTTGTTATGTTATCTCTCACTTCTCTCACAAGCAAAGGTGACGGCAATGGCGTGCAATAAAATGCAGCTTACATCGGCCCGCCATGCATCAAAAAGACAAGATGGTGTGAAGAACGATAAAAACGGTAGGTGTCAAGAAATTGGATGTCTGACAGCTGAAACTTGATTGCTTTTGTGTGAATATTGTGATAATCTATTAAGCCCTGCGTTGTTGTTATTGTCGCTATATTGAATCGTGACGAGCATAATAGACGAACGGGTAAAAGCGATATTCCATGTCCTCAAATGCATGTTGATGGGTTAGGTTAGTATTCTCTACCTATTCGGTAGACTATTCCCCAGATATCGGCACTTGTTCAACTCCAGATAATTCCCAAAAGAGTTGACAAAAACCTGTTTTCTTCAACGGCACCCCACCTAACAAAAAGTCCCTTCTCTTACAACCCCTGACAGTATCTACAAAAGGCTCACGATGCGATAAATTAATAATGAATTACATTGTTACATAGCGGTCAAGGCTGGGTTCATTCCAGGCATTGCATTTGTCGATCGGATGCAAGTGATAGATGTCGTGTTTGTGAAAGATGGTTGGTCAAAGCTGTTGGATATAGCTCCGGCGGTAAATCTCTTGGTCTATATTCTGTAGTATCTTCTATAATTGGTCGTTCCATCACAGTGACACTAGACTTGAAGTCTCAGACTATGGACCAACCACTCTCTTACGATTGACCAGACTAGATCACCAGACATAACAAAATTTTCTTCTTTTTTCTTGGGTCTCCTATTCACCCAACTCGAGATAGAGCCCTACCGTTCCCAACATTTTGACAGCCCTGGCAAATGCTCCTCCCTGGATGTAACAGAAGCTAAAGAGGGACCCCTGCAACCATCACGACCCTCACGTGGTCCGAGATCGTCGTTACCTGTATTGGAAGCTCACTCCGGGCCCAAGGGAAACGGACCAAGGAAAAATAGAGAAGTCAGATCTATAGAAGCAGGAAAAAAGTGACTAGAGAGAGCTATTCTTACCAGGATCAGGGAAGCCGAGAATGCGGGGTGACTGGCCTCAACACACACAAGGGACAAGACAAGGGATAGCATTGTTACTGCCGGAGCGGTTCATTTCATTTTTGGGTCATGGCGGTTATTAGACCGACTATACTGAGTGAGTGAGCATCTTTGCCAAGATGGGGTGAAAGCTATGGGCGGGTATTGTGATGGAAAAATGAAGCTACGAAAAGAGTATATAAGCTGTCACATCCCTCGATATGGTTCTTATAAGTCGGGATATCAGGGCCAGTTTCAGTATTCAGTATCCTTTCTGAGGGAGTTGCACTTGTCACAGCTTGTCTATCACTTATACCCTTGATCCTTACCCTTGCCTGTCAAGATGCGTGTCCTGTCACTCCTCTCAGTTGCCACCTTTGCTGTGGCCAGTCCTCTGAGCGTTGAGGACTACGCCAAGGCTCTCGATGAAAGAGGTACACTCAACCCCTCTTCCTTCAACATACCATATACTAACATCTCTAGCTGTTGCTGTCTCCAACGGTGACTTTGGAAACTTCAAGTTCTACATCCAGCACGGTGCCGCATCATACTGCAACTCCAACGCCGCGGCTGGTGCAAAGATCACCTGTGGAAACAATGGCTGTCCAACAGTCCAGTCCAACGGTGCTACTATCGTGGCATCCTTCACGTAAGTACCGCCAGCACAACCCAATGACTTTCACTTACACATCTCAGTGGTTCCAAGACTGGTATCGGCGGCTACGTTTCGACCGACTCTTCACGAAAGGAAATCGTCCTCTCCGTTCGAGGAAGCATAAACATTCGAAACTGGCTCACCAACCTCGACTTCGGCCAGGAGGACTGCAGCTTGACTTCAGGTTGTGGAGTACACAGCGGTTTCCAGAATGCATGGAAAGAAATCTCCGCCGCAGCAACCGCCGCTGTAGCAAAGGCCCGCAAGGCGAACCCTTCGTTCAAGGTCATTGCCACAGGTCACTCCCTAGGTGGTGCCGTCGCTACACTAGGCGGCGCAAACCTTCGAGTTGGTGGAACACCTGTTGACATCTACACCTACGGCTCACCACGAGTTGGAAACTCCCAGCTCGCTAACTTCATCTCGAACCAAGCTGGTGGAGAGTTCCGCGTTACCAACGCCAAGGACCCTGTTCCCAGACTTCCCCCTCTGGTCTTTGGTTACCGACACACATCTCCCGAGTACTGGCTGTCTGGTGCAGGAGGTGACAAGGTTGACTACACCATCAATGACATCAAGGTCTGTGAGGGTGGTGCCAACCTCAAGTGCAACGGTGGAACCCTCGGATTGGATATCGATGCTCACCTGCACTACTTCCAGGAGACTGATGCTTGCTCTGGTGGCGGTATCTCTTGGAGAAGCCGAAGATACAGAAGTGCCAAGCGTGAGGACATCTCTGAGAGGGCTGCTCCTATGACCGATGCTGAGCTTGAGAAGAAGCTCAACAACTATGTCGAGATGGATAAGGAGTATGTCAAGAACAACGCCGCACGCACGTCGTAGTATGACATTTACGCAATAATGATATACCATGATTGATTTCACAAATACAAATAAACAAGTTCAAAGCACAATAATTCATTGACTAGCTGAATGCATCGTGACCATACGCCATGCATTGGATATCCCTAACAGAAATACTCGGCTGTGTTCCACGAACTCCAAAACACCAAATGACTCGCTTTTGGTACACCGAATTAATCATCAGATCCCTCAACGACCATACCCTGCGCGTTGGGGACGCCCACAAGAATCACACCACGGGGCACGCGGACACTCTTCACCTTCATGCACCCAAACACATTGACCGTGCGAATGTTGGGACAAGCGCGGAAGATGGAGCCCAGGATGAAATCGGTCACCTCTTCGCAGAAACTGATCTCCAGTTCTTTCAACGCAGGGTAACGAGCATTCTCGTCGAAGACCTCTTCAAAAGCCTCACGTGAGATGTGACGGCATGCGTGAATGTTGAGGTACTGAAGCTTATGACCAGAATGAGCCATCAAGGCTTTGAAGCCATCGCTGCAGAGACCGATGTTGTCGGGGTTTTCTCGGGGCATTCTCGCATCAACCTGTCGACACTTTTGAAGGTCGATATAGTACAGTGGGGGATTGGCCCAGTTGTTGAACAACTCAGCAAACCCAAAATCAGTCATGGTCTCACTATCGGTGATGCGAAATTTGGTGAGAGATCGACAGTTGTCGTGAATGGCTCGCAATACTGCATCATCAATGCTAGGGACAATCTTGAGAGACAAAGTCTGAAGATTGGCGCCGATGCTCCGAATGACCTTGCAGTAAGCATCAGACCGTGTCTTGTTCTGCAGCTGAAGTCCGAGATGTTCTAAAGATGTCAAATCTGCAATCGCCTTGACGCCATCGTTGGTGACCTTTTGGTTGTTCTCAATCTTGAGTCGCTTCAAGTTGGGACAGTGATCTTTCATCGTGGTAATGGTTGCGTCTCCAAAGTGGTTGTCAGTGTAGTAGACTTGAATGCCTTTCAATGATTGTCCCTTGGCTTGCATAAACTCATGCCACTTGTCTTCGCTCAAAAGGTTCGCTCCGTGGAGGTAGAAGGTTTCCAAAGCAGTGTCGCGAGTCAACAAATAGTCCATCACTTCGTCCTTGAACTGAATACCGCATCGAATCTTGAGGTGCTGGAGTTTCGGGGCGATTTGGAAGATTGACATGTAGTCATTATCCGTGAGCTTTGAGCCATCGTAGATGTGCACGCTCTCGGTCGTGGGTTGGACGAAAAGAGGCAGAGTTTCGGGTTTTAGCAGTCGGCGCTTGGAAAACATTCGTGCGATCTTGTCAATGAGATGATCGGGAAGATCTCCAAGACTGTCAGCCAGGTCGACATTCTTGGCAAGAGTCTGGACACAAAGAGTAGCCAAACTCTTGGTGCCGACATCACCATCAAGAATTCGACTTTGAATCGCACGTCGTCTGCCAACACCACCCACAGCAGGCGCCTGCTTCTTGGGTTTCTTCTTCACTGCACCCTGTCGTTCCTTCGCAACCTCCCTTCCACACGGGGCACAAAGAAGTCCACCGCTAGGACCAGCTACCGAGTAAGGTGTGACGGTAAATCGTTTCTCGCAGATTTCGCAATTCTCCATTTGACCAGGCATGGGGCCAGCGTAGCCGTCCATGTTCATGATCTCTCGGGCAAGATCGTCATCGGATTGGTCGTCGTTGTGCTTCTTGCGCTTCTTGAAAGCTTTGGTCTTCTTGATCTTTGCGAGTTCCTGCTTCTCCTGCTCCCGCTTGCGCTTCGTCGAGGCTTCGTCACTATCGTCTGGAGAGCCGGCAAGTCCGGCGCCAGCGGCGGAAGATTCACCATTACCATTCACATCTTGCGCAGAATCTTGTGCAGCTTGTCGTCGTCGAGCATCTGCGGTCGAGCGAATTTGAGCGGCAGAGATGTTGTGCGACTAAACTTGGTCAGTATGGTCTTAATTAAGCCACAAGAGTACTCACGGCCAGGAAATCAGTCAAAGCGGACTGACTAGTTAATGTTAGCATATGTACATATAAATCAGGTGTATTCAAACTCACGGTCCATAAACAGCACGTCTGGCGGGCTGATTTTGGTTTCCATTCTGCCCATTCTGTGCATTCCCATTCTGCCCATTCTGTGCATTCCCATTCTGACCATTTTGGTCTTGAGCCTGATTATTGCTCCTTGTTGATCTCGCCCTGTAAATCTGATAAGCTTATCGCCACTCAGAGTCATGACGTTGATGGAAGAAACATACATGGTTGTCAAAAGATCGTAGTATTCCCTTGAAAACGAAAGACTTGTGCAGGAAAATGTTCCCCCGGATTTTGCGACCACGATAAGCCCCTAGAAAGTAACAGGGAAGAAAAAATCGAGCTTTAAAAGGAGTCGGCGCAAAACACAGAATTCATGCGAGTCGGGCAGGTGCAGTGGCGTTCCCGCTGCCGCCCCCCTCGCACGAGATTGACACCGTGTCACGTGATGCAAACGGCTTACAAACAGGCATTTTAGGTGGTAAATCGAGGATCCAGGCACGATGCACCCCAATCAGATCGACAATTTAGGCCCCCTTGCCCCTGACACGTGCCTGCGCGTAGCGGGGTGTTCTTTCCCCGACACTGTGAACCGTGAATTGGGGTTTCCCTTTGAACGGCTGAAGTAGGCAGGAACGCCCCCGAAAAAGGAGCTGGTGGCGACTTGCCTCAATTGCACTTTACTTTTTTTCACCTTTCGTCTTAAGTTTTATTTCCATCATCTGGTCTTTAAGACTTTTCTTTTGACTTCTTTAAGTCAAATTTTGCTGTTGCTTGCTTCATTCATTGTCTGTTTGTTGTTGCCCGCAGTGACTTGGTTTGTCTCTATTCACGGTCACCATTCATTGTCACTGCATTTACACCTGTGCAGATAAGCAGGGGTTCAAGTGCCGCCCTTCACTTGTCATCAGGCTCCCATCGTCAGATCTTTCTTTATTGCGAAACCAAATCGCAAAAGCCATCTCTCTTTCTTCTCCATCATCGTGCAGCTGCACATCCCCAGAAATCCTTCGTCGCATTACAGCCGATCGCATACCCTTGTATAGACTGACATCATGGCCCGCGGTCGCCCTTCGACCCGAGGGACTCACATTGCCTCATCGGCAGCAGATGGTGAGCTTGTCAAATGAAAGTCGATTTTCCACTTCTAAGAATTACTAGTCTCTCGAGAGCCATCAACTGCATCCGGTCGTGTGACCCGTTCTTTGAGAAGTCAAGCTACTTCTACTGCCACAACTCCCGCCCCAGACGCAGAAGTCCAGGCGGCTTCAACCTCACGACCAAGAGGTCGTCCTAGGAAGAGCATTGTTGAGGCCGATGCATCCATTGCTGTACAGTCACCAACCCCCGATGTTGTCCCTGCCAGACGCCGCGGACGCCCAAGCAAGGCTCCTGTTGCTGAAAGCGAGTCTGTATCATCAGTACCCACCCCCAAGGACCTCGAGTCGGAGAGTGATTATTCAACTCCGGCCTCAAGCAAAGTAGCGACCCCAGCAGCCGGTGATCATGTAAAAGTCGAGGTTGTCATTCCTTCTGCCTCACATACCATTGACCGGGAACGAGGTTTGCGCAACAGTGCCTACTCAATGAAGCCAAGGGGCAAGGGCAAATCAAGAGTCATTGAAGATTCCGAGGATGAGGATGATGATCTTTTGGACTTTTCTCGGGACGCTCAAGCAGCCCGCCGTCTTCAGAAAGATATCAACCGAGAGCCAGCTCTTCCTTCGCCGACTCTTCCCCTGCGCAGGAGCGGTAGACCTTCTTTGTCAAATGCTCCCACCCCCCAAACCTCGGTCAAGCGACAACGGTCTTTAACTGAAACAAGCTCCAAACGAGGAAACCCATCAAAGAAGCAGAGAGTCATCCCCGACTCCGATGATCAAGACATCGACATGGATGCTGAGGTTGTTGCTGGAATGGAATACGAGGACGAACAATCTTCTCTGAGCTCACACGGTGATGAGTTTCCTTCAGAGGATGAAGTCAGTGAGGAGGAAGATGACGAATACTCCAGCGACGAAGACGTCCCATTAAGATCCAGAAAGGCCAAAGGAAAACAGCCTGTGCGTACCATCGCAACACAGCGCAGAAAGCCTGTCGCTGCCGCAGCCCAGCAATCTACCGCTGCACCTGCGCTGGACGACGGCCCCTCAGGCGATGAACTTGATGCGCTTGAGAGGGATTTGGGTTCGGCCGTGTCATCTGACGATAACAACTACGATTCCCTCATTGACATGGACACCGGTACTAGCGATACCGATGGAGATGGCAACAGACCCGTTGCTCCTATCGCCCAGAGACGAGGTTTCACTGCAGGCCGTCGAACCAAGCGCCACATTAGGGAGCGCGAGCGTTTGGTCAAGAACCATCCTGAAATTGAAACAATGTGGGATACTCTGAGAAACATGCCTGTCATCAAGGCCACAAAAGCCCCCCAGCCTCAAAATATCTCACGCCAACTCAAGCCCTTCCAGCTCGAAGGTCTATCTTGGATGTTGGAAATGGAAAAGGGAGAATGGAGGGGTGGGTTGTTAGGTGACGAAATGGGTCTGGGCAAGACTATTCAGGCGGTATCTCTGATAATGTCGGATTACCCTGCGAAGCAACCATCCCTTGTCCTCGTGCCTCCCGTTGCTTTGATGCAGTGGCAGTCAGAGATCAATTCCTATACTGATGGCACTCTGAAGACTTTCGTTTACCATGGTACAAACCAAAAGACCAAAGGGATCACTGTCGCCCAGCTCAAGAAGTACGATGTAATCATGATGTCGTACAACAGTCTTGAGTCGATCTACCGCAAGCAAGAAAAGGGATTCAAACGAAAGGATGGTATTTACAAGGAGAAGAGTGTCATTCACGCGCTCAACTTTCATCGAATCATTCTGGATGAAGCGCACTGCATCAAGACGCGAACCACCATGACTGCCAAGGCATGCTTCGCTCTCAAGACAAACTACCGATGGTGCTTGACTGGTACACCTCTCCAGAACCGAATTGGCGAGTTTTTCTCCCTAATTCGCTTCTTGAACATTACCCCCTTTGCATCTTACCTTTGCAAACAGTGCCCTTGCTCGATGCTCGAGTGGTCCATGGATGAACACAGCCGCTGTTCTGGTTGTCAGCATGCAGGAATGCAGCACGTTTCTGTCTTCAACCAAGAGCTTCTGAACCCCATTCAGAAGTATGGTAACAGGGGGCCAGGAACCGAGGCTTTCAAGAACCTTCGGCTGATGACCGATCGCATCATGCTTCGTCGTCTGAAGAAGGACCATACCAACTCTATGGAGCTTCCTGTCAAGGAAATCTACGTCGATCGTCAGTTTTTCGGAGAGGTCGAGAACGACTTTGCCAACAGTATCATGACCAACGGTCAACGCAAATTTGATACATATGTTGCACAGGGTGTTCTCCTCAACAACTATGCCAACATTTTCGGTCTCATCATGCAGATGCGACAAGTTGCTGACCATCCCGATTTGCTCTTGAAGAAGAATGCCGAGGGAGGACAGAACGTTCTCGTATGCTGCATCTGCGACGAGCCAGCCGAAGATACCGTGCGTAGTAGGTGTAAGCACGACTTTTGCCGAGCTTGTGTCGGTAGCTACGTCCGCTCGACTGATGAGCCTGACTGCCCTCGTTGCCACATTCCTCTTTCGATTGATCTCGAACAGCCAGAGATTGAACAGGACGAGAATCTTGTCAAGAAGAACTCTATCATTAACCGAATCAAGATGGAGAACTGGACCTCGTCTTCCAAGATCGAACTCCTTGTCCATGAGCTGCACAAGCTCCGTTCTGACAATGCCTCACACAAGTCGATCATATTTTCTCAGTTCACCACCATGTTGCAGCTCATTGAGTGGCGTCTCCGTCGAGCTGGTATCACCACAGTGATGCTTGATGGTAGCATGACTCCTGCTCAGCGACAAGCTTCTATTGAGCATTTCATGAACAATGTGGATGTTGAATGTTTCCTTGTTTCGCTCAAGGCTGGTGGTGTAGCGCTGAACCTCACCGAAGCCTCTCGAGTCTTCATCGTTGATCCGTAAGTTTATCAGCCCTTTCCAATGACCTTTACTAACAGCTATAGATGGTGGAACCCAGCTGCAGAATGGCAATCTGCCGATCGATGCCATCGTATTGGACAGACTCGACCCTGCACGATCACCCGTCTTTGCATCGAAGATTCGGTCGAAAGCCGAATGGTATTGATTCAGGAGAAGAAGACCAACATGATTCACTCTACTGTCAACGCTGACGACAAGGCTATGGAGTCTCTCACTCCAGAGGACATGCAGTTCCTTTTCCGTGGTTCTTAGAACTGATATTCTATCTGTACATTTTGGTATCGAGATGTTTGTAACGACATCTATTTTTTTGTCCCACGATTAGTCCTACCCACACACGGGTAGAGGTGCTGTACACTATGTGGCTCTTAGCTACTGGGATCGGATACGGAGCAAGGAGTTAGGCGCTAGCACATCAGGCTGCGTTACGATACATGGTTGATTTTGGTGTTCTCAGGAATGTATGTATATGTGCAATTGAGCAATGAATAAAAAATACCCTGAGAAGATGCATTTGTCTCGTGAACAATGAAGGTGCACTCATCTCATGAATCATTGTTGACGAACGAGTTTCAGTTCACAATTATATAAGGTGATGGTCAATGATAACTTCCAAGACAGACTTTATTAAGATTAAATTCTCTAACGAGTCTATCTACTTCTTTTCTGTCTTTTCTATGTTCTCACTATGTTCTCATATGAACAGTTCTGTTGTATCGTTATCCATTCTACTGGATCTCAAATCGTTCTGACAAAAAGATTCTCCAAAGAGAAAACGAAAGAAACATTTCCGCTAGCCAATCGGTCTAGCATGATCTAACAAAGATCACAGGCCGAGAAGAGCCTTGGCACCAGGCTCGCTGCAGACGTAGATAACATCGTGAGCGTTGGAGAAGCCGTTGAACTGAGTGGCGGAGCACTTGGTGTAAGCGCCCATATCCTCAAAGTAAAGCCAGTCACCAACATCGAGAATGGGATCGAAGCGAGTGCTGTCGGTGATGCGATCGATACCGTCACAGGTAGGACCCCAGATGGAGTACTCGAAACCTTCACCTACAGGAGTAGGCTCGGCTACAGCAGTGTCGAAAAGGGTCTTGCCAGAAGCGCGGAGGACCTTTGCGGTGGGCTGCTGGTGATCGAACATGATGTTGGAAAAGTTTCCGTAGACACCGTCATTAACGTACAGCATGTATCCCTTGCCATCGAGAGTGGGATCCTCAACGGTGCGGCGAGCGATGATGTTGCAGGCAATGGTGAAAGCTGTGGCAACATAGTAACGACCGGGCTCGGCGATGAGTTCGACACCGCTGTGAGGCGGGAAGAATTCGTCGAGAGCGCCGCGGAGGACAGTCGCCATAGCTTCGAAAGTGTCGCCGCAGAAACCACCGCCAACGTCAAGGGTGCGCATAGCAAACCCAAAGTCGCGGGCTTGCTGGAAAACGGTGTGGGCGTCGCGAACGGCCTTGAAGAAGGCAAGAGGATCGGCGGCACCAGAGCCAACGTGGAAGCTGACGCCAACAACGTTGAGACCAAGGTCCTTGGCGAGAGCAAGAAGAGCCTCGGTCGTGTCCATGGCAGCACCAAACTTCATGCTGAAGCGGCAAAGGGACTCGCTGTCGTCGGTCATGATGCGGAGGAAGAGCTCGGCTCCTGGGTAGAGCTTGGCGATCTTGTAGAGCTCATCGGCATTGTCAAAGGTCATCTGCTTGACGCCCACAGACTTGACGTATCGGACGTACGAGTTGGTCTTGCAGGGTTGGGCGTAGATGATGCGGTCGGGGCTGAGGCCTGAAGACAGAACCTGCTCGATCTCGGTCTTGGAGGCGCAATCGAAGCCGGTGCCGAGCTCAGACAGAAGCTTGATGATCTGAGGATCGGGGTTGCACTTGACGGCTGTGTGTATTGTGTTAGTGATTGTGCGACACAGTGTTACACAGAAAACGTGGTGGTTGCTTACCATAGAATGGCCGGACCCGAGGGAGATTCTTCTTCCAGCGGAGATGCTGGCGGTAGACCTCGCCGAGGTCGGCAACGAAGAAGGTATCTTCGTCACCAGGCTCACACATCTCATGGTCAATGGCCTCCACGCGCTGGTGGAGAGCCTGACCGATGAGTTGCTTGGGGGTAATCAAGTCATGTTGCTCAAGAGGTTCCTGAAGTAGGGGTTTCTTTAATGCGATATGAGGATGATTGACATTGTGGTTGTAAGTGTCGAGGACAGCCGTTGCCATAACCATATCCCAAACGTTTCTGGGGGTTTGTTGGAGGGAGTTTTGACGAGGGATTGAGTCCGGGGGAGACTTGTAGGTTGTCGTAAAAGACAAGAGTGAAAGTGATTAACCGAAGATTTCGGAAGTGGTGTTAAGGTGGTCGGGAACGGTAGCAAACGTTTCCCTCGGTGATTTGGCGAGGCCTCCTCGACTCTTCCTCGGCGAGAGGAAGAACCTTCAAGTACCTCCTATGCGGCAGCTGACGGGTGTCGAAGAACGACGGGGGAGTATAGTCGGGTCTTGGGTGTTGCAAGACGGAGAGATCGAGGAGGTTGTTATCGTCGAGCAGCAATAGCGACGGGAGGAGGGATCGCGTTGATGATGTGGGAAGGCTTGCAGAGGCTGAAATCTTTGTCACTGACGAAGCTCACGGCCGGAGGAGCCGTATTGAAGATGGTGCCTTTTTCGAGACCAAAGGCAGGTCGAGTTTTGGGTTGGAGGTAGAGCTACTGGAGAAACAGTTGCTCAACGGGTTGTGTTATTGATATCAACGGGTTGATACCAACGGTGAGTTAAAGTTATAGAGTTAACGTTGACAGGATAATTGACAGAAAAGTCGGGTAACAGGAAGAAAAGAAGGAAAAGACGGGGGAGACGGCAAGTCCTTTTTATATGGTCTTGACCCAAGACAGAAAAGATGGAGGTTGTTTTTCCAGGTCTAGTTCAGACAGTCTGTGCTGATTCTATTTCCAGTGGTTGGTTCAGCAGGGGGCAAGAAATGTGGAGGTTCTTTACTCTCTATCCAAGTCTAGGTCGTTCGGTTTCTCTTCCTC
This sequence comes from Fusarium citri, assembly GCA_004367485.1. NCBI lineage: Eukaryota > Fungi > Ascomycota > Sordariomycetes > Hypocreales > Nectriaceae > Fusarium > Fusarium citri. The sequence continues at coordinate 686,903 of QHHH01000081.1, forward strand.
AAGGTGAGAGAAATTTTTAACCCTCCACTGTGACGTTTACAAGAGGGGCTTATACTTGCAGGGGTATTTAATGGCTTAGACGGGAACAGGAGACTGTGCCTGATTATCAGTACTCTACTTGTGTCTCTATACAATTACAGTCATAAACAATGTAGACTTTATTCTTACAGTACTTTGGGGTAAACAATAACATGTGGCATGAGGTGACCTCGTAAAAAAACACCACCAATCCGATTCTTTCCTCTAAATTGGCGGTGATGAACCATACAACATCTCGATTCTAGCTGTACCACAACCCCGCGCTAAACCAATCCCAACTGCATCTCAAACCCCAAGAAGAACGGCACAGTATCCCATTGGATAACTGTCCGTGGCGCGCACTTTTTCCAGTATCTCGGGAACTCAAAAAAGAAGGAAAAAAGAGGGCACCGGCTGCAGCTTTGCAATTCCATGCAGACAAGGGAGAAGGGAAAAGCTGACCGACAGAGTCACCGATGGTTATAATGGAAGCGTCATATCACCTTGTCAAAATGCCATATCCAAGGTTATTGCACATCTCAAATTTGTCTAGTACCACTATTTAGAAGAATAGACCCGATAATTCCCTCAGTAGAAGACGGCCCTAGGAAATAAGCTCAAGCCTTACGCGGTCAGGCACCATCAGATACACCCCTGGTTTATTATCATGGATAGCCCAAGGAGTTACTCATCGTCATGTTCCCCAGTAAATAGACCAGCATTCTGTAACATTTAATGCCTCTCTAATTTTGTCGTAACTATTCGACGAATCGGCTTGAGTCCGCCGTATACCTGGTAATCAACACGGACAAATATGCCGATAGTTTAATATGGTTGTTTATTTTCGACACTCACTTTCTATCAAAAATACTATTCGTGTTGATATGTACTCTGCTCTTTAGTCCAGTAAATCCATCGCTCAAGGACTCCGGCTCTGAGAGAGCGAGCTACCATCTTTCCCTTCCAGTCCATCCGACTCTTTTCGTCTACATCCACTCTTGTTCGCATAAAACCATCGTGCTTGGTGCTTTCGCTCCTCAGCCGTCAGGATCTATAGCAAATCAAAAGCAAAAAGTAGCTTCCAAAAGTCAAGATAAACAAAAGAAAAAGAAAAGAGGCTGTATCTATTCTTGCGTTGCTCTGTGATCTTTATGCCATCGAATAGGCAAAAAGATGTATCGTATCTGAACGCGTGACAAGTCAAAATCCTCGTATTTCAGAGGATGTAAGTTTCCGCTGCAAGGCAACGTGAGGAGAGTCATTTATGCTTTGTTCATCTGTGTAATCTACACTTCATCGTACTCGTACATGTTCTCATACCGCTGGAGCTGCTCTATCCAACCTTTTAGCACGCTGCCGCTTCCAACTCTAGTGCTGTCGTTAAATCATAATCCCTTATTCGCCGCCCTTGATGTTCATCTCGCGGAGCTTCCACTCGCTATCAACCCAAGACTGCTTCTCTCCGAGGAAAGACACTCGGCCTTCACCCTTGGTCAGTCCATCGACGAGGTAGCGTTGAGCCACCTCTTGAACCTGATCCTTGGTAACATCCAGAAGTTGCTCTCGCTTCTTCTGCTTCATCTCTTCGGTAATACCCGAGAGGAAACGACCCATACCCTCCTGGTTCACAGACTTGGGCGCATCAACTCCTTGGAAAACAGAAATCTTGGCCTCCTCCAGATCACGGTCCGACCACTTCTTGTCAACAGCCCACTGACCAGCGTTGCGCATAATGCTCAGAGTGTTCTGAGGGTTGGGATCACGGTAAGAGTAGAAGCCGAAAAGACCGTCCAGAGCTCGAGAGTAAGCACCACCACCATATGCGCCACCCTTCTCACGAATCTCGTGATGAAGGTGCTTGTGAGTCAGAAGCTGCGACAGAATCTGGAGTGGTGCACCTTCTGCTGATGTGTACGAGGTGGTGGGCACCGCCAATCCACCGTAGTAGACTTGGTATGGCAGAGGGTAAAAGGTCTTGCTATCCTTGGGAAGCTGTCGGGGTGAGGGGTTCTTCAAGTTCAAAGGATCGCGAGACAAGTTGCTGACGAAGTTCTGAAGAGAAGCACCGTTTGCTGCAACACTCTCAGAACCACAAGTGATGGCGGTACGAAGGTTACCACCAGCAAGAGCAAGGTTCTGAATCTGCTTCAGCTTGGAGATAACGTCCTCAAGCTTGTCAGTCTCAGGGCGGCTGGCCAGAGAAGTGATCAGCTGCACTTGAGACAGACCAGATACTTGCTGTCGCAACCAAGCAGATCGAGTAAGACCAGACTCTGCGCTTCCCATGGCAAATCGGTGACCAGTAGAAGCAATATCGTTGACAACGCCATCAGCAGAGGCCTGGAGAAGCTGGCGGATTCGAAGGGCTGCCTCGGGGCTGTCGAAATCGGTACCCAGAACAAGCTTCTGAATGATATCAAACATGACAGGGACGTTGTGGTCCAGAGCCATACCGGTGAAGATAATGCCCTCACTAGCAGCATGGAAATCAGTAGGAGATGGTGTGCAATGGTATCCTACGGAAACACCGCCAGTCTTGAGCTTGATCAAATCCTCAAGCTGCTCCATGTTCAAATCCTTGGTACCAAGTCGCATAATGCTGTCGGTAAACAAGGGAACCAACTCACGAAGCTCATCTGGCAAGTTCTCTAGCGTGTTGATAGCACGGAAGTATGTCAAGCCGTTTGTGGGAGCCTCGTGCCATTGGATCTTGGTTCCGTTGGCATTCTCGTCTCGAACGACAACGGGCTCCTTACTTCGAGGGATGTCCTTGACATGAACAGTTGGCAGACATCCAAGATCTTCGGTGTTAGTCTTGTTTTGCTCAACCAACAAATCCGCCTCTTGCTTCTCAAAGTGCTTTCGCGCCTTCTCCTCACTTCCAGCCTCCTTGATCGCCGCCTGAATTCTGCTAGACAATCTCTCCTGCTCCTCCTTGACCAAATCCTCGCCGTAGGTTGTTGAAGGGGCCATAGTAAAAGTCAAGGTGTTGTCGTTGAGGAGGTACTTGTCGATGAGGCTTTCCAGGTAGTTACCCTCGGCCATCTTGGCTTGGAAGCCATTGATGGTATCGTTCCAGGCCAATGAGTCGAAAGGATCTACACCGTTGAACCACTTTGGCTTGAGGCGGTTCAGCATGGAGAAACCAAAGTTGGCAGTCTTGTGCTTGAGTGACAATTCCAATTGGTGCAGCGAACCATCAATCTTGGTCTTGTCGAAACCCTTGTCTCGAGCATCTCGCAGAATCTGCTGGACCTTTTTCTTGAGCTTAGGCACATCCGCCTCCGTGACACCGGTCAGACCAATAGAGAAGATTCCCTTCTTAGCAGAGCTATCATAACCAGCGTTGGGGCTCCAATCAGCTCCCATGCCAGCCTCAATAAGACCACGGTAAAGAGGAGAACCGTATCCGTCCATCAAAAGGGTGGAGAGAAGGGCCAGAGAAAAGGATTCTAGAACGTCGGTAGTGTCGCCCATAATCCATGAAACGGAAGTCTTGTACTGGCGATCAGGGTCGACAAGGGGGTCGAGGGGGCCGTAGAGGGTCACCTCCTTGGGACCGCTAAGCGTGACGGGCTCGTGGATCTGCTTGTCGCCTCGGATCTTCTCGAAAGCCTGGAGCTGTGCATCGACCTGCTTCAAGTGGTCGGTCAAAGGCATGTCGCCATAAGTAAAGACCTTTGCGTTGCTGGGATGGTAGTGTTCGGCGTGGAACTTTTGCAGTTGCTCATAAGTGAGATCGGTAATCTTCTGGGGGTCGCCACCGGAGTTGTTGATGTCGGGGAAGATGTGATCGTGGAATCGAATGTAGTACAAGTATCCAGCATCAGACATTTGACCCTTCATCTCGTTGTATACCACACCCTTGAATACCAGCTTCTTGCTCGCCTCATCCTCAGCAAGAGGGTTCTCGGGACCAATTCGCCAACCCTCCTGGGTAAAGTCGGACTTCTTGAGCAAGGGATGCAATGTCGAATCGAGGTAGACAGACATGAGGTTCTTGAAATCTTGCGCGTTAGTTGTCGCGAAAGGATAGAAGGTATGGTCCGAGGCTGTAAAGGCGTTCATGAAGTTCGATAGCGTTCTCGGCAGCATCTTGAAGAACGGGTCGCGGATGGGATATCTGCGTCGGTCAGTATCCAGTCCTTACATGTTTAACAAGGCGTCGTACTTTTCGCTACCGCACAGAGTCGTGTGCTCGAGAATATGAGGAATACCGGTATCATCCGGAGGATTCGTCTTGAAGCCGATCGAGAAAACATTGTTGCTATCGTCGCGAGCAATATGGAGATAATCGGCGCCCGTCTTGTCATGTTGAAGGTGTAGGGCCGTCAACTCAAGCTCTGGAACATGCTTGGATCGAACAAGAGTGAAACCATGAAGCTTCTCTCCAGGCTTTGGGAACTGTGACAGCTCCGTTACTGCCTTGCGAGCGCCGGCGGCGGCATTGCGAAGCATTGTAACGTATAAGAATTAAAAAAGAAAACCGAAATAATAATACAATAAACTCTGAAGAAATAGTGTACAAGTTGTGGAATCCAGAACTTTATATAAAGGAGATGAGTAATGTCGTCAAAGAAGCGACGGAGATTTTGCTGCACGTAATGACCCGAGAAAAGTGGAAGGGTCTGCTTTGTAACCCCAGCGCTATCTTCAAGGAAGGCCCGGTCCAGCCCACGTCAGTTGCCAAGGCTCATGCCGTAATTGTGGGTTCTCCAGTGGCACCGTCAGTGAAAGACCACTGTGGGATAGTGAAGGTCCCTAAAATTACAATAGTCACAGTTGGTGCATTAGCAGATTCACCAGATGAGAGCACCAAATTCAGTTAGCGTATTATCATCTTTAACCAAGCACCAAATCATCCATGGCAAAACCTATCCATGCTCCAAGCCTCAATGAGCCCTCCATCCTGTCACATCTTAGCGAACAGCATTCTTCGATGACCAATAAGCCCTGGCTTCTACGCTGTGCGCCTTTAGATCTACCATAGGTCGCACCGTCGTCGTTGCTCAGCATTGATACACATTGCTATTCCACTGTACCCAAAGCCAATCGAGGTACGAAGATATTGCCTCCTCAACCGCTCAACGTGCCTGCGCTGCAAGTGTATTGCATGGTGGACAATTCTTGCGTGAGCCCAACTAACAGCATCCGCTCGTACCGCAGCCGATATCCAACATTTCTCTGCTTTACTGTTAGACCATTATTACGATTTCGACCCCTCCCGAACCCGGTGACAGTGCCTCCACCTGCGAATAACGACATTCATCCCGCTTCGATGCCCCCGGCTCATCCTTACCTCGTGACCCCCGCCTGAACGATTGTCGTCCGTTGCCTTGGCCTCTCATTGCTCAGTTGGCGATGCCTACGGGCCAGTTAGACGAGCATCTAACTAACGGGCACCACGGTCACGCTCATCCACCAGCATCAGCCAAAAAACCTAAAGGAAAGAAAAACATGCCCAATGACGAGGCTTCGCGCCTGCTCCATGCGCGTATATCGCAGCTGGAGCAGGATGCTGCGGGGGAGAAGGATCAAGAGTTGGAGATTGGTGCGTTATCTACCAGCGGCGACCCCCAGGCGACGAAACGATAATGCTGATACGTGGACGCTACAGAACGTGAAGTGAAGAAGGCGAATCGAGATCTTCTTCAGCAAGTCTCCAAGATGGATAACATGCAAAAGATCGATCACCTTACTCAGAAATCTAGCCAGCTTTTGGCCGACATGCGACGACTGGAACGTGAGAATCTCAAGAACAAGAGACGTGGAGATAATTTACAGAAGGAGAGAGATGCAAGTCGAAACGAACTTAGCAAGACCGTTGGCCTGAAGGAGAAACTGGAGAAACTTTGTCGAGAACTGCAACGAGATAACAATAAGATGAAGGTTTGTTGGAACTTTATTCGCAAGGTACACTGGCTAACTTGGCCAGAACGAGAACAAGGAACTTCAGACAACCCAAAAGCGTAATAACACTCACTGGGACGAGAAGTACGCTACTCTACTATCGAAATTGGAAGGGTATCAGGAAGAAAAAGATACGCCAAAGAAACAAGTGGTGGATATGGAGGTTGACGAACTGTATGCAACCCGATCTATTCTGAGTTTGCCTGCTAACTTTAACAGTTTCCGAGTCCGCTTCAAGTCCTTCATCGAGCAATATGAGTTACGGGAGCTACATTTCCACTCGCTAATGCGAACCAAAGAATTGGAGGTTCAGTACCATATGGCGCGATACGAACGAGAAAAGAAGAATGCTGAAGCAGAGTCGACTAAAGCTCGACATCTTCAGGCGCAAGTTCAAGCTTTCACCAAGACAGAAACTGAACTTCGGAATCAGCTCAATGTCTATGTTGATAAGTTCAAGCAGGTGAGTGGAAATGATCAAGACAGTTCGGTCTGTTGACTAATGGCACAGCAGGTAGAGGATACCCTAAACAACAGCAACGATCTGTTTCTATCGTTTCGCAAGGAGATGGAGGACATGTCTAAGAAAGGCAAGCGATTAGAGAAGGAGAACGAAGCCTTGAAGCGACAAAAGGAAGCGACAGCCGCCAACATCATCCGTATGGCCGAAGAACGGCAGGACTGGAAGAAGAAGACGGAAACCGCTGAGCAAAAGACCGAGAAACTTAGGAGCATCATCCAACAGATGCAACAACAGGGCCGCAAGGTGCCATCCGGCATGGCCAATACTGTTGAGAGCGGTTACTCGGATAGTCATGGAGGACACGAGGGCGACGAAAGCGATTACTCCGACGATGGCGAAGAAGAACTTAGCGAGTTCGACGACGATACAGAGGAGGAAACCCAAGGCAACGAGCAAGGAACGCCAGTAGCATACGGACCAGAGCGTCCTCCTCAGCCGGTGACCTCGGCCACGACAAACGGGCACTAGGAGGCCACTCAGAAGGAAACTCAAGCTGTAGCCACAACTCAGCCAGCGGATGACACAAAAGCTGACGATCTGACCTTGATGGCCGACTACATAAGGGGCATGTCAGTTACGCAGCTCGATCGGCTCCGTGAAGCCATGGTTGCGTATTTCGAAGCACAAGAGACCGAGTAGTTGGCTATGCGGTTGGGTTTCTTGTTAGAGATGCTTTTGTTTCGTTTGCATGTAAAGTATTGTCGTAGCTTGGCATTATTCAACTTGGACGTCCTCGCTCTACTTGAAGCCATGTGCAATGTGAGACATGTGTGAAGGTGAATCATCAGATTAAACTAGAGACAATTGTCAACGACACGATTGTCAATTGAGGTACTTTGTATAGCAATCAGTATCACTAATTTCTTGTGCAACTCACAATTTGAGTTGTGGTGTTGCATCCTACTATGTATCGGGTTATCGGGAATTATCCCCCGACGTGCGTTAGGCCAGATCTACGCATCCCACTTTGATAAGCCGCGTAAACGGGGGTCATATAGCTTCTATCCTACAACTACATCCAAGGTATACGGTTCATCAACAACACCGCAACCATGGATTTCCTTCAGGTAAGTTGGTCTCATGAACATGCGTCGCATTCATTTTTTTACTCTGATATCCAATGAATACTAACTCTTACAGCGCCTCGCGCGCTTCCTCGATCGCCCGCTCTTCCCATGGAAGAAGCTCATCATGGGCTTCTCAGTCGGCCAATACCTCTTCGAAACCTTCCTCACAGCCCGTCAATACCGCGTCCTCCAGAAAACCAAGCCCCCCACCGTCCTCTCCAAGGAAGTCTCCCAGGAAGTCTTTGACAAGTCGCAGGCCTACGGTCGCGCCAAGGCAAAGTTCGAAATCATCAACGGTCTCTACTCTCAGGTTCAAAATCTCGCTTTCATGCACTTCGATGTCCTTCCCAAGCTCTGGTCCTGGACTGGTGATCTTCTTCTCAAGTGGGCTCCTGCGCGCTTCACTGGCGAGATCAGCCATACTATCGTCTTCGTCTTGACTTTTACCGTCATCAGCTCGCTTCTTCGTCTTCCTTCTTCGATTTACCAGACTTTTGTTCTTGAAGAGAAATTCGGGTTCAACAAGCAGACGCCTAAGCTCTTTGTCACCGATATCATCAAGACCCAGGCTCTCACCTTTGTCCTCGCGCCTCCTTTCCTCGCTGGTTTCCTCAAGATCATCCAGAAGACTGGTAACTCGTTCTTCTACTACCTGTGGCTCTTTGTCATTGCTCTCCAGGTTTTCATGATTACGATCTACCCCGTTGCTATTCTTCCTCTGTTCAACAAGCTGTCTCCTCTCGAGGATGGTGAACTCAAGACCAAGGTTGAAGCTCTCGCCGCCAGCCTCAAGTTCCCCCTTCACGAGCTCTACGTCATTGATGGAAGCAAGCGAAGCGCTCACTCTAACGCCTATTTCTTTGGTCTCCCCTGGAAGAAGCACATTGTCATCTACGATACTCTGATTGAGAAGAGCGAGCCCGATGAGGTTGTTGCTGTTCTTGCCCACGAGTTGGGTCACTGGAAGCTCGGCCACACCACCAGTCTCTTTGGTATTTCTCAGGTAAGCACATCAACTCAATCAGTCAAGCATGCACTAACAATTACAGGCTCACTCGTTCTACATCTTCCTTCTCTTCTCTGTCTTCATCAACAACCACTCTCTGTACTCGTCTTTCGGTTTCCTCAAGGAGCACCCCATCATTGTCGGATTCATTCTCTTCTCTGATGCTCTCGCCCCCATGGATCTCGTTATCAACCTCCTTATGCACATTGTCAGCCGCAAGTTCGAATTCCAGGCCGATGCCTTTGCCAAGCAGCTTGGTTACCCCGAGCAGCTCGCCCGCTCTCTCCTCAAGCTTCAGATTCAGAACCTTAGCACCATGGATGCCGACTGGATGTACGCCAGCTACCACTTCTCTCACCCTCACCTGTCTGAGCGACTCAACGCTCTTGGCTGGAAGGGATCTGAGGCCATCACTGAGGGTGTCACCGACAAGTCTGAGAAGGAGGGTGTCGTCAAGGCCAGTGGTCGCGACGAGTTGTAAACCTAGAAGGAACAACATTAGATTAAAGATTTCTTGCTAAATTCTGAAATGAACGTTGCTAGAATCGGAAATGGCCGGGATGGAGCTGGAGATCTAGAGAGGATTGGCCACCCTTAGACAGGATAGAACCAGACTCATGTACAATACAAACTGATTTTTATTGCTTCTATTCTGGCATCGCTACCGATATATTCTTGAGTTACTCAAGTCTATTCAGCGCCGTTTATAGTCATCTAATCAGACTCATCAGAATCGTATGATCCCTCAGAACCTTCTAATTCTTCATCTTCCTCGGACGACTCTTCTTCCTCACCATCCTCAGGCTTCAGGCCATAATCATCATGGAAGTAGCTGAGCTCATGTGTCTGAACCTTGTAGCCCATCTCCTTGAAGGAAGCCTCCATGCCCTGCGAAATGTTAGTAAGAGTTAAGAAGCGATTAGGGGAACAAACCTCTTGCATGATCTTGGCGGCGGTGACAACGACATTGCTCTTGCCGGGTTCGAAGCATGGCAGGACAGTCTCTCGCAGAGCAGTCTTGATTTCGTCGATGGTGACAGCTCGTACACGTCGCAGCACCTCCTTGTCCCAGTCACTGGGAAGACCACGAATAACACCTTGAACAAAGTTTTGCTGAGCAGCACTAGGCATGGTAGACTGCTCATCAGCAAACATGACAACGATCTGGCTGATGGTACCCTCAAGAAGGTGGTGATCAATTTTGACTGTACCGTCGGCAATCTTGCTAATGGCCTCCTTGGAGGCTTTGATAGCCTTGTAGGCATCGGGCGAACGGTAGACGTTATACGAAATGATACCAGAGTTGATGTCTCTGGAGAAGTAGACGCCGTAAGCGTAACCAGCACCTCGAACAGCGTTCCAAAGAGGGCCTTCGGCAGCTTCAAGGTAGCCAATAGCAACCATGATAGAAGCGAGGCGAGGATCGGTGTAGGATGCCATGCCTTGGGCTGTTGACACGGAGTAGGAACTCTCAAGAGTAGTCATGGGAACAATGACTGCGCCGACTGAGCCAGGGTTGCGACCTTCGTCGTTGAGAAGGCTGACAGGCTTGGGAATGTCGATCATCTTTTCAGCTGGGGTCAAAGACTTGGAGAGTGTGTCCCAAGTAGTCAACGGGTCAGGCAGAGTGGCGAGGTTGGCCGTGACAAGGAAACGCAGGTTCTGGAAGGTGAAAAGCGAGTCGCGGACAGTGTTGAACCAACCGACAACCTTTTCAGGTTCCTTCTCGAGAAGCTTCTTGAGTCTCTTCAAGTACACAGCACGAACAAGCACACGCTTAGCCACAGCCAACGAGGACTTCTCCATGTGGAAAGCAGCGCTGACCTCACTGGCCATAGACTTACCGTCACGCTTAGACTCAGGAATGTCAGCGAGAGCCTTGCTAACACTAGCCTTGAGACGCTGAGGATCGAAGATAGAGTCGAACATCATGGTGCGGATCCACTCGACAGCAGCGGCATACTTCTCAGGCTCAACCTGGAACTGAATCATGATACCGTCAGGGTCACCGAGGTAGCGGGCGGAGTTGAGGGCGTAACTAATGGTATCACGCTCAAGCTCCATAACGACCTGCTCAAAGCCGACCTGCTTACCCTCGCGCATGATGTGTGTATTGAAGAAGTTGTCGCTGAAGATGGGCATCAGGGGCTTCAATTCGTTGGGAACCTGAGAGGTACCAATGTGGATAGAGATGTGAACAAAGTTGGTAGGGACGTCCTCGAACTGAATGAACAGTGGCAGTTTGCCTTGAGTCGTACCGTCGATGACCTTTTGTGCAGATCCGCTACCCAAGCCGACTGAACGGGCATGTCCAGAGCGAGCAGTATCCGACTCAATGAAGTGGATGGAATCGGTACCAGGAACACTCCAACGGTCAACAACCTCGGCAGGAATAGGCTCATCGTTCTTCTTCTTGGCATCTTCGAGACGCTTAGCAAGTTTTTCAAGACCCTCGGCGCCCAAGTCTTCCTTGCGCTTGGCGATGCGAGCTTCCTCATCCTTCTTCATCTTGGTGGCCAACTCGTTGGAAGGCTTGCCGAGGATAGAGATGTGAGGGGCATCAGCCATCCACTTGCTGAGGAAGTCTCGCCACTGCTTATCCTCCCACTTCTCCAAAACATCGTACTCTTCCAGGTTCTGCAGATCTGCGAGAGTAGAACCATCACGCTTACCGAAAAGGTAGTCGGTGATGATGTTGGTTGCGTAGAAAGACTCGGAGGTTTCAGCGTGGTACTTGACTTGACGTCTCTCACGGCGGATGCACTCTCTCATGTAGTCCATGTCTACAGGTTTGGAGGCAACTTCCTTGAGGAGTTCGATAAGTCGCTTCTCGACAAATTCGAGCTTTTCGGTAGCGACACCTGTGGGCTGAAGCCAAATAACACTGTTGGGTCGAGGGTCCGTCCAGTAGGAGACTGAGCTGGCAAGCTCCTCCTTCTCGACCATAACATTCTCCAGAATAGAAACAGAAGAGCCGCATAGGTAGGTAAGAAGAACGTTGAGCGCAGACGAGTTGATAAGATCCATGCAGTCGGGACCGAAGAAGCCAACAAGGACCTCGCCGACTGACTCGTCCTCCTCTGGGAATTCTGCAGTCACAATCTTGGTTTCTTTGATCTCGGGGGGTGAGGCGGAGTCGATCCAGGGTCTGTAAATAGTCAGCAAATGTCATTATACGCTTGAGAACGGCTTACCGCTTGAAGGGGGTATCGAGAGAAGGAATATCATCCTTGATAGACTCTTCAAATTGCTCAAGAATCTGGATAAGCTCATCCTGGTTGACTTCTCCAACAAGACACAGACACAGATTTCGTGGTTGGTACATATCCTTGTGGAATTGGCGAATGCGTTCAGGAGTGAGAACACGGAGAGCATCAGTCATGCCACCAGTTTCATAGCGGAAACCGACGTTCTCGGGGTAAAGGAGACGACGAGCCTTGAGGTCCATGATCTCAGAACTGCGGAACTGAACAGCTTGCATCTCGGAGTAAACAACACCAGCATCGTTGCCCTCGCCGTCAATGTGCCAGACTTCAGTCACGATACCTTCATCTGTAATGGTAGGCAAGATGACATGTTCGAGATAGACGGGAAGAATCTGGGCGAAACCATCCCAACCGGCGGTCTCAAGAGTGTAAGCTGTGTGGTCGGTAGCAGTCCAGGCGTTGGTGTGAGAGTAAGCTCGAGACGAGAGCTTGTCGAGGAGACCCTTGTACTGGTAGCTCTTGGAACCCATGAAGACGAGATGCTCAAGAGTATGAGGAGCACCTGAATCATCAAAGATCTCGGTGGCTAGGGTGAAGTAACCATTGAGCTTTGGGCCCTTGCGGTCGGCAACAACAACCTGCATACCACTGCGTTCTGAAACATATTGAGTGATTGTGCAAGGAGCATAGTCGGTCTTGAAGCTTTGAATCTTGCGGAAATGCGACTTGGCCGACATCTTGAAGGGTTTGAGGCCTATGAGGCTCCAAAGAGAACTGTACAAGTTAGTATGAAGAGTAAGAAGCAGGTTGAATGAGTTTCTGAAGAAAGCCAGTGCTGTTCATAGAGTTCAGACGGTATGACAGTGCATGACAGATACAGCAGCAAAGCATAATCAACAAGATGAAAGGCAAACTGACTCGATACTTGTGGCTTGAATAGGAAAGCTTGACGTGAGCAAATAAGCGGCAACGCTGAGCAAAGCAATTATCACAGCAACAGCATATTGAGATGAACGATGAGAGGGTGACATCACGACTAAGAAAGTAGGGGCTTATTGTTCCCGAGTCGGATTAAAAGGAGCCTCAAGCTATAGAAAGCTTGGCACGAATAGCATCTGACGAGAAATAATAGTGATAGCTTCAAGAAACTTCTTGAATACGAGTATCCGGATACTCTGATATACTTGTTCGTATAAAGATTGTCATACCCAACCAAGAGAAAAGGACCCCGCCATGAAGAGCAACGGAAGAAGAAACAAGGCAGATAAGGCAGAAACAGAAGAGAAGCTTGTGACACACAATGCAAATGCAGTCAGACCGGAAAGAAACTTTTACTTACCTTCGAAGAATTGTTGCGGTAGGTAATCCAAGGCTGAGCTGTACCGTTGGTTGCTGCAAGTAAGAGCAGAAGAAAGCCCGAAGAGCTGCGCGATGAGGGGTCCAACCAAATCAATCCAGTGATGGGCCTAAAGTGAAAATTACCCCGCTATCAAGGCAGCACAGCTTGTGATAGTAACCACGATAGAACAAGAACAGCTTCACGATGGTGTAGAGAAGATGGGATGACAAGACTAGAGGGAGGCATCCTATAAGTATAAGCAGTAAGCAAACAAACATGATTACTACCAACTTGTCTCTGATAATAAAGCCTATTATCGGTATAGTAGTTTCTGTCTCACATGTCTCTAACCACTAAACTATCCGGGTATAACCTCAAAGCACACAACACAAACAAAGCAGTTATCTTGTATTCTCATCCTCGGCAGGCACGGTCCCTTCATATGCATCTCCTTCCTATTCATGATCATAAGAACAATACAATCGGAAGGTGGGCTTCAAGAACAATACCTAAAGATGGCTTGAGCTTGTCATTGATTGGCTACACAGCCGCTAAGCGCTTGGACCAACATTTACGCCACGCTGTAGGAAAGTGGCAGGTGCGAATCCAATTGGGAAGCTGCAGTGCTGTCATGACGGCACTGGAAACTTGCCAGCTTGTGGCTGATCGCTCCTGCAACTTGCGACAAACAACAACAGCTCATGATTAGAGCTCACAACAACCATGCGAATAGTGATTTTGTACCTTCAAATTTGATCCAATTGTTTATTGCTGTACAAGTGACGAATACTCGTGAATTAAGTCAACGTCACCGACTCGAGAAGCACACCTACAATACACGTATAGCTTCAACTCGACCCTTTACTCCACGATAATCCCGATCAACCTTACGAAATCCCAAACCTCACGATGGCCGCAACTACAGAAGCGCCGCAGAAACTTAGCGACGCCCTTGTCGCATTCTCTCTCGAAGGTCGCTTCCCCGAAGACATCTCCGTACTCCCTCCTGTTTCCGAAACCGATCTACAACCTGCGATCCAGGCTCTGGCAGAAGCCAAGCAAGGGCTGGAGGTATGATTCCGTTGAACGAATAGCCATCAAACATGATGCTCACGACGCTCACAGGCCGAGCTACACACCATCAATCAAGAAACGAAACAAGATGTCGATTCATGGGTACGGAATTCAAAAGCCCTTCAGGAGGATATCTTCCGCTCAAAGGCGATGGCCAATGAAATCGAACGACAATCTGAGGCCCCCGATGTCTCTGGCGAAGCTGTGCAAGATGCAGAAGAGAAGGCGGAATTCTTGAACCGAGAAGTTCAGTACAGCCAGCAGCTTCACGATGTGTTGCAAAAGATCAAGCTTGCTGATCAGTCTTTGGATGAGGCGGAGAAATGTTACCACACATGCATTGGTGATTCACTAGTTTTCCTCAAGAGTACGTTCTTGTATTCTTTCGCTCAATATCCTGCTAACTATTCGAAGCGTTCGAGGAAGCTTTTGATGAAATCGGTGTCAGCAAGTCTTGTCGAGTGATGAAGCTCTTGAAGCTCCGAAGTTTCGAGCTCAATTCTGCTGTTCGTGAGCTGCTCGACCATCATTGGAAGACTTTGGTTAATGCCGACATCGAAACTCGCCAATTCACTATTCGCACTGCGATCGAGGGTAAGAACGTTGTATCTCGAAATGCCACCACTGCTAACAAATATTAGATGAGCATGGAAAATGCCTGATGGAGCTCTTAGACGTCACATGCGGTCTGAAAATTTATAAAGAGGTCGATGAGCATATGGAGCAGCTGTGGCGAAACTTGGATGCTACAGTTATATCGCCTCGCATGGACATCAAAAATACCACTTTTCCTTCGATACAGGAAGATCAAGATATACTTAAGCTGTCCGGCGAAGCATCAAGATCGGTCGACGCTCTGCTTACTGATTTAGAAACGGCATTTTCATGGGTCTCTCAAAAAATCCCCGAGGAAGTTTTTCCGCCATTAGCCAACTTTATGGTGGCCGATGTGATACCCAGACTCATAGGAGAATGGTTGGCTCCCGCTGTGCCCTCATCATTAAAGGATATGGACAGCTTTCAAGCCATGATCCAGAGGACTCAAAAGTTCTGTCAGTTGCTCACTGAGTATAAGTACACCGGCTTGGAAGATCTACAGAATTGGGTTGACAATGCACCATCAATATGGCTTGGGAAATGCCGAGAGACTACTCTCGACTCTGTTCGATCAAAGTTACTCGGTGGAATCGGAGAGTCCAAACAAGTCGAGAAGGTTGAGAAGCAGATGGTGTCAATCGCGGAAGGAAAAGAGATCACCAAAACACCAGGAGGCGCTGGTGCAACTGCCGAAACCGCAGATTGGGGTGCTGATTGGGGTGATGCATGGGAGGAAGATAACGAGCAACCCAAGGAGACGAAACCGACACAACCTACAAAAGGGCCAGGCTCTACCAAAGCCGATGAAGACGACGGAGCCGATGCTTGGGGATGGGACGAAGAAGATACCACTGCTGAACCCAAAGACACGAAAGAAGCTACCGAAAAGGATGATGAGGATGATGAGGATGATGCCGCTGCTGCTTGGGGATGGGGTGACGAAGATACTGTTCAAGAACCAGAGCCGCCCTCCAAAAAGAGCAAGACTGAAGCTCAACAGGAGACTCGAGAGCTCGTTTTGAAAGAAACCTACAGTGTTTCGTCAATGCCTGAGCCGGTCCTCGAGCTTATTCAGGCTATTCTAGAAGACGGTGCTGCATTGACGAGGGATGATGTCGAGTATGCGCCAGTTGCAGCTACAGCGCCTGGTCTATTCGGATTGCCAACGTTTGCCTTGGCCTTGTTCAGAGCCATATCGCCATACTACTACTCCTTGAGCGAGGGTGGAAATATGTAAGTGCAGCGAGAATCCGTTGAAGACACTACTAACTCAAAACAGGTTCTTATACAATGATGCTATGTATCTAGCAGAACGACTCTCCGAGTTTGCTGATGCATGGAAGAAGCGCGAAGACCTGACACCTAGGGCAAGGAATATGCTACGGCTTGACAACGACGTCAAAAGTCTACAGAGCTTCGCCAATCGCAGTTACGCCAACGAGATGAACATCCAAAAGACTATTCTCCGTGATTTCCTTGGAGGGGCTCAAAGTCTGATGCAGCAAGATGAAATGGAGTCTTGCGTAGAGTTGGCTACGGGTCGTATTCGCGCAATGGCTGCTGTCTGGAAATCTATTCTAGCTCGTTCAGTTTGGACACAAGCTCTGGGTTCTTTGGTTGATGCTGTCGCCACCAAGCTCATCACGGATGTCCTTGAGATGTCTTCAATCGGTCAAGATGAAGCCTACAACATCGCCAAGGTCATCGCCACTGCTACAGAGCTGGACGATCTTTTCTTACCCAGTGTTTTGACAGGTACCCCAAGTACAGAGGATGAGGTTCCTCAAACAGCTCAGTATGCGCCAAGTTGGCTTCGTCTCAAGTATTTGAGCGAGGTTCTTCAAAGCAACCTTAATGAGGTTCGCTATCTATGGTTTGAAAGCGAGTTGAGTCTCTACTTTTCTGCTTCAGAGGTTGTCGACCTTATTGAAGCTAGTTTTGAGTCGAATCCAAGAACGAGGGAGACGATTCGGGAGATTCAGTCCAAGCCTGCTCCTGCGGCTTAGCGATAAGGTGATTATTTGAGAGTTGAATTAATAGAAGCATTTTCGCAGTTAGAATTGAAGCACCATTGCGACCGACTCATGAGGTTCTGTTTGACTTGATGTGACATGAATACGGTTCACGGCTCGACGTCGTGAATAGTCGCTCAATCTCATAATTCCAGAGCAAGAACAACTATCAAGGCTTTTCGAGACAGAGTAATGTATCTTAATGTATCTTGCTATTGTATCTCACCATTCACAAGAGTCGTTTCGATACTCACAACCACTTTGAACTCGCTTACCCTACACTAATTCTCAACCACATCTCAACGCGACGACATGAGTCACAACGAGAACAAACTTCATGCCCAAGTGTGTCTCATAACTGAGCATATCGAAAGCTATGAGAGCTATGGGGATATCATTTCTCACTCTTTATCAACAGTCTCATGAGATACAACTCAACACAGATGATACCATCACAACATATCAGAAACCCCCAACAGTTTCATTCAACTTCACTCACAACAAACAAATGACTTCTCATAATGACCTCCCTCAACACAACATATCACATAACACAAGTCACACATCGGTCGAGTCTACATCGTACCATGCTGAGCTGATTCACCGGTAACTTCACATTTTTCGGCCAACGTCATGTGTGTGTATGACGACGAAAAACGCCAAGGCACCTGCAGATATCTTTTTCACCCAGTCAAATTCAGATTCCGGGATGCTGCAGCATAATTCCCTCGGAGAGAAGCGGACGTGACCATATGTTGCAGGCGGGAGCTTGCAGGACGAGTGCGCATTCCTATTTCAGGTGACTGTGTTGTGCCAACGCATTGGAGGCAGGCAGATGTTTGTCCAACAGAGTTTTTTTCTCGTGAGACGGACGAAATTCATGCTCAGAGAATCCATATTCCATGTTGGCTGTCGTTTGTTGGCCGATATGGATTGGCTTGTGCGTATATTTGATCCAGCAAGCATGAAATGAAACATGCTGCAAGAAGTCTGTGTACCCATGAATACTAGTATACATGGTATACTCGCCGCAGCCGCAAGCGATCCGCCATCAAACAAAAGCAGAGGACGCAAGATGGTCCACCTAGCTTAGAATAGCATTGAAACGGTCTTCCAGAAGATATGGAGCATAAAACACCAAACAATGTCGCACAGATACAGAAGGATTCAAGGCAGAATCTCAAGTCGGGCTCAGATTATGCTTGTTAGCTTGCCAAGCTAAAGAGGACGGACTTTCATAATCGGACCCCCGACGAGTTGAGGTTGAGGCCCCTTCCATCTCCCTCAGAACTCACTCTAGGGTCTCAGCATGAGAACAGATGAGATGGGGCCTGAGCTCTTACTCGTGGGTCTTTTGCCTCTGTCCGGAAGGTTTCCAGAACCTCCGGTAGGGTCATAGCTTTACTCGAGTTCTTTCTATGTTCCGCGCTCCCCGTAACAGTCTGGGATATCCATGAATGATTCCCATCCTTTCTTGAGACTAAGTTGTAGTGAGTAATTCGTCTGCTCCTGTCCTTGAATGTTAGCCCCCAAGTCATGCCATGTTCAAGGATGTACTGCCACTATCAAAATAGGTGTAAATCCGCTGTCATCCCAACGGAGTTTATGTATGTACCTACAAGGTCCACCCCCGCACTAGGACCAACCTCTCGGAACCGAATTCGCCGTTTCACATATCCCAGACTCTCCGTAGTAAGGGGGAACCCTACCAGATTCCCTCTTAGCCACTGATAATTGATTGTCTGATGGGATTTCTCTGGTAATGTCTCAAAAAAAAAACTCAAAACAAATTGACTGGTCTTGTTCGCCGCGTGAAACGTGACCACGTAAATATGCGAGTGATCCCGTAAGCTTGTGGGAGATTAATTTTATGCACTGATCACGACATGCCTTGTTGTTGTTGTCAATGTCAATCAAAGTAAGTGCCGAATCCTCATGTATAGTGATCGTAGGTAGATAGGGGTTCAACATGTGCTGTCCGACTCATACTGTACGATCAAGTGCAATCTTGTACTTCCAGACTGTCACTGTAAATCAGCCTCCGGTTGGCGTTAGGTCTAGACTAGTGGCGGACCGTCCAACACTTGCGCAACTAGTTTTCGACAGTAGATGACTGATAGTCGGGTCTCTTGACAGTTGACGTGGCATGCCAGTACAGTCAGAACTGACCTCTCTGTGGTGAGGCTGAGGTAAACACTCATAAAACTCCAACGACATGTGCTCGATTGCATCACAAGACATGACTGATCACGTCTAATAGCCGAGATATGTCGGCGATAACTCACCTGCATCTGGTTCTAAACAGACAAACAGAAAGTAGTATCAGCCGACAGACAGTATCGAGTTGATATCGCACAAGGTGAGCTCAGTACCACCGTGAATTGTGATAACCACTCATCTTCTTTGCTCTCGACGCCGTGGCTATACAACTCGAATTTTGTCTGGACCGTTCGGTCTCATGATGAGGACAATAAGTGATGTTAGCGAGTTGGTGGTCACTCGAAACACATGCATAAGTCTGTCCATGAGGTTGGATATCACCGCACTTGGATATCAACCGCCCTCTCACAAAATGCATACCGTAGACACGGCGCCGGACACGCCCTTCCGATCTTGTCTTTGTCCGCCGCCCCGCGCCGTCTGCACCTCTCCAGGAACGGGCATGCATCGCAAACGCCCTCACTGACCTCGCCGAACTGATAATCACAAGTAGGGTAACAAGATGGCCCAGGAAAAGTGACCAGTCACTATGTAAGACAACACATGGGACCGGCCCGAGCCAGGACTAGCGATTCCGTACATAGCCTTTTAATAAAAGACCATATACCACTGGCTTACACAATGGCAACACCATCATCGAATTTTGCCAGCGCAACCACCTACTCGAATTGTCCAGCAAATGAGGCCTGATATGCACATCGCAAGGGACCAAGGTTGCACTCGTCAGCCTACATACAGCAGCACATCCCCAGCTGATCAGACGGCTGAGTAGCGTATATCATAGGCTGTGCCGTAGGTGCCTAGAAGATTGTGCAGATCGACAAGGCTGGGGGACGTTATCTCCAATGCGTTCGATAGTGTAATAGATGTATGCCAGCACACAATGCGCTTGGTTAGCACACCTTGAATTCCAGGAATGTGCAAATCTCAAGTATCGACGGTTGAAATACCATCATGTCGTATTGCAACATATTTGCTTCACCGTGCATGCATGAACCGACCACTGATGGAACAGCGGCACAATGCTCTTCTAGATAGGCAGCCAAGCCTGTCAGACAGTCTGATTTGTGACAATGTCGGGGTCAGATATGGCTCAAAGTCCGCCATAATGATACCTCGCGATGCCTGTCTCATTGGTGCTCTGTGCCGACCTCTATGGTGATGCAATAGCTGACTGGTCATTGTCTGTGGCTGTACAACGCATAGCTCTGTACGACAAGGCAAAAAGATTTGGACGGGTGGGCCTGTGTAATGAAGACAATCAAACTATCTGCACCAACAGATCTGGTCCAGCCACTGGTGCTGGTGCTGACATTAATGACTGCGCACGCCCAAAGGCACTAACAGTCAGCAGCCCAACGCCAAAATAGACGTCAAAGTCGCTGCCTTCAGGGATATCGAGGCAGGGGCCTAAGAAGGATTCTAGAAGGCTGAGCATCGAAACGAACAGCATGTCAACACCCTGACAACCCTCAGGATTGAGCTAGGGGGGTTCTTGGTCCCTGAGGGTTCGAAGCAAGGTATGTCCACCCTTTGGTCTTCATCTGTTTCAACAGACGTTAAACTCGCCGAACGCTCAGATGTCTGTACGTTTTGCTGGTATTAATCGTATTCAATCTGGACGAGACGACAGTTGAATTGAGTTTGGCCCACATAATATTGTCGTTTCAACTTAAATTGCCAAGAATCTTGATATAGTGCTTTCGAGCCCCACTGATTCAGGTACTGTAGTAGTCAAGTCTCGAGGTTCATCAACTCTTCTGCATTCAATTCGTATTGTAGTCTGCTGCTGGCTTGATTGAGATGCAAATCCCACAGGTTCTGCCACGTAACGCAGCTCATCATTGCCTGATGCTGTGAATTACGCATTCGTTCTGACTCAAGAGGTCCCTAGACGCACTTCGCCGACGAGCTAGACAGAAACAGTCTGTAACAAGGTACTGAATTTAGGCTCTAAAGTTAGGCCATCAGAATCCCAAGTCTGTTGAGTGTCACGGACGCTAGTAGCCAACGGTACGCTTTGATGTTGTAGGACATCTGCGGAACGGGATTGGTCACGATAATGCAATGTAAACTCGTATCCTCCATAGATGTTGTATACTACCATTGAGGCAGTTATGGAAGCGAATGTGCCATAGTTATTGAAATGTCATAGCAATGCCGGGTCTATCGGTAGGTCTCGATATACCTCTGACTTCCCCATGACAATCGCGAGAACCCCTTGCTGCACATCAATGATGTGCAGCGACGGCTGGCCCAAGCGTTGGTATCAGCAAAGGGGTGTCCCGCTTGAAATGGTCACCATCTGGCCCTCTGCAGATTGTTCCTTTGGAAGGCTTCCGGATGAGTTTACCGGATGATTGATCCGTTGAACTGGCCGGTGCCGTGTCCTGTAAATGACCTGTCTATTGTTGAGACTTATGGATGTTCAGAGCAGGATACTGTATGTACCGGAATCAAACCCTGTCGGTAATGGTCTTCCCATCAGCTTGGTTCAATGAAAGGCGCAGCTATACCCTGTCTGGCCCCTCTGCAAAAGGAATTCACCGAGGTCATGTTGGTAACCTTTTAATTAGGCTGCAGACCTCATCTCGCATAGCAAGGGCATACGGGTCTATTCGAGTCATCGTAGAAGCTCAATACATCGCCTGTGCCCCGAGCGTCGAACCCTGTCCATCGTTATCGAGCTGGTAGCAACGGATACCTCGCTTGCGTGCTGTGCAAGTATCTCCATAATCATCGTTGATACAAGCATCAATTGCCTGATACCGTAACTCTGCCGGCGGCCTCTACTGGGACCTCACTGCAACCTCAAGTTGCAGTAACAATTGCAATAGCCGGTGGTTGACATCCGAATATCTGCACCTCAATAGGAAGGCCGAGCGGATGCATCAAATCACAGATTGGCGGCTCTGATGCACGTCGTCACATCCTGACCCCATTCCATATGCGGCATTGAAGCGGCAGGCGCGCAATGAGCGGGCACTCCCGTGGTATCGATTCCACCGCGTGGTTTTTTATCAGTAAGCGTGGGATGATTTGACGCATTTCATCACGAGCCTCTCTGCGTGGCATTCTCAGATGCCAGTGTTGTTGAACTAAACCAAGACTAATGCGGTCTTTACTTTTGCCGTGGCTCTCACCGAGATGTGCTCGTATGGATAAAGAGAGGAACTCAATTCGACTCCCTCTCTAATTGGCTTGTTAACCAAGCTGATGGTCATAGCTGCCATGATCTGCGAATAGGTTGCAACTTATAGGGTATCCGTGAACGACATAACCAAATGACCGGTCACCACCTTGCAGTGTGCTTGATCAAATGTATCGTTGCTAAAAGTTAAACGTAACGCGCCTCACGCGAATAATTGGACTCTGAGTTGCAGAATGCTTGGTGATCGTTTCGCATACTGTATGTTGTTTACATGGTGGGCTTTGAATGCCATGGTAGGTTGATGCGAGCCAATACAACATGCTTCGCGCTGTGCCACCTTTGTTCGCTATACGTAGTGGTAACATTGCAAAAGTATCCTGCAGAACATCAGGTGCCCAGCCGCAATGACGCGATAGAAATGCACGGTAAGATTGAGCATAATTTCGTGCCTTGCGCCGATAGACCAAAGGTGATTGTGACGCAGTCACTGCAGTGGTCGGAACCGGTCGAGAATATTCAAGGTCTCGACACAGAAGCTTATGGCATACCATAGATGCTTGGCTTGATGTGGTTGGTTATCATCCCACAAAGGGGTTAATGCTTTTTCGACGTGCTGCTTAAAGAAGCGCACGTGGATGCAGCCCATAGAACGGTGGAAATTGAGGGCGTGTCGCAGAAGTCTTGGAACGGAATAATCGGCATTCTTTGTGCAGTGTAAGAATACGGCGTACCTTCACCACTCGTAAACCGGCCGTGCCAATGCCCAGAAAGGTATAATACGACGGACAGCACGACCGCTTAGCAGGCCCTTGGGCTTGGCATCGCTACGTTATCTGTAGCAGTGGGTAATTATAACACGAGGGATCCGACTCTGCTAGAGCAAGCTGAATACGGGATTCATGTCGGTTGCAGAATAGCTGAAAAAAGTTTCATAGAAGCATATCGAAGCATATCGACGAGATATCGTATATCTCGAGTGCGCCATGACCACCACTGGGTAGCATCGTAAAAAGAAGTTTCACTCGCGGCCGAAGAGCCCGAAACCTTGCCCCTCATTTGATTTGGAGATGATATGCGAGTCGAGGGTTATAGACGGCTGCTGTGGTACCGCCGGATTGAGCCATGAGCTTTATTTTCCTGATAGGACCGGTCCAATGCAACATATCTGAGGTTGAACTGGTGGAACACGGTCTAATTCGCAATCAAACAGACACGTCAGGAGATCGATCCATAGTCTCAGTCAAGAACTTCGAATACCATCACAAGTGACAGCGAATGAAGTTGCATAACTTCTCATGCATGCCTGAAGCTTCAATGCTTGTAGTCCGCAACTGAGCCCGCTCGTACCCCCGCGTCCTTCAATGTCACTATCCGAGCCACGAGATTCCCCTACGTCACCCGGCAATCGCGTCATATCACCTTTCCGGCCACCCTTATATTCCCGTTGAGAAGTTTATTGTTGAAGGCTAGTGACGGATTTCGTGAGACTTAAGAGATATCGGTCTGCCGTTTGCGATAAGCCAACTCATCAGATAGACTATGTCGCCATAAACTCTGATCATGATGGGAGCTGGCCGAGAACGCTGCCGATGAACGCTGACACATGCAAAGAACGCTGACGCATCGCAAGGCTGACTGATACTGCAATTTGTCTCCCGAGACAAAATTATTCAGTCCCTTCCAGGGGCTCAGGGCTCAAGTCGCTGCTAGCAAATGACGGCCCATGTCTCATAATCATGCCCCTTAAGATCCCTTAGGGGCCGGGCATCCGCAATGATAGATCCCTCAACCGATTGGTCAGAGATTCAAAAACCGACGTCATTGTACTTCCCCACGCCACGAAGCGAGCCTTTAACGAATCAATAACGAATCACAACTCGTTCAGCGGCTATGGCTGGCCCAGCACACTGGTGCCGTTCGGACACCCATTCTTCTCAAGCAATTCGAGATGCGCGAGCCGCCAGAGTGCCCTATCAACGACAGAGATTGTAACGTGTATTGGCACACCGCATGTGATATTATGGCGTTTCCATCTTTGCTGGCCCTTTGTCGCTTGGATCCAGCTGGGATGGGTACTCGTGACCAGAAAATATTGAGCAAGAAATGTCGGTGTATTTGGAATGGAATACTCTTCGTGGTTCGTTGTTCTAGAACCCCGCTTTGAAGTTCCAAGACGTAGGGTTTCTCGATAACAAACCCCAAGTAATATTGACCCATTGGCCACTGTCATCTTTAGCCACTGTCATTTCTGGCTATGTCAGACAGGGGCCGTTTGCGGCGCAATGTGTAATCCGTGCTGTAATCGTTGCGGGAATCGATATTATGATATTTTGATTGTACACACAAATAAAGCAATTCGAGCTCAAATACGCCTGGCAAGGCTGCAGACCGTATTATTGTGTGCTATTGACGAGAAAGCGGGGGATGGCGTCCGTCAAAGACGGATGAGCGGACACTCAGGTACAAACAGCAAGCGTTCTCCGTAACCTACGGCCGAGATAGCTGAGAATTCCCCACAGCGACAATATCCGCAGGGAACAATCATTTACTACCAACACCCCCTATGCAGGTTCCAAGCTTGTCCGGGGCCCTCGCGTTCCCCCTGTCTGGAGCTTGGGGGCCCTGACCTAAAAATTGGCGGGAGTCGGCGCCAAAGGATCGACGAGATGATGATCTCATTCCGCTGTTGGTTGTCCAGGCGTTTGTTTCAAGATGTCTTTCTGTCCAGCATCAACAAATTGTCAAATCAAATGGCGAGCTCGCTTGGCGTTCCACAAAAATTGGCGGAATATGGGATAGGCATATTGAGCCCAGGAACTGGTATTCTGGGGCAAATCAGCCTCTCACGTCTCAGACTCTTTATGTCTGCCCATGACGCTTTGTAACCCGTCTCCTGGGACTAAGTTTCGATTGGCTTCATCCCCACAGGATACTCTGACCGGACTGATCAGTTTGGTATCGCGTGTCTGGGCATAGGTTGTGACTTTGCCTCTGATTGTTATTATCCCGTGTCTTTATGTATTCATGTCATCCTCGAAACAAAGAAGCCGATAATTGACGGCAACAAAAGGTCTGACCGACCTGCATCGGTCATTATGTGATGCCATCGTCACTGAACGGCACTTCCCAGTGTTTCGATAACTATAACCGGCAAAGGCAATAATGCCACGTCACCTCGACGATAAGTCTGTATGTGAAGATGATAGACATTGTTGGCAGGTTTGGGTAACTTCGGGTTTCTTGGGAACGACCCTGTAAACGAGGGTGACCCAAATCGTGTTTGGATTTACCGTGCTGCATGCTCTATCGAGTAAACCCTGCCCCCCCTTAACCGAGTATCTGGGTACCGTGGCTGTGGCAATCTGCACCGATGAGTTGAGACCTGACATACCATGCAGTCGCACGTATCTGTAGGCGAAAGTAATAATGGCGGTCACTTTGGATGTGCCAGCTTCTACCGAGGGTAGGGCAGGGTTAAAAGTGACGGTTTCTCGGGGAAGGGCAACTTGAGAATCCCGGGGCTGTTGAAGGTGGATACGTTAAGGTGAGGGCCCTAAGCTGAAGAGTACGAGGTACGCGGGAGCTGTAGTTTTGGTTGACATCTGATACGGTGGGCAAGGCTAACGATGTTGTCGTCCGTACCATACTGTAAGTTGTCGTTGGCCTGGGTTCCCTGTTGTCCTGAGATTAGAATTGCAGTCTTGCAGATGAGATAAGCTGCACGTTACTGCACTGTATAGAAATCAATCGGCTGCCCTGTGTGGTGGATACAGTCCCTTGATAGATGAGATTATCTCCATCAACTCAAATCCAAGCGATGTGATGCTGAGATGAACATGCGAGGAGCTTGGAGGATTGTGATGCTTGGAAAAAGCCGATAGCTCAATCTGGCTGTGCTGCAGGTAAGGTCTAATTCTGGATACAGCTACTGAGGCCGATATTTTTAGCGGAAGGTTGAATCTGGTAACGGCCGGTAAGCTCTTTCCTGCCAAGCAAACTACAGCAGGCAGGTACGATCAGAGTTTGAGCTCCTAAAATTCGAGGCAATCAGAACCTGATCACATGAACCCAAGATCAAGCAAGCAATCCGATCCTGAGACTTCAATATCGGCTATTGAGTCGATCTAAATCTTCATTATCCTCGTTTCAAATCTTTCGCTTCCTGACAGTGGCTCCTTTTCAAGGGGCCAATTTCCCTTCGCTCGGGTCAGGCTGGACTGGAGTCGAAATGGACATTACAACTCCACACATCGTGTCAGACTGAGGTCATGGCATTGAGGAGGCTCAAATGCTGGCCAGGCCAACGCAACGCTACGCTGCACGCACTATGAAATCCGTATAACCAGTACTAATTCCTGCTATAGCGAACAAGAGCCTGAGGCACAGCGCATTGCCTTGGACACGCCGTCTTGAAGATTCGCAAGCCCCTAATGCAACCATGCAAATCCTTGGGGCACTTTTGCGCCTGCGCCTGCGCCATATGAGACTTTGCATGTGGCTTTCATGTGGCCTGTAAAGTTAAATCGCTGTCATCGCCTACGTACGCTGAGCAGATATCCTGTCCTGTGTCGTGCAGACGCTCTGTGGCAATTGATTGGTAGCCCTGTTGCTCTGACCGACACCGGGCACATGGTTAGCCATGTGCCGAAGCGAGAGATGGCGGTACATGAAAGACAGGCGGAATCAGGCGCACAAACGAGTACCATAGCGCGTATTAAGCGGGCGTTGGATTTTGCTTTCCCCTGTCATGGAATTGTTCTTTCTTCTGCGAACTTCAAGTTTGAATAGCGGCGGGTTGCGGTTCCGGCCACTATCGAACGGCACAGTTACTGTCAATGACTCCTTGAACTGGAATGGTTTGAGAGCGACATCCTAAAATTACTAGGCTTGGCCCGACAGGTCACTAGCCGAGCTTGTCCTCTCTGGCTTTTTTTGTCCACTTACTGGGGCCAAGCAAGCTGAGGAACCAGTGGTTGCTGTTGTGTTCTTTGACTTTGCCTTTCTCTCCCTGTCAGGTCCCCTCGTGACCGTCTTCTCAAAGGGTCTCAAACAGTTCAGGGTCAAACAGAAATGCTGGTCTGTGCCAAGAAGGCAAAAAAGAGCCGACAAAGACACAACAATAATGCGAAACTGTCAAACAACAAACAAACAAATAATCAACCTAGGTTACTTGGTTGAGGGTGAGACTGGTCACCAAGCTTGTTTGTTAGGTAAAGCTAAAAAAAAAGTCAAGGGAAGAAAAAAAAAATAGCCCAACGGAAACCCATACCATAGACTTTTTCACCACCCTGCCCCTCTCCGCCCTGGCCATATCCGGACTGGTTTCTCACAATCGTATCGTGATCATTGATTGCTCGATCGTTGTCGTCTTTGAAAAAGAACTTGTTTGTGCTGATAAAACCTTACAGGATGTATGTCACGATGCCAAGGAGGGTAAGACGGTTCGTCATTCTTATCTGAGTGCTCATCATCAAGCAATTGCATTACGACGAAACATACTCATTGCACATGTCTATCAAAGATAATCACACCATTCGATAATCCATCGTCTTCATCTCCTGGTCAGACAAGTCCGTTAGTCAGGAACGGAGGATTTGCATCTTGGATTGTTATGGCATGACCGAGAAATTGGATTTGCACCGGCGCGTTGCTGTCTAGCTGATCGGCCTGGAGTAAAAAAAGGTGTGCAGCTTAGACCTCTCGGATCCGGCGGCGCTCATATCAAGTGCCCGCTAGCTGGCTCTCCCTTGGGACGATACCCTGGATCAGCATGACTCTTTCATGCGCTGGAGCATTTAGACTTGACGGAAGGAAATGGTGATATCGCAAACCATGTGTTGGGTGCGTGGCCTCTTAGACTAAAGTAACTTTGAGTTGCCGAGGCCATCGCATGAAGCATCAACAAAACGCAATCGCCAGCATGATGACTTATGATGATGATATTGGCGTGTCCCCACTCTGAGTGGTTGGCCGTTAGCCCAGAGGTCAACTCAAGATGTCGTTGTGTTGTTGGTACGGCGCACTGCCGCACTCCGAATAGACGAGAAGCCGGTCAGTGGAGCAGTCAGTTTTTCTGTCAGCCTTCATAAATTGGGCCTCAGGAAGGACAGGAAAAGGGGGGGGCAGAAAGGAAAGTGAAAGAAAACGGTGTGAGCCACACTATACCCCCATCCAATCCATGATCCATGGCGTCCATCTCATGGCCGAACCCCCGAAGCAGAGAGGACAACCACAAAGCCTCAGCCCCTACAAAGGAACAGAACAGCCCAAACCCACTGCCGAGCGCTAATGAGAGTTAGGCACACTAAAGTTACAGCACAACGGTTCCCGGAATTCCACGTTGGCACCTATTGTCAAATCAGCAGGGGGCAGAAGGATGTCAGAGGGGGAGAGTAGGACTGAGTCCAAGATCCATCGTTATTTTCTACATTCCGGTTCCCCATACTGATCCTATGGATACAGTCACAGAAGACAGAAGAGAGTATCATTTAGATTCTCACAGGCATAGAGTCTCTCAAGGTTTGTCAGAGTCTCGTTTACACACCGAGTTTCTTTCCCTTCGCATCTCGCCCTTTCGATCTCTTGGCTAGACCATCAAGAAAGACAGGGTAAGCTAACCAAAGGCAAACAAGCATCCTCATTTGGTCAGTTCTTGATCTATCCCTGGCACATTGACGCTGAGATCTTGGCCTATGTTATGTCTTCAGTTTCCGTGTAACCGTCTTGTCCATCAACTGGTATGACTATTCCCCCTTTCTCACAGCCCTGTCTACCAATTGAGTGGTGAGTTGGCCCGTTCGCCCTGTTTCTCAACGGCGACGAGGTTCACCGTATCTGTCTGTGTATATCACAATAGTCTCGCGTGGTATGTCGGTCAATCTCTTATTCGAGACATTGTCCTGTAACGACATTAGGTTTTGGTCATGTGCACCTTTGACCTGGCGGGCTAGGAAGATTTATTGAGTTGAGTTAACGTGGTGCATTAGACCGGTGTCCACAGTTGAGTTGAATTTACTCAACTCTGTTTCTGTCTCTCCCTTGTATTGCATGTATCAATCAAGTCTGAGATCTTCGTCAACTAGAGAGTTGGATTGCATCTGCATAAGGAGGACATGCATTTGCTTGCACTTGTAGTGGATAGTCAAGCACACACTGTCAGGCCTAGGGCCCAACCATTCGCCTCCCCCTTGACCTTGAACATCCATTTGCAACTCCACTCTATCAAGCTGCAACGCAACGGATGAAAATCATACACCCCTCCCCCCTTGTTACCTACCCCAGTCTCTCCAGTATCCACCCCGGTCTGTCTGTCGTCCACAGTAAAAATAAAAATTGAGAGGGAAAGAAAAAAATGATTCGAAAGGGCTGTAGAAAGGGCTTGGGTACGTACTCTCTCCAAATCGCTGGCAGTTCGTTCTCAGCCTGTGAGTGCAGTACAGCGTAGCACAACAGTCCTAGTTTTAGGCTGGGGGTTTAATCCCAGTCAGATCAGTATCAATCAATCAATCAATCAATGCTGCCTATCCTGTCCTGGCCTCACCCTCGTTCAAGCTTCCTCCTGACTTGAGATTGACAGCGGATCAGAGTCGAGTAAAGTGAGGTGTACACAGGTCACAGAGGTGTATGTAGTGTCATTGCTGATGATACTACGAACCACTGTATGTACATCTGTTACATGGACAAGCACGGGCACAGGCACCGGTACTGACTGAGACCTTAGTGGGCTGTTAGGAGGACTAAGGCTTAGTGAAGCTCACACAGACGCTCAACTTTTGGAGTGACTCGACTGAAGACATTGACGAGAAAAAAAAAAGGGACCTTACAGTGTTGGACAGGACAAGCATTGCACTGGTTGAGTCTGTGACAACAAGATCATCTCGTGTCAAGTGTCAAGTAAAAGGTCTCTCTCTCACTTTGAGGTCCTTCTTGGCTGGGGGTCTACATGTACCATAATTTCCCGGGCCCCAGGGACAGGCCTACAGGCTACAGCCCAAGAGAAGAAGCCCAGCCCAGCCCAAAGCAAGTGCCCAGCTCGAGCACCAGCGCATGGAACACAGCGCAAGCTCAGCGCACCCGCCGCATAACTACAAGACTCTTCTTCTGCCCACCTCTTGACTTTCTTCCATTTCTGCGTCTAGCTTTCTTGACGTTAGCTTTCTTTATTTTTTTCTTGACCTCTATCGTACAAAGTCTCGCCCGCTCCAAAAAAAAGTACGCTATCATACTTTTGGTCCCTCTACCTCCCTCCCTTGCAAGTCGAAATTGCACTCCTCCAAGTCTCCTCTGCCTATCTATTTTTTTTTAACCTTCTGGTTAACTTGACTTGTCTGGCTATCCCGCCCCAAGTTACTTATTTACTACTGAGACTCCCCCCTTTCCATCCCAACTATCTTTTCTACCCCTCCCGCTCCACCACCAACTTTCCCATTGACAACCAAACCACAACCTACCTCTTCGCCTTTCTCACTTCCTGTCAATCTGCTTTGCTTTACTTTGGCTTTGCTTCTTCAAAGAAATCTTTGCTCTCCACGACACGGACGAATACCCTTCTTGTTCAAAGATACTCAGATTGATCCATCGCATACTCGAAAACAAAGTCCAGCTGAATTGAATTTCGTCGACCAACTTGCGACAGCCTGCGCCTTCCTACCAACTGTCGCGTTCAGTTGACGTTTGGGTGACTCAGCCAAATCTCGACCTCGAACCTCGACTTTGTTTTACACTTTTGGTCCGCGGATTCTCGGAATTGACTTTCTTCGCAACGAATTGCGCTTTGTCGTTTTATTCTCAACCGTTTCCCCGTCAAATCGGTTATCGCATCGAAAGAACCCAGCGCAGGACGTTGTTGGTGTTGACTTGACGTTCATCCATCCATCCCGAAACCTATAACCTCAAGCTACCCCAACCTTGTGGTTTCGACAAATACTCAGTCATTCTATTCATCACCTGGACCAGTAGCCCTGCGCTGTGCTGCAGCTCTCTGCCTGTCAACGAGGAACGCCCTGTTTTGCTTGATCCAGCGACCCCAAGGCACCCCCAAAGGAGCCACCTGCATATCCCGCCCTCTGCCAGCTCACCACGCTGCTGCGAACTTGGCACATCATCACGCCTCGGATCGGCCTTGTCAGGACCTACCTAGTCATCTGTTACTCAACCTCACTGTCCTTGTGGACCGACCACCTCCAGGCTACCTCGCTCGTCCCTGCATCTGCATTCATTACGTGCTGTCGACACTGCCCTGGACCTTTGGCAGACACTGGCTGCACCCCAGAGTGACAGCTACTCCACGAGGGATCGGCTTCCGCAGTATCTTTCCCCGCAATTCGCGTGTCTTATCGTTACCCCCAGGCCAGACGTTCCACCATGGCTCCCCATTCTGACTGAGCTTTTATATACGTCGATGCAACCTACGAATGCGACCTGTTTGTCCTTATAGTGTAATCACCACTCAGCACGACCATGTCTTTCAACTTTGACTCGGATTCAAAATCATCATTACCATCTCACAACTTATCCGAAATGTCCTCAATAACACGTTCTCAACTCGGTCAGGTCCAGACATCCTTTCCGTCACAATCACAACCAGTCCCTATCCCCATGTCAGCTATAAGTGCTTCATCAGGAACCTCAAACTCACAACAAGGTTCCCCAATCATGTCTCCAGACACCGCTGTTCTAACCACATACTCATCTGTCCAGGCCTCGCCTGAACCCATGCGAGGTCGAGAGGAGGAGTCCTTCCCTTCCAGCTTCCAACTACCCGAATCAGTGCTCTCCAGGAAGACGAGCACAAACTCTCTCGGGTACAGTGCCATGTCCGAAGTGGCCAACAACAGCAAGGGAGGTCTCATCCGTCGATTCTCAAACCGAGCCCAACGATTTGCAGGCAGAAGAAGACCATCTTCAGGTGCCCCTGCCAGCCGTGATGGAAGCGTTGGTCCCAGCATTCTCAGACGCCGTAGCGACAGCAATGCTACAGCACCCCAGGAGAACGCCTTGACAGACACCGACGAGGAGCCCGAGTTTGTTCCTGAGGACTCTATTTCCATGGTTTGCCTTGACGGCAACACCTACACATCATCCGCCAACAGCACACATGGCTCAATTAGTGGAAGTGCTGGAGCTATGGCTGGCCCAGTGCTCCCAGCTGAGCTACGCAATGGGTGCCCAGTGAAGAAGGTTTCCAAGAAGAGTCGCCCAAAGAGGATAAACCTTGTTTACGAGACCGAGTCAAACAAGCTCTCTTGGGATACGACTCGTCCTCAAAAGTCTCTCCACGTTGATGAGATTCGAGAGATCCGAACAGGAACCGATATTCAGCAATACATCCACGACTACGGACTCTCCAATGAACTCGACTACTACTTTCCTCTCTGGTTTACTATTATTTACACCGAAAACTCCAAGACAAGATTCCTCCACATCGTCACCGACAACCCCAACACCCTATCACTATGGACGGAATTCTTGGACGCTATGACGAGATATCGACAGGAACTCATGACATCGTTGATGGCTTTCAACGATCCCGCCGTTGCCCAGTACTGGCAGACCGAAATGGCCAAGGAGTTTGGCGATCAGGTTCGATCTCCTGAGCAAGAGGAGATGAACATTGCCGGCGTCAAGCGCGTCTGCCAGAACCTTCACATCTACAGCTCACAGGCAACCCTCGAAGTTAATTTTCATCTATCTGATTCTCGACGACGACAAAAACTCAACTTCCGCGAGTTCAAGGACTTTGTGCGCCGCATGAAGCAACGCAACGATGTTCAACGAATTATTCGAAGCTTTGCTGCCAACCCCGAGTTTGGTCTTACCATGTCCGAGTTTCTCACTTTTCTCCGCGATGTCCAGGGTGAGGATGTTGATTCTAACCGTGCTGCCTGGGAGAAGCTGTTTTCTCGATTCTGCCGCCGATACCGAAGCAACGAAGTGGACCTTACCGAGAACGCCGAGATTATGACGGAAGCCGCTTTTGTTGCCTTCTTGACGTCAGAGGACAACGATGTGATGCAGCCTGAGCCTCAGAACATTGTATTGGACCGTCCTATGAATGAGTACTACATCTCCAGCTCCCACAACACTTATCTCTTGGGCCGTCAAGTTGCTGGTCAGTCAAGCGTTGAGGGCTACATTTCAGCGCTTGTTCGGGGATGCCGATGTGTTGAAGTTGACTGCTGGGATGGCTACAACGGCCAGCCCGACGTTAACCACGGACGCACAATGACCACTTCAATCAGCTTCAAGGAGGTCATGACTACCATCAACAAGTACGCTTTCGTTAAGTCCAAGTTTCCTCTCTGGATTTCTCTCGAGGTTCACTGCAGCCCAGCTCAGCAAGCCACAATGGTTGAGATCATCAAGGAGTGCTTCGGTTCAAGACTGGTTACCGAGACACTGGAGGCTTTCCCCGATAAGCTTCCTACCCCCTCTGAGCTTATGGAGCGCGTTCTTATCAAGGTCAAGAAGCCTCAGATCAAGGAGGAGCCTGTTGCCCCTGGCAATGACTTCCGTGGTCGACGCCGAGGCAACAGCCTTAACTCGCCTATGATGCGTCCCTCCATCCCCGACGGTACTCCTTTGATGCCTTCTCAGTCTCTCCCCCAGAGCCCTATGCTCACCCCAAGCCACTCTTCCCGACGATTGGTCAGCAAGACTCGAGTCAACACCATCACCGAGGGTCGAGTCCAGGATGGTTTGAGCAGCAGCACCAGCGACAACGAGAGCACCTGTGAACAGCCAGTCAAGAAGACCCCTAACAAGACCGTCAAGGTTCTTGGTGATCTTGGAGTCTACTGCGCTGGAGTCAAGTTCTCTGGCTTTGACACTGTCGATGCCAAGCAGTACAACCACATCTTCTCTTTCATGGAGTCGAGCTTTGCCAAGCACTCTCGCGCCAAAGACCAAAAAATGGCCCTCGATATCCACAACATGCGCTACATGATGCGAGTCTACCCTGACCGCACCCGTATCACCTCTAACAACTTTGACCCTCTCATCTACTGGCGACGCGGTGTTCAGATGGCCGCCCTTAACTGGCAGACTTTTGACCTTGGAATGCAGCTCAACCGTGCCATGTTCGACGGTGGCAAGGACTCCTCCGGCTACGTCCTCAAGCCCGCCGAACTCCGAGACATCCAGGTCCTCCCCTACAACTCCGACATTGCCGAGGGCAAGAAGGAACGCAGCGTTGTCTCTTTCAGCATCGACGTCATCTCTGCCCAGCAGCTTATGCGACCCGCCAACCTCCCCGCGAACAAGTCCATGGACCCCTACGTGGAAGTTGAGATCTTCCACGCCAACGACAAGCGCGACAAGAAGGAGGCCGACTCCAACCTGGCCATGGAGCATGACTCGCCCCTCAAGTATCAAACCGAGGTCATCCAGGAGAACGGTTTCAACCCCATGTTCGACAAGCAGTTCAAGTTCAAGGTCACCACCAAGCACCCCGACCTGATCTTTGTTCGCTGGTCGGTCAAGCTCTCCAACGACGGAGAGAGCTACAACGAGCGACCTGCCGTTGCTACCTACACCGCTAAACTTACCAACCTCAAGCAGGGATACCGCACCCTGCCTCTTCTTAACCACGCTGGCGACCAGTACCTGTTCTCTAAGCTTTTCTGCAAGATCAAGGTTGACTCGGTCGAAAAGAAGTTGATTGACGCACCTCGCCGAACCCAAGACGGTAACAAACTCAACCGACTTGGCGGCAAGGTCTTTAGCCGCATCAACACCAGCCCTAAAAGTACCATCGAAAAGTCTAGCTCCGAGAAGACGAGCTTTGACAGCTACTGATTTTGAGTCTATCTCATCTGTATGAACATCTCTTCACTTCAACCTTCTTGGATATAATTTTACCATTTCATTTCTCGATTCCATCGATACTGAGCTCGACGAAGCTGGATTTGGGTCTACTCGGGTTTATCGACAAGGATCTACGGCGCAGGACCTCCACATCCTCTTATCTGGTCACATCTTTTTTCCATGATCCCAGGAGGATCCTGGCGCGACATACGCGATGGTTGTCTGTGACGATGATGATGGAACCAGCACCCTTTTGTCTTACTTTCTTTCTTTTTCCCCTTCAAGAAATGGGTTGAAGCGTTTGAATAACCCTTTTAAGGTACCGATTGGTACACAACGATTTCCTTTGTTGAAAACATGGCGCATGAAAAAAAACACTTAAAGAAGGACAAATACCCCCTTGAGCGTGGATGGTGTTGGTCATTATTGGGAATTCTATGTTTATATTATTACCGCGGCATGGGTAGCCGCCTTGAATGGACAAGGACAGGAACGGAATGAAAAAAAGGAGTCTGCATATACCACGCTTGGCCGTGATTTAGGAGCGTCAGGAACAACTAGCATTACTGGGAAACCGGATTCACGTATTATAGATCGGCACAAGGCAGGGGAAACCAATCACTTGGGAAACATCTCTATTCTGCTGAAAGCATATTATTCTTGGCCAAAGTCTTGTCTCTTGAGTGTCAATTGTCTATGTCATCAATATCACTATTAGAGATGACGTCTCAAGCTAAAGAGTGTGCACAGCAGAAAAGAGGCCTCATGGAACAATGGGATCGGCATAAGGGAAATCATGATATACTGTATACATACCGGTGGCTCACGCCAACCAAACAACTGGGCCAGGATAGGCATGTAGATTTAGGGGAAACAGAAGGGGGATAATGAGAAATGAACCAATTCAAACTATGACGAACATTAGTGAAGCGAATTGTACGCCTCGTTTGGGTTCGTGTATAGCTTCGTCTAGAAAGCCCCTGTTTCACAATCCAACCATCAATACACTAACCTCCACAACTAAAACTTGACACTATCCCCTATGACGAAGGGCGGTTGTTCATCTCATCTTGACTAGCTTTAGCGACGTTGGCAAGTCCAAGTCTTCATTCCAGGTTCATCTTGTCTTTTTTCCCCGCAGGGTCCCCCCCTTCCCAGTGCTGATCTACACGATCGTCGCTTGGGGGTGTGCACCGTGGAAAGAGGGTTGTCATGTAGAAGAGGGGTGTTAGGTAAGTTAGCTTGGAATGAGGCCATCCAGATATCTGAATTGGGATAAACATGTTGTTTTGAACAGTTGGCTTTGTCAGCCGGTCTATGTAGTATCCTACCCCGCTGTGACAGCTTCGAATATCACCATATCGTTTAAATCTTTTGAAACGACGATTCTGAACATCAACAACTATGTCATCAGACATAAGCGCCCTGTACAAGGACATGGTCCCTGGCAACCTCGCTTGTCTCACAGCCCTGGGTTTCGCTCAAGAATCACTACCTATACCCATCGTGAACCACTCTCTGCGGGTTTATCTGTTGGCTCGGTTCATTGCCAAGAAGGAAAACTCTCCCTTTGTGTCTGAGGGGCAGATTAGTCTCCTCTTTGTAGCAGCTGTTCTCCATGACATTGGTGCGAGTGATGCTGTCAATGGACCTCAGCGCTTCGAAGTATGCTCTGCTGACACGGCAAAACATCATCTTCTTAAGCATGGACACTCGGAAGCAGAAGCACATCAAGTCTGGACCGCTATCGCAGTGCATACATCCCCTGGTATAGCAGAGCGCATCGATCCATTGGCTCGGTTGATCCGACTCGGTGTGCTCTGCGACTTTGGATCGGACGAGTACCGAAGAAGCATCGAGGTAGACTCATACTGCAAGGAGATAGAAGAACTTCTGCCGAGGCTAGAACCCGAGAAAGCGCTTGGTGACGCAGTGATCAAGCAAGCCGACAAGATTCCACAGGTGGACAGTGTCACTTGGCCCAATAGTGACAAGTTTCCAGCTGCAAGTTGGCCCGGTATTCTGCTGCGGGCACACGCCGAGAATCCAGACCACGAGGGAGTAAACCCAGCATTCTAAAGAAACCTTGGAAGTGCACAGAACCCTGAGGGGAGTAAGATTGGCGGTCAAAACCCTCCGAGAGTGCAACATGGACCGGTAAGCGATGATCAAGGGGTGTTAGTTGTAGATCGTGTAAACGTGGACGATCTCAAGTCGGCAGTTGGTACAGATCACACGAGTCACGCTTGGCGAGCGTCTGTCAGTGGATATCCGTTGGGCACAAGCACAGTTGAGAATGTGAATAATATTGGACATATGGATTCGTACACATCATTCCAAGATAGATCCCAACAAGTCTGGAATTACAACATAAAATTGTGCCAAGAATGTAAAAAAAGTATCGAACAAAAATAGAAAAGAATACCCGGAACAAACAAACTCCTCATCTCATGATAAGAAACGTTAACGTTCATTTTCATTCGCTTGCAACATAAATGCAACTTTCTAATCGACGCCCTCATCTTGGAATTTGGGAGTCACTTCAAACTTTGGTGTCCCTGAACGACTAACGTTGCTTGGTGTTCTGCTCAGAGGACTGCTTGTTGAGCTTCCCTTACGAAGCATACCGCTTGCACCACCACGACCCCAGTTTCCGTTAGTAACGACTTCAAGAGCGCGGGCTTCAGCATCGTCACGACCTTGAGGGTTTGGTGAGAATCTTGGACTGAGTTTTCCATTTTCCGGGTCAGGGTTGTTGGCGTCGAGGAAACCATCGTCTTCATCGCTTTCCAAGTCTGCTAGCTCATCATCTAATGTTCGACCGCGAGGGCTAAGACGTTGCATAGGTACGTTTTGTGTAGCATCAGCGTAAAGGTTGGGATCCCGACCGAGAACTCGATCAGCCTTGCTCATAGTCTTAGGACCTGCAAGTTTTGGACCGGGGGAATAGTGTTTTCCTGCACCTGTAGGTCGTTCGGCGATATCAGGGACATCATCTGGTGAGCCCCATCCAGCGTTGACCTCACGAGCTCGCTGTTGCTCTCGTTCAGCTGCGAGTCTATCACGAGCCTCGAGCCACTTGTCGCTCGCTTCCCAATTCCAGCCATCTCCTGTAGTGTTGGAGACAGGGAAGAACCACAGTGCGGGGGTAGGGCCGAAGAGATGAAGCAAATTGCGCTTCCAGCCAAGATCGAACACATTGGGAAGTTTCTCGGAATCTTGTTCGTCAAGATACTCCTCATACCGTTTTTGCCGTTGTTCGCGCTCTCGTTGAGCATAAGACATTTGAACAGGGTGGGATCCGTCAGGAGGATATGATCGGGGCATCTCTCGTCGCTCTTCGCCTTCCTCAGGTCTAGTGATTCCAGGTAGAGCATTTGCGTGAAAGTCGACAAAGTTGCGAGCAGCCTCGGGTACATCGTTGGAAGGGTTGTGAGCAGCGTTGTATGACTTGCGCAGAGGTGAAAGGTATCGTGTCTTTTCGAGGCACTCAATCGTAGTCTGTCCACATCGGGCCAAGTGAATATGCCATGATGTGAATGCGCCAACCACAAGTCCGATAATTCCGCTGATAACGCTCAGCATGATAAAGTTTACCGGTAGCAACGTATCGACGTATTCCTGATCAGCCAGCGCCTCCCACCAAACCCAACTTGCACTGACAGCAAAGGACCAGAAGCAAAAGAGGGATGTATAAATCAAGAAGAGGAGAAAAGCCTTGTGGTTGCGCAATCCGATACATGTGGCTAACCAAGGGCAATGATGATCCATCTTGAGAACGCATCGTCGACATGTAGAACAGTGGTGAGCGCGATCCGGCTTACGGGCCTGACACTTTTTGCAGAATCGAAACTCGCCATTGCTTTTAACAGTAAAAGAAGTGCCCTGGGGTGTGTTCTGAGTCGGTAAAAGGCCATATCCCATATCATTTGTCGTCGAGCCGGGAGGTGTAAAGACAGCGGTAGTATAACACCAGTTGAGCATAAGATAGAGCGCAACGCCTATTATCGAAGATCCAGTGCCTGCAATTGTTAGAGATGTCCTTATAGAATATGACCTGCAGCATCAACCACATACCTATCCAGTTACTCCTCGTGCTGACGCTACCGATATTGACAACCACCCACACAGCCCATGATGTCAAGCCGTATACAAACGACAAAGGAAAGTATGTCGCAAAGATACAACAGCACCGCTCGGCTTTGCGCGCCCACCTACGAGCCGACGCCATTGCGCTCGCTTGTGTTGTTGAATCAGTAATCTCCCAGATAATTCCGCGCAGATCAGTCGTTCGATAAATGTTCTAATCTTCTATTCGAAACGTCTCGTCATATCATTATTCGACCGTAGCGAACACAGGGGTTATTATCGATATCGTCGATCGGGGAAAGGAAAGGCCAGGTGGATGAATCGAATCGGCCGGGGTTGCACAGGTCTGTATGTCGTCTGTTCGTCTTTATACTGAGTAGACCGAGCGTAGAATACACAAAATCATTAATCGGTTATGGCGAAAGGAATAAAAGTAATAAGCTGAGCTGGGCAAATTGTACGGATACTGTACAGAAATTAACGGGGAGTTACGACTGCTGTCAATGAATTAAAGTGAAGCTTAGGTCATCAGGGGCCGATGGGTTCCACTATAATCAATTAGTGGCTCCGCTCCGCTTCGATATAGAACTCCGCCTCATACGCGTACGTAGTAAATGAAGATGCATTTGTAAGTCAAGATATCTACATGAAGAGTGTTATCAGTTACCGCGAGAGTGGAAGTGTCATGGTATGAGACTAACCAGTCTCAATAAAATACAAGGAGTTGCAAACGTTTCTGCTGTCCTCTATCCTTTGTCGTCAATCTCAAATTGAGTTCTGTTACCCCTGGCTCTTAAGAATATCCCTGGTAAATATATCAAAGAAGACCCCTGATAACTACATCAAAGAGGATATCTGGCATCACGTTAAGCTTGCATAAACTTCACCGATATTTACTCCTTTGTGGCATCAATCATTTAGTTAGGTATCTAGACCTATCGGGAGCCTGTCACTCTTCTTTTTGTGCCATTCATGCCGCTTTAAAGCAGATCATGTTCAAATTCTATGCTCAGATATCATCTTGCCATCCAGAGCTTATGTCTGCTCCCCGTGAGCCTCGTGCATGCCCAGACCATGCTCACATACCCAGATATCACATCTACCACTTGATATCCTCATGCTTGTACTCGCGCTTAGGAGCAGGAGCACTCTGCTGACCAGGGCGAGTAAAGTCCTTGGCGACGACATACTGGAGAGTACCATCCTCGTTCTTCTGCGTCTTGACATCAACCAAGCCAGCAAGCAACTGATCCAGATAAGGACGGAAGCTGTCCATCTCACGAATCTTGCACTTGACTCCGTTGGACTCAGCGTGCTGAACAATGGCAGTCAGGGAGTTGAAAGTGTTGAGACAGCAAGGGCAGCGATACTTTGTCTCAGAGTGAGCTTCGGACTTGAGATGGCCCAGAAGAGCCGGACCTGATTTGAAGGTCTTGGTGCAAGATGTGACAGGGCAGTTGTATTTACCCGTGAACTGACAGGCGTAGCGTCCAACGTTGAAGTTGGGATGACTCGGATTATGAATGCTCATGAGACCATAGGCATCTCGGGCGTTGGGAGCGGTGGCCTGGTCGAGTTGCTGCTGAGTGGGCTTCTGAGCAGCAGGGGCATCTGGGAAAAGATTCTTTCCCTGGTTCCAGTCGTTCTCCTTCTCCTTTCCCTTGTTGCTCATCTGAGGGGCGGGGCCAGAGTTGACGTTTTCCTTGACGTTCTCCTTGTTGCGCATCTGAGAACCAATGCCCGCGCCGAGAGTTGGGAATGCATCTTTGTCGTTGACGAAAGGACGAGATTCCTCCAAGCCGCCCCAAGTGCTGGAGGCGTCGGAGGCACCAGGCATATACTCTCCGTAGGCAGATTTGAGAGGTTCCTTGGTAGCAGCAACAAGGGCGTTGGAAAACTCGAGTTTCTTCTCACGAAGGCTTTCGATAGTCTCGTTATCGATACGAGGGCATTCCTTTTGAATGTGCGCCACAAGACCGCCCACACGAGCAAAGGGTCCCTTTCCACATCCGGAGCAAAAGAGGTTCTGTTCCTTTGGGTGATACTAGGTAGACGAGAGTTAGTGAAGTGCTTAGGAGAGAATGATAAGGTTTAGTGAAATGTTAGGAGAGATATGACGAGGTTTAGTGAAGTGTTTAGGGGAGAGAGAAGAGGTCTAGTGAAGTTCAGGGGAGAGATGACAAGAAAGACAACTTACCTGCTGAATGTGAATCGCTTCAGCTTCCTTGGTCTTAAAGTCGGCACCGCAAAAGGCGCAGTGGATGCGTTCACTTCCGTTATCCCTCATGATGCGCTTGTGTGTGAGAAGATCTTTGAAGTCTTTGAAGACTTTGCCGCAAGGAAGGCAGGTCAACATCTTCAAGTAGGCAGGTACGTAGTTGGAAGGGGTGGTGTTGTGGTATGTGAGGAAGTGACAAACGGGAAGATGCAGATGAGCAAACAGAAGATGAGACGGGCCGTGGCAGAAAATGGATGAGATTAGAAGCTACCTTAGGTCAATGGTGAATGAATAGGCAGCAAACGAAAGAGGGGGTAACAGCAGAAAAACAGTGAATGACTACTGGGTTCCCAACGAGCAGGCTTTATCATGAGTTGCACGCCTCTACTGATCTCCTCTTAGGCCTGTTATTTCAGACTGTAGATAAGTTACAGGCATTAAGGAGAAAAGGGTTTCACAAGGATAAACCTACCATGAAGCTATCTAGGTTTTGCGATGAATGGATATCTGTAAAGGCAATCTGAAAGGGCCTATCATGGAGAAAAGGGACACTGTTTGGCAGAATGCACGTTAGAATTAGGGCACCCGATGCCTGCATTGAAGAGTGTTTGATAACGATGTCTCTTGTTGACACCAGCATTGACAAACGAGATATCTGCAAGTTGTCGACAAACAATAGCATAGAAACTCCGGTTAGAATAAATGTTCTCTAAGGCCTAAGCTAATATAATAAGGTAGCTTACATGATAGTCTAAGCTAGCATAAAGTGACTAAATCATTTCATCCCTTATGATTTCAGCAGCCGACCCTTCTGTTGCCTGGCTCTGACATATTCTCTCGTTTGCAGCAGAGATGTAACTGCTCATGCAAACATCTGTGGATCTATATCCTCATCCCGTATCATATCTCCATCCCCATCATCATCATCATCGTCATCACCAGACTCATCTTCATCGCCCTCATCAGAATCCTCATTCCCAGATCCCATCTCCTCCAACAAACGGGCTTCTTCCTCTTGGTTATCTGTAGCAGCCGCTGCAGATGATTCACCAGCTGCCGCCTTCTTAGGTCCTGCATTGGGATCTCGAACTCGCACGCTATAGCCCTTATGCTTATTCTTCTTCGTCGGTTGTCGTCCTCGCAGTTGTGTGAGCTCTTCATCCGTGAGTCGCAGATTCGGTAGTGGAAGGTGAAATGTTGCTTGGTTTGATCGGACAGGTGTTTTATCGCCAGTTTCTAGTGTCATCGCAAAGTCTTCTCTTGTGAGGTGTCGATCGAATTGGATGGCCACGAGCTTTGTCTTCATGATCGCTTTGACTTTGGCCCAGAGACCACCATGATACCATCCACTGCTCGGATCCCATTCAGGGCGTATAGCAGCGTTCTCGAAAAGCTCCTTGAGTAGAGGATCGGTGATATCGCAAACCTGCCACACCTTTCCGTCGGTGTGAAAAGTTTCACCATCAAAGACGTGGCTCTCCGAAAGTTCCTCCAGAAACTCTTTTAGTGGTCCCATTTGAACCTTGCGTAATGATTTCCATGTTTGGCCACGTTGGGCACGCTTCTGCTTAGGAAGCTTAAACATGAGTGTTTGATAGATTCGATATTTCGGGTCCGTTCGTGGATCAATACCATATTGAACCACTCCATCTCTCCATGGACCTCCCTTGAACTGATAGGCTGCGTAGTTGAGATATTTCTTGAGTTCATTCCAGTTCTTAAGCTTGCCCCCAAGGTGATTGAGAAGGGATCGTCGAGTCCAAATCGGTCGCTCCTCAAAAGCATCTTCAAGCTCAGCCATAATTTCCACCATTCGTGGATCAGTCATATCGGGTGGGAGTTGAGGTTCAGTTGGTGAAGGATCTTCTGCACCAATAAAGTAACCAACCTGCTTGACAGCGGTGGTGTTTATTGTGCCGCCATCTTCGGTCGCACGTACATACGGGTTTTGTGAGTATTGGTAGTTGAAAGGAAGACTCATGTGTGTAAACATGGGTGGTGGGATGATGTCGACGTTTGGACCCTCGTCAACACCAGGGAGGAACTTAAACTCCTTCATCTTGTCGACTGCATACCATTAGTATAGCAATGGAAATCGAGGTATAGAACGCACCATCTCCAGGGAGCACTTGATTCACATATCGCTGTGCAAAATTGGACTTGGACATGTCCCAGTAAAAGTCGTGAAGTCCTCGGAAGCGATGTGTACTTCGAATCACCCCAACAGCTTCAACGTGGTAGTTGCCAATGTTATCCACCATTTTTCGACGTACAATCTTGGGATCATCCAATCGAGCGTAGCAAGAGACTCCATCGTCTGCGCGTGGTTGGCCTTCGTCAGTGACTTCCACATCTCCTTCCCAAGGTCCATCTGTTCCTCTCTTTCTTTTCCGTCCTGTTCTTTTTGGGACTGTGATTTTGAGGAC
Source organism: Fusarium citri (assembly GCA_004367485.1). NCBI lineage: Eukaryota > Fungi > Ascomycota > Sordariomycetes > Hypocreales > Nectriaceae > Fusarium > Fusarium citri. The sequence goes on from QHHH01000081.1 coordinate 730,563, forward strand.
CACATCATGACTGCGAGCATTGTGAGACATGATAGGCTTGCAGAATGGATCTTCAGGTGTTATATAGAATGGAACAGAATTCCTTCCAGTATCCAGGAGCTGTAATGGTTAGTAGGGTAAGATCGAATGGGATGAACTTACATGTTGCAAATGTGGATGCCGACCAAATGTCTTGACTGCTCGATCGGGGTTGTTTACTATAGCAGGGATCTCAACAGCACCGATGACTCGCTCAGGGATCGAATATCGAGGAGCTGAGTCGGGATGAACAGATTCAGAAGCTCTTTCGCCGTTGTCATCGTCAAACTGAGTCTCATCATAGCTATCGTAGTCATTTTCGTCGGATACCAAATCCACCTCCATTTTGGTGTTATTGTTGGATCATTCGTATGAGGTTCTTGAATAGAACGATGATAATGAGTCTTGATCTTGACGCAGGTGTAAGTTGTGGTGTAGAGAGTTTGATAGAAAAAACAAGCCAGGGTCCAATTGTACACCGGGACTAGCCTTGTGTGGAAGTAAGATGATCTTCAACCCCTAGAATAGTGACCAATGACGGCAAAGTTTTGACTTTGTAAGCTTTTTGTGCTGACGTCTCGGAACGTTGAAGAAGGGGCTGAATGAATGTCACCCTCGCTGTCGTTGCAATTTGATCCACGATGATGATGATTTGACGTGATTCGTACCTAAACGATGTGGCTTTGGAGTTGACAGTAAATGACATAAATCACACGGTGTATCTCTGGTCACTTATCCGCATTTGGACAGTGCAGATGGAGACAAGGAAGGAGCTGTTCCTGTGGCTGAAAAGCTCCGGGTGGCCTGTGCTTAACTTGACATCTTGGGTATCATATCAAATTTCAACAAAGATTCAATGGAAAGTTGCGCATTATAGCACATGATGTGGTATGGATGTCTCTACCTCAATGAAGCCTGATACTCACCGGCAATTCAATCTGACTCACTGTGTGTGGTCAGTGCCATCTAATGCTGATCTACCACCTGTAATCAGCTTATTTTCACCTGTGAATCTTCAAATTCGTACATAACAACTTCTTCCTACAGAACTGGCCCATCAATCCATCATTATTCTAGAACAAACTCAAAAACTGTCGAAGTGAACAGATGCAATGCGTCAAAGTGCCGTCTTGCACAGCCTAGTATAATTTCGACCGCGTGACTGGTTCAACTCTCACCTAGTGGCACTCCAACTATCCCTTGACGCCCACATCTTGGCAGATGGATTGAAGATTGTCGAGATCTGATCAAGATACAAGGAAATTGCAAAGATCTATACAAATAAAGATATAACTTATTAATCATGCGACGGTGATTAACATCACCCGAAATGTTCTGCATTGATCCTAGAAATTGGATTGGATCAGTACCAACTCTAGCCGTCGGGGTCCATCTAGGAGGGGCATCATCCCCTAATGCGCCTCTGCAGCGCCTTTTAGTTGGTTTCACCGCCCGTTCCCAGCACCATCCCAGCAAGGGTCAAACCAACATAGCTCAGCCAGTTAGCATCCTCAGAATCAGGCACGTCAAGGAGATTTGTTAGTGATTATGTGGCAGATGCACCTCATCACTAACACTGACCAACCCCAATAATCCCAAGCGCGTTCCCTTCAACTGGACCTGAGCTTCCCCCCGCAAAGAACCTCTTTCTCGCCGGCGCCCAACGATCACTACCTATTACCTACTACCTACGACAAGTTTCCGATTCCTCAACGACGACAACGAGGCTCGACTCAGCAGCCGCCGTGAGCATCTCCAACCACGCCGCGTCTTTGTGATTCTTTTCCTTCTTACTCCCGACCTTTGATTCTTCCCCTAGAACAAAACAAGACAGATACCATCAGCAGAGAAAGGGCCCCCAGTTCAAGCAGCACTCCTGCGCAAGTACCAGCACCTGCACCAGCGCTGCACCGCACTGCAATCAATTGCACCGCACGATAACCCACCGTCGCCCAATACCATCATTCTCAGCCCTGGCTGGTTCAGTGCTTTATCGCCCACTTCCTGCATGGGATCAATCGTCGCATTCCGCTCCCTCGAGTAGTCTTTCTTCACCAGGTCCTGTTTCAGCCTCCTCAGCTTGGTTCATCCAATCTCGAGCCGCCTCGACTCCTCCAGCTCTCGCACTCGCGGTTCTTCGTCCGGCTCCCGACAGCATTACAACGCTTTCGCTTCGCCGGCCCCTCTTATCTCACCTTGAAATCGTCTGCTAATAACGACTATCAATATCATCATCTACAACGTTTCTCAATCAGCCGCTTGCGCAGCTATTGTCACCTTTCGACGTTCCCTCCCCCTGACGTCGTTGCCCCGGTGCCCCACTGCTTCATACAGTTGAGCAGCGGGCGTCTTAAACCGCCCCTCCACAAGACACGCTGTTGTCCGACAAGATGAAGCGCTTCAGTCAGAGAGTTGTATGTTTTTGTCGTCACTGTATTTGTTTCTGCTAACATCATTAGCTTTCGCGTGGCAAAGACCCAAACAAGTCTTCTAAGAAGAACAAGGATAATAAGGATGGTACCGCGTCTCCCTCATCACGGGATAACAATCAGTCACCTGTGCTCACGCCCTCATCCTCCACGTCGACTTTGAACGATCCTCGAAACAAGCCACTGCCGCAAAACAGTTCCGGCGAACATGGCAACGCCTCGCAGCCCTCCAACCTGTCCAATGTCACTCAGGCCGGTAACACCCCTGATCGTTATGCTTCCGGAGGCGCCTCGAGTCCTAATGGCAGCTCAAACTCCCGACTGCCTCCAACCGTTGTAATTAGTCCTACACCTGGCGTACGTTTCCGTGCTTGGATTTCTGAACATCCACTAACATATTTCATAGCACGTCCCTCCCCCGGGAGCCGCCGAGACGATGCCACACGACTTGGCTCCTCCTAAAGCAGGCCAAAAGTCGCTCTTGATCCATCGAGGAATAGATAACCGCGATGCGATTCCAGAGGGACTTCGAACCCCAAAGAGGCAGCATTCCTCGCGATTCGACATCTCAGCTCACCGTGAGCTTGAGAAGCTGCCCGGTTTCCACGAGGTTCCTCCCAACCGACGACAAGAACTCTTTATGCAAAAGATTGACCAATGTAACGTCATCTTCGACTTTAACGATGCGAGCGGCGACATGAAGTCAAAGGAAATCAAGAGACTCGCTCTACACGAGCTGCTGGATTATGTCGCCAACAACCGACAGGTTATTACCGAACCCATGTACCCCAAGGTTGTCGATATGTTTGCCAAGAACCTTTTCCGTCCGATCCCACCCCCGATGAACCCTCAAGGCGAGGCTTTTGATCCTGAGGAAGATGAGCCTGTTCTTGAAGTTGCTTGGCCCCATATTCAGGTCGTCTATGAGTTCTTCCTGCGCTTCATCGAGAGTCAGGATTTCAACACCAACATTGCCAAGGCATACATCGACCACAGCTTTGTTCTTCAGCTTTTGGAGTTGTTCGATTCCGAAGATCCTCGCGAGAGAGATTTCCTCAAGACAACCCTCCACCGCATCTACGGAAAATTCCTTAACCTACGATCTTTTATTAGACGATCTATCAACAATGTCTTTTTCCAATTCACCTACGAAACAGAGCGTTTCAACGGTATTGCCGAGTTGCTCGAGATTCTTGGTTCAATTATCAACGGTTTTGCTCTTCCTCTCAAAGAGGAGCACAAGATTTTCCTTACTCGAGTGTTATTGCCTCTACACAAACCCAAGAGTCTGAGCATGTACCACCCTCAGCTTGCCTACTGTATTGTGCAATTCCTCGAAAAGGATGCATCTCTAACCGAGGATGTAAGTAAACTTACTGCTATGAATGTCATAAGCTAATTTTCTAGGTTGTTCTCGGACTTCTTCGTTACTGGCCCAAGGTCAACAGCACAAAGGAGGTCATGTTCCTCAACGAAGTCGAAGATATTTTTGAGGTTATGGATCCCGCAGAATTTGCCAAGGTTCAAGAACCTCTATTCCACCAGTTGGCCAAGTCTGTTGCTAGCCCTCACTTCCAAGTTGCTGAGCGTGCTCTTTACTTCTGGAACAACGAGTACTTCTGTAATCTCGTCAGCGATAATGTGGAGATTATTCTTCCCATCATGTTTGCTCCCCTTTATGAGAACTCCAAGGGACACTGGAACAGGTATGTTCAAAATGTGCTTTTAAAGGACAATTCTAACTTTGATAGAACAATTCACGGCATGGTGTATAACGCCATGAAGCTCTTTATGGAGATTAACCCTCAATTGTTTGACGATTGCTCCCACGAGTACACGGAACAGCAAAACAGCGCTGCAGCACGCGAGGCTCTTCGTGAGCGTAAATGGGCTGCCTTGAGCGAAAAGGCCAACCAGCAGAGAGAAAGCAACAGTAACGGAATTTCTGGTGCTACTCAGATCACCCCCATGCCCAGTGTGGACGAAAATGACGCCGCCACTGAAGACAATTCTAAGCGCCTCGATTCGCTTAAGTTACAAGATGGCCGACCCAGTCTTCACGAGCGAGACAACTCTGTAGGATCTAGCCGGTAATCCGCGACAGCTCTATTCACATCGGCATGAGCTTGGATAGAAGAGCAGATTCCTTTCCGAATCGCATGGGACATGGTGGATTCGGATAACAATCATTGCTGTTGGTGGTATTATGATTATGAGGAGGGGTTGGTTTTTCGCGGTTCAATAATGGACTTGGGAACATGCGTACTCGACATACAGTCAATTGCTGGTTGGAATCTGGCCATTGTGGACAACATTGCTCTACAACGCCTTCAACCTTGTTTCTTGGTTCGCCTCAGCTAGAGCACATTCGGGGCAGCTGGGAAAAATACGAGCAGATGACATTTACAATGCTACACGTGTTCTTCTCACCTCTGATTATTGAAAAGCGAACCTCGAATGCTTATATTATATCTGTGTCGTGGAAACGGGCATAACAAAAGCATGGACGTCTACGCTTCGTGTAACTCTTTGGGCGAATTCTTACTTTGTTTTCTTACTTTTTACTTTTTTCTTCTGGACTGGACTGGACTATGGGTTCTTCAATGGTCCTGGTTTATGTTGTGTTCTTGTGTGTTTTGCTGTGTGAAGAGAGAAAGGTTAGGTCTGCTTGGTTTTATGTAGACGACAAATGAGCAAGACTAAAATAAAAGTCATTATTGTCAATTTATACTGTTGGTCGATCGGAATGAATATCAATGCTGCAGGTCTACTTGAAGGACCATAACTCCGTCTATCATCTAGCTACCATTCAGCTAGGAATTACCATCCTCGTCCTCGATCGTAACCACCTCTTCTTCTCCCTCGAAATCCGCCTCCTCGTCCCCTTCCCTGATATCCATTCTGCGGCGGAGGTGGAGGCGGAACGTTCCAACCCATCATCTGTCCCATCATGGCAGGGTTGGGAGGAAACCAACCTTGCGCCATGTGTGGAGGAGGCGGTGGTGGCCAAGGTCCTTGATAACCCACTGGAGGTGGAGGTGGTAATGGGAAATCACCCGGTGGAGGAACCGGAGGAAAATGACCTGGGGGCGGCTGTTGAGGAATTGGGGGTGGACGATGTGGTCGATCTTCAGCTTCTTTAAATCGTGGAGGTGAGCGGGTTGGCGATCTGCTGTATGATCGTCGTCTTGAACGATCTCCTCGGCTTCGACTGCGACTGCGACTTCGGCTGTAGCTTGAGCTACGACGTCGACTGCGTTCACCGCGGCTGTATGATCGACTCCGGCTACGCGAGGGACTTCGACTTCTAGAGTCTCTGACCCGTGGCCGTTTATGCGCAGGGCGTGAAGAGCTTCGTGATCGACCTCGCGAGTAGCTACGTGACCTGGAACGTGAGCGACCTCGATCACCCTTGGTACCCTTCTTCTTCCGTTCCTTCATCTTTTCACAAAATCGACGAGACCAGCCGTAGTACGTCTCACCTCCAATAATATCACCCGTAATTTCGTCAAGAACAACTCGTTCTCCAAGTTCGTTCAAATCGTTGTCGTCGTCCCATTTCTGCTCTTTGGAAAACATGCGCTCAACCTCACCTAAGAGATCCTGCACAGCGGTAACAAGGTCTTTATCTGCCGGTCCGGAAGCGAGTTGAATGGGTCGAATCTGATCGGGATACATCGCTTTGGTCGAATTCGGCGTCAAGTGCGGTAGCCATGTCGTAGCGGGTAAATCATACCACGGTACTGAGTGATCGCCGTGGAATGAAGGGAGAGTAAAGGGCGCGTCTTTGGCGAGCTTTATCGAAGCGTTCGATACTTGCGGTTCGGCTGTTTCTGGTGCAACACCGCTGTCGAGAGCGTCTTCGAGTTTGATGATAACATTCGGTCTGAGATACTGCTTCTCAAACCATATCTGAATCAAATCCGCAAGTTTCTTCTTGTGTTTCGGGCAATTGTTGAAGGCGGCAGCGCTTGCGATCAAGCTAGGCAGTATGTTCTCCCAGAGTATCGCAAACTCAACATCGCCCTTTCTTATAACGACATGATGAAACACGTCATTCAAAACGTACAGGAGATGAAGTCTGCGTCGTTTAAGACTCGGTCGCGAACCGTCATCTTGTAGACTCTTTGATAAAGCACCTATGTACTTGGCAAGCGCAGTGGTGCGCGCGGTAGACGGCGCAACATTTTCGACGATCCAAACCTTGCATTTCTGTTGAACCAAAAAAAGCACGCAAAATTTAGTGACTTCTGCCTTTGGGTAGAGGAACAGCTTTTCAAGCGATGGAGCAGACCTGGACGTTGGGGCGCGAGCACTGGGCGAGGGCGTCTGTTAGGAGCGAGAAGAATGCTTCGACTGCGGGACGGCTTAGGGATGTTGGGTCGGCGCGGAATAGTGTGGCGGAGAGTGTAGCCTTTGCGATGGCCAACTCTGGTGTGGCCATGTTGGCGATTTACGAGGGGATCTCGAAGGTGTTCGGATGTATGTAAACAAATGTTGAAGGATAAAGTTGGTTGTATTATCGAAGCTATGGTGGAGTCTCTAAGTGCAAGCGGCTAATTACCGGAAACATGTGGCTGTGCAGTTAAGCCTCAAATACAGCAATTCGACAACTCAGAGTTTCATCATGGGGATAACGTCACTGTAGTACAGGAGTATTGGGTGAATTCAGTCAATTTCTTAACTATGATACGCGCATAAATGCAGACAGAGACCGACCAGCGAGAGGTGGTGAGCGATTCTTTCCGTAGAATCCGCAAGCGAGGTCGACACCAGGTTCAAGGGTCCACTCTTGCCGGTCTTGTCCGTACATGTTGCATCCAACTCATGAGCAGAATAAGCCAAATACTGAGCACATTTGTGTTGCAGTCAACAGGCCATTGGCCCCTCCTTTTGCACTCCCCAAGTAATTCATGATAAAACAATTCGTAAGGCAGTTGTTGTACACAGCTCTCCAAGAGCTCTTCTCGTCCACGTGTGTGTAATCTAGGAGAACCTGTCGCCCTTGGGACTCCGGTATACGGAACTGCTCTCGTACTTGCTCTTCTCGTTGATTCGTTGATCCTCGGTAGCTGGCGCATGTCTCGTAGGAGCAGGATCTTGGGCGATTTCGGTGCTTGGTGAAAAAGCGTGATCATCGCGAGGAGGAGCACCGCTGTCTTGTTCAACCTCGAGGTTATGAATCATCTGTCTCTTCTTGCGATGGGCGTCCATCTTGGCTTGACGGTCGGCATTGATTTGCTGCTTAGCGAAGTAGTAGGCACCGCCGCCGGCTGTAGGAAGTTAGCAAGATGTAGACATGGAGGCAGGCGATAGTTCATACCAACGCAAAGAGAGCCCCAGCCCAACCTGTGGTAAAGTGGTCAGTTTCGAGATGCTAATCGGGTTACCGGAGATCGGATGCAAGTACGAACCAGAAGGATTTGACCTGCAGAAGTTAGCATAAGCCGCGCATTCATGGGAATTGTCTCGTAGAGAACTTACAGTGTTCATTTTGACGATAGTTGACAGTTCAGACAGTCGTGAGAATTTTTGAAAGCGAAAATCGGGGTGCAAGATTGAAGTGGCAGGGTTTGGTAAAGGTGTAAGTGGAAATGGCCTGACATGATATATACGTCGGTTCCTTTAAGGTCTCGGCCTTATCGCTTGGCATCCACCTTGCCTTAGCTCTTTAACTTTCGATGCGGGAGGCAGGTACGTACCAATCGTAGCTTCTTTTGATGTGTCTCGGAGTTTAAATGGCAGGTACGTCTTTTGACGTCTTCAAATTCGTATCTGGGAAGGTAATCAAGCCTTTCTATAGACTCTGATCTCTTCTATGACGTAGAGAATATCTTGTGACGATTAGAGTGCAATTACCCCGAGATACTGTCGTGTGTCTACGAATTGTATAACCCAACCTAAACGTTCGATCTGCCGCCGCTAGAACGGGTTTCACCTGAGTCTCTAGGGGCCTGCGGCAACCATCAGCTACGTTTTAGACTGGAAATCATAAGTGTGTCTTTGCAGGGGTTTGACAATTATTCTCAAATTATCCGTTTCTACACATCAAGTTAGCCGCTTCCATGATACCAAAGAATGCATCTAACATCCCTAGAGGTTAGTTTGACGGGCCTAGTCTAGAGGTCTTTATATCAAACTCATTGGTAAAGGTGGCTGTATTAATGAAACTCGAGTAGCTGTTTCATGCGTCGATCTTCAGGTACAAACGAATCTTCAGACAGCGTCAATGACAGAACTGGACATTAATACTGTGTAGAAAATTGCAGAGTACTTTGTTAGTGACATCCAGCAATGAAGCTTAATTTAACGAAAACCTTTGTTTGTTTCCAATTCTGGGTAGTCATTCTACTGTCCACGCGAGAAGACCACGCGGTCAATCTTCAACTTCAATGCTTTCCCCGCCAACACACCCCTGAAGCCTTAGTGGAAATCACCAACCCTGGTAGCTTCACCGTGCATCATCATGGACACGAGAATAAGTGCACAGTGACAGCTACACCCAAAACGCATAGCTCTACAGTGCCAAGAGACCCATTAGATACACCCAATTATGACATAAGGGTGGCTCAGCCAGCTTGAAATTGTGAGAGACCACGCAAGACAACTCGCTGCAAGATCGACATTGACACTGAAGCCACGAGGAAATAGGGGACTTGTATTTGTGTCGGCGCAAAAAAAGACACTTTACCAAAATATCCCTCTTTTTGTTTACCTTGATTTCGACCACGATAATCCTCTCGACGAGAACTGTTGGCTTTCAACGGCCCCTGTCATTAACATCATCCACCCGCTCTTTCATCGACTCCCAACCATTCCTTGTCACTGCCCAGCGCCGACTTTTGGGAGCTTAACTTTAGCATCTCGAATTAATCTACATCGACCAACTGCAACCTTTCTACGATACTTTATTCCAACGCCCAGGCCGACATTGACTTCACTTGTTGATGCCTTCATGAGTGATTGCTGGGCGTGGGTGTAGTGGGTAGATCACCCTCTACCGAAGCATTTACTCTATCATGGAGCCTACAAATGGAGAAGGGCCTGATGGCTCTTCACTTGTATGTATTCCGGCAAATGATTGAACGTCACTGACAATGATTAGAAGCCTGTATCATCCTTGCGAGCGCGATTCGAGAATATGGGAACATCTCCCAACTCTAACGTCAGCAAACCTACCGAAGTACCAGTTCCGCCTACCGCTTCAACCAGCCAGCCGCCTTCACGACCTATCTCTCCAGCTCCGAAGCCGACGAGACTACGTGATTTCAAACCTGGAGAAGCACCTCCGGTTAGCCCTTCAACTCCAGTCGTCCCTGCGAGACCAAAGCCGAAGCCTACAGCGTTGTCTGTCAGCCAAGATGCCCCTCCCCCGCCGATGTCTGCGAAACCTGTCCCGCCGAAACCACAAGTTCAGACTCAACCAACACCACCCATACCTCCTGCTGTGACGGTACTTCCACCTCAGTCGCCGCCAAAGAATCGAATTCCAGCTCTTGCCGTTGGAGATCAGCCTTCATTTGTGAATCCAGATGCTGTCGCAACACCCGCTACACCGATCACTAGAGGCCAGTCCTTCAAGATTCCCAGTCGATCATTAAATACTTCACCATCTTTCAACGCTCCAAAGTCCCCTCGACCTGGAGGATCTCGACCACCATCACCACCTCCACCTAGACGATCTGGAGAGATAAGTCGAGTCAAGGTGCCTCCGCCACCGCCAGCACCTCGAAATGACAAGGCACTTATTCCAGCGCCTAGGATGGGGTCGATCTCTGGACCAACGGTTGCTCGGAGGAGTGATATTTCACAAGAGAATTCGCCATTCAATAGTCCTCCAAGCAGCTTAAACTCTGGTGATGAGACACCACCGAAATTACCGACTCGCCCAAGACCACAATCACAAATTGAGCCTCAAAGACCGAGATCAGTGGTTGTCGGGTTCGATCCTCCACCTGTACATCATTCGGTTAGAAAGGATCGTGAGGAGGCAAATGGGATGAGAGGGCATATTACTCCTCAAGTGACGGGCGACACAAGACCGGCATTACCAGCGAGGACCTTTGAGCCTCCACCTCGACCTCCTCCACTAAATAACAATAATAGCATGCCACCTCCACCACGACCTCAACGACCAGCTGCACCAACCGCGGTTCAAGCTGTTGACCCTGCGCCTTCATCATCACCACCAAAGCGAGTCGTTTCACAACCGGATCAGAAACCACAGCAACTGGCTGCTCCTACACGGACACACGGTAGATCAATGACAATAGACAGAGCATCCGATCGAACACCCGCCGAGTTCCGTATCGCTCCAGTGAATATTCCGGCAACCATTCCAGCATCAGCTCCCACCGCTCCTCCTCCAAAGGCAATACAGGCAACTCCTGTTGTTGCTGCTAGACTTCCACCAAAGGCTGAAGCCATTCATCATGTCACCACATATCCCGAAGCTTCAAATACCAATCGAAGACCACCATTCAGCAAACATGGAACTTATGAGCTCTCGACAAAGTATGATGCGAGGAGTTTTGATGTGTGTGGTGAATTCATCTGCGCCAGTGGTTACATGACAAGAGTCTGGAGTTTGATAGATGGCGAACAAATTATGAGTCTTCAACATACCGAAGGAGTCAGAGCGAGTGCAGTAATCTTCAAACCAGCTGCCGATCCGCGAGAAGAGGGAAAGCGATTGTGGATTGGTACCAACACCGGAGATCTGATGGAAGTCGAAATTGCAACGCATGCTATCACACAGAGCAAGCCTAACGTTCATGGCCGATACGAAGTCACCCGAATCTACCGACATTGGAACGAAGTTTGGACGCTAGATGAATCGGGAACGTTGCTTGTCTGGGGACCTGATGAAACCGCCGTTGCAAACATTTCTGGAAACCCTACTCAAAGTTACAAGGTTCCCAAAGGACATACACATTCCATGATTATTGGTGATGAACTTTGGCATGCTACAGGCAAGGAAATTCGAGTTTTCGCACCAACAGTCGATGGAAGAACCCAATTCCAAGTGCTTGTTCGACCTCTTATCGCGGATAATGCTGGAGAAGTTACCTCAGGCACTCTTGTCAAATCGCATCCAGACAAGGTGTTCTTTGGTCACGTCGACGGAAAGGTGACAATCTACAACACCAAAGATTACTCTTGTACCACAATGTTGAACATCAGCACATGGAAGATCAACTCCTTGACAAGTGCAGGAAATTATATCTGGGCGGCATACAACACCGGCAAGATTTGTGTCTACGATGTGGAGGAAGCGCCTTGGGTTATTCTCAAGGAGTGGCAGGGACACGAAAACCCGATTGTCAAGATGTCAGCCGACCCTTCATGCGCTTATTTCATGGACCGACAGCAAGTGATTTCATTGGGAGCAGACAACAAGATCAAAGCATGGGATGGTTTATTGGAAGACGACTTCCTTGAGGATTCTATGAAGTCAAAAGACACTCAGTACTGCGATTTTGACGAGATTCGAGCGTTATTCTTTACATGGAACGCCGGAGCATCGACACCATCAAGTCTACGACATTCTCAAGGCGATGCAACCTTTTTCCAAGACCTCGTTCAGTCAAGTGGTTCACCGGATATTCTTGTGTTTGGCTTCCAAGAACTTGTTGATTTGGAGGACAAGAAGTTGACGGCCAAACGATTCCTCAAGCCCAAGAAAAAGGAAGCTGGAACAGACCAAGAACGAATGAGCCATCAATATCGAGATTGGCGTGACTTTTTAATGAAGACGCTCGACGACTACATGCCGGCGGACGATTTGTATCATCTCCTTCATACAGCACCCATGGTAGGATTGTTTACATGTGTATTTGTCAAAGCACATCTTCGAGACAGAATTCGAGGACTTCAAGGAGCAGAAGTGAAGCGAGGTATGGGTGGTTTACATGGCAACAAGGGTTGTGTTGCTGTTCGCTTCCGAGTTGATGACACTTCGATTTGTCTTGTCAATTGCCATTTAGCTGCCGGGCAGTCACAAGCAAACGCACGACACAACGACGTCGCTGCTATTCTCGAGGCTAATTTATTCAACACTGAGAGAGATTCAGCATCTCGAATTGACAGCTTTGTTGGTGGCGGTGATGGAAGTCTGATTATGGATCACGAACTCTGCATTCTCAACGGCGATCTGAACTACCGAATCGACACGATGTCTCGGGATACTGTTGTCGCAGCAGTCAAACAGAACAACCTAGGCAAACTCCTCGAACGAGATCAACTTTTGGTGGCACGTCGTCGCAATCCAGCTTTCAAGCTTCGAGCGTTCGAAGAGATGCCGATTACATTTGCACCAACATACAAGTACGACGTGGGTACCGATAACTACGACACCAGCGAGAAGCGACGAAGCCCTGCTTGGTGTGATCGACTATTATATAGAGGTCGAGGTCGAGTCGAACAGTTTGACTATAGACGTCATGAGGTCAGAGTCAGCGATCATCGACCTGTAACTGGAACTTTTAACCTTTGGGTCAAGAAGGTTGATCCTAGAGGTAGAGCAACAGCCTGGATGGAAAGTCAACAGAGCTTTGAGGATATGCGAGAGAAGGAAACTTCCGAGGATAAGTGAGTGACCCTGAAGTCTGATGGAGAATACAGCTAACAGATATAGACTCTGCTTCTTGAGAGATATTTGCGGCTTTGACGAAGAGACGAGTAAGCGACTCATTAGAGAACGATCCGCAAGGCGTGAAAATCGAAGTCCTGTCCGCACTTAGTGGCCTATCATTGTATCCAAGAGAGGCAGTTGAGTGACCTACCATATCATATACCCCGAAGGCGTCATACAAAGGGGAGGAGTTGGATTTTATTGGAGTAAAGAGAGGCGATTTTGAAATGAAATGTGATAGGGGGGTGCAGGCCATTAGACTGCTTTTTTATTTGTTTTCTTGTGTTTAATAGGTATTTAGACATTGATGTGGACATTTATGATAGATGATGGTCAGGGTCAGATGGGTATTGTAGGGGTAAATGAAGAAAAGATGAGATCCGAGATCTGTGGTGTTTGTTTGAATACTTAGAGATGATGTGAAGTCAAGAATGTCGATATGTTGTTGGGGTTGAGCAAAGAAATGAGTTGGTTGGTGGTTTTGATACCGACAGTATCGTCTGTTTACAATGAAGAACAATCGTTGTCAAAGTGCTTCACCGCCACAACTCCGATTGATATTGTTTATAAGATTTCAATTGAGCTTTCGATTGAGAAAATCATGCCTTATTCCTTTTCGTTCTTGCTGCTATCTGAATAGTTCAATGTGTTCTTATCATCCCATCATTTACGTCGAGCATAGGGTAGCTCACAATAAAATGAGACCGATCATCGGCAATAAAACTGAACCACCCTCAAACTAATTAACTCCGGAATGTCCAATGTCTCAGATAAAATACGATTACGAGCACGGCAATCAAATGCATGTCAGCTTGACCAACTTCTCCTAATTCTGCACGATGGACGATAAGATTCCCATGAATCCGAAGGTGCCTGGAAAATCAGTGAAGCTCCCCCTGTAATTGCAGGTGTCGGAAGCTGATCCGGGGCTCTAAAATTACGAGAGAGACCAATGATTGGTTGGAATTTGGTACGCCTCGTAGTTAAGCCCGTTGCCAAGTCGTTAGATTGTTGATGGATAAAGACAATTTATCTTCTCCTGAATTATAAGAGCTTTGATCTTGCTCTCACTTCCTTGCTCTCACCTTCTTTCTTTCTTGAGTCTCTTTAATTAGAGATTTGGAAGAGGGATAGTTTTTATTTCTGATTATCTGGTGGATTGTGATAAGGAGCCCGTCATACTTGACATTACTCAGACACCAAGCGGTGAGACTCAACAATCTCAGACTCAACACTTGCATTTTCAAAACAGTCTCATCAAGATGGCCAGCTCAGCAGAAAACACCGCTGGTCCTAGAAAGACACCCATCGCCAGTCCAGGACCAAACAGTCAACCTACACCACGACCAGAATTGACAGAGGACCAAAAGACAAAGTATGAGGCTCTCCTAGAACAAGTCAAGGGCTTCACCGAGATTCAGTGCGAGAAGCAACCCGACAAGGAGGACAAGTCAGGTCCCATCACAGACCACGAACGCTCATGGCTCACCCGAGAATGTCTCCTCCGTTATCTCCGTGCCACAAAGTGGACCGTCGATGACTCGGCCAAACGTCTCAAGGCGACACTTGCATGGCGTCGTGAGTACGGTCTGGAGGGTTTCACTCCCGAGTACATTTCTCCCGAGCAAGAGACAGGTAAACAGATTATTGTTGGATACGACAAGCAGGGAAGACCGTGTCAGTATCTTAACCCTGCGCGACAAAACACCGATCAGAGTCCTCGTCAGCTTCATCACTTGTTTTACATGGTTGAGCGAGTTACGGATCTTATGCCCCCCGGCGTGGAGATGTTGAGTTTGATGATCAATTTCAAGCCTAGCAAGGAACGCAAGAACACGAGTGTGCCTGTGTCTGTGGCTAGAGAGGTGTTGCATATTCTGCAGAACCATTATCCTGAGCGACTCGGCAAGGCTCTCATCATCAACGGTATGTAACAGTCATCCTCCAATAACTCTAACTTGACTGACGAAATTAGTACCATGGATTGTTTGGGGTTTCTTCAAGATCATCACCCCCTTCATTGACCCTGTAACTCGTGAGAAGCTCAAGTTCAACGAGGACATGAAGCAGTACGTTCCTCCGGAGCAGCTGTGGAGCCTCGACTGGGGCGGTGACATGGATTTTGAGTATGACCATGAAACATACTGGCCTGCTCTGAATGAACTGTGTCGTCAGAAGCGCGAGGATAAGTTCCGACGATGGGAGGCTGCTGGAAAGGAAATTGGTGAGAGTGAGGATTATCTCGCTGGTGGAACGGATACAAGTGTCAAGGGAGTCAAGTTTGAGGCCAAGGATGGAAAGGATGGTGTTAAGGAGGTTGAGGAGAAGCTTGCTGAAGCTAAGCTTGAGGAGACACCTGTTGCTGCTTAAGTGGGAGGTTGTGTCGAGTGTACAGGACGCCTGAATATAGAGATACTGTAGTATCAATGGTAGGCTATTTGAGCCTCAATTCTGATGGAACGTCGGTGCCCGTCATGCATATTTCCCAGTGTAGTCAGTTGCATGGAACATCATCACTTGCACTCGACACAAGTCCTTTTCAGTCAGCAGCTAATGATGTCTGCATTGATTGAGAACGCCTAATAAGGCTGATGGTCAGCTAAATCCATTTTCGGTCACATACACGATCGATCAGGTTTTCAAGGCAACGAGGTAGGATTCTGTAAGAGCCTCACACAAACCCTTCAATAGCCGTTGCCAATCACTTGTTAGACAATTCTCCGACCGAGTCAGACATGTTCTCACCATTGTCACTGTTTCTGATCCCCGAGTTGATCAATGCAACAGACTCGCTTCAAGTGTATTCATTCACGGTGTACATACGATAATGCAAGCCAAGTCGGGTACAACACAAGACACGAGTAAATCTGCACTTGATCATTTGATCAATGTCGTCTCTTTCAACCAACCCCTCTTCGAGTCGGTGATGGTGATTAACCTGCAGTAGCAAGGCTGAATAATATCGTATTCGGCAATATTCATGCATTTTACGACTTGTTTACTCTTTTGGAGTAGAATGTCAGCCTCATTTTGTCTGCGGTTAGCTGTGCTGCCTGTTGGGTATTGACGTCTACCAACCACTCATAACATTTAGCATAACACACACTCAATCAGAGAATAGGCAATGACCGACACGCAATCCCCCACACTTTGTCTTTTAGTCAGTTATAGCCTATGGTTTGTATTGTCTCTGTTGACTCACCTGCTGTGCATATGGCGATAATAAGTGATGTTACACAAACAACATCACGAAAACAAGATGCACATCAACCCATACACTGCTGCAGGCGAACGGTGAGTATGTAGGTGACTCTCTTGTGTGTGTGTACTTGTGTCTCTTGTGTCTGGGCAAGACAAGCGCGCGTGTGGCAAACTCACCAACATGATCTAACCCGTCATGAACAAATGACTGTTATAAATGCAGGTTTTCCAACATGGTCCTTCTCAGTCACCAATCGAGACGATGCATCTCATCACCAACCATAGGCTGAGGCTCTGGTCATCAGGTCTGGCTATAAAAGGGCTGGTGCAACATTGCCAACACAGTCTTGCGTCTTGCATCAACCAATATACATTCTCAGTATAGACCAATACAATTATCAATATAGACATCAACCAACTACCAGTATAGACATCAACTACAACTCTACATCATCAAATACGACTATACATCATGGATCTGTCAAGTGTTGGCAGAATGGCACCTTGGTTCAAGGCGCTCAACGATACATCGAAACCAGAAAACTCGACTACCTTTCCTGGCATTTTAGACAGTGTTTTAACTACTGCTGGACAAGCATCGCCACTCCTTCAACTCTTTCTCTTCGTTTACCGTTTAGTCGGCGCACAACTAGGCCTTGATCCCTCGATTCTTCTCACCTTTCTCGGCTGCCTTTGGGGTTTGTCCAAACTATTCGATCAGGTGTGCGCCGTTATAGACGGCTTCATCAGTGACTACCTGCGATGCACAGTTTGCGTCAAAGACAATGATCAGATCTATTCTACACTGATGCAATTTCTGTCCGAACAAGAAGATGTAGCAACGAATCGACATTTGGCTGCTGAGACTATATATAAGAGTGCTTGGGATGAGGAGGAGGATTCTGCTTTGGCTTTGGCGACTACTGTTGTTGAGGATGATGATGACTCGCCCAAGTATCTCAACTTTGCCAGCGATGCCGCAAGATGTGTGAGTACACTAACACTGCCGTCGAGCATTACTGACTCTTTAGAACCCACGATATGTCCCAGCTATGGGAACTACAGGATTCTGGCACCAAGGGGTATATTTCAGGGTTTACCGTAGGAAGGAAACATTACAGACTCAAGGCTGGATGGGCAATAAGGATGTCGAGGAACTGAGGATCTCTTGTTTCGGAAGATCAACCGGTAAGTTGACACTCCTTGAAAAGCATATCTGCCCTTGACTCATATCTAACTGTCTAGAACCCATCAAAGGTCTTTTAAAGGACGCCAAGACCGCCTTTTTCCTCGACACTCGGTATAAAACGACCATCTTCCGGCCTAGGATTAAGGAGAACCGTCGTGACGCCTGGAGTATGTGGCAGCAAGTTGCCCGAAGACCCATAAGACCCATGAGCACTGTCATTCTGGAGAACCAAGAGAAGCATAATGTTCTGAGGGACATTAATGAGTATCTTCATCCTGGTACACCCAAGTGGTATGCTTCGAGAGGTATTCCTCTTCGTCGGGGTTATCTCTTTCATGGTCCTCCTGGTACTGGAAAGACTAGTTTCTCTTTTGCTTTGGCTGGTGTTTTCGGTATTGATATCTATGTCATCAGTCTTCAGGATCCTACTATCAGCGAAGAGGATTTGGCTGTGCTGTTTACTCGACTTCCTCGACGTTGCATTGTTCTTTTGGAGGATATCGACACAGCTGGTCTACGTCGTCCAGGTGATGAAGACAAGGATGAAGAAAAAGAAGGCACTGAAGATAAAGACGAAACATCCAAATCCGACAAATCTACAAAGAAGAAGAAATCCAAATCCAAAAAAGACAAGGACTCCGATTCAAGCAGCTCGGACAGCAGCTCTGAAGAAGAACGCAAGAAACGCAGAAGAAAACGACGACACAGAAGAGACAGAGAAAATACTGGAAACAAAGGTTCTAATAACATCTTGTCCGTTGAAAGTATTTCCCTCTCAGGTCTCTTAAACGCCATCGACGGCGTAGCATCCCACGAAGGACGCATTCTAATCATGACAACTAACAAACCCGAATCCCTCGACGAAGCACTCATCCGACCAGGCAGAGTGGATGTACAAGTCGGTTTCAAGAATGCCACCAGCGAACAAGCTACCGAGTTGTTCTATCGGATGTACGAGGTTTCTAAAAACAAGCCTGTTCCTATGGTCAAGACGAATGGAAGTGCTGTTGTGGAGGTCAAGGATGAGGAGGATGATGAGCTGAGGGAGACTTCGAATAAGTTTGGGGAACTTATTCCTGAGGATACGTTTAGTCCGGCTGAGATACAGGGTTTTCTGCTGAAGAGGAAGAAGTGTCCTAAGCAGGCTTTGCAGGATGCTGATGGTTGGATTCAAGCTACTGTCAAGCAGAAGGAGTTGAAGTCCAAGGTTGTAACTGTGCAGTAGGGGATAGATTGGGGGGTTTGGACTTAGTTCGCTCCTTGGAAATGAAGTTGGAAAAGAATCAGTAGTTATATAGTCAATTGATCTCACGTTTTTAAATAAATGCATTGATGGCTTAATCGTTGATTGTGATTAGATGTCATATTGACTGGAATGCTAAGGTGAGCTCGGTGTGGCTCGGTCAAGAGCTACGTCTCCACCCTGTGTCACTGTACCTCCCATTAATCCCACGTCAACACCAACATCGCGACAACACCACTTTTGACTCTCAACGATACCCAGTAGCTTCTTCGGCTACAGAATGAACCAGCGACATCCATAATGAGCAACCAACTCCCTAACGCAACCCCAGACCCCTCCAACAAGGACGGCCTACGATACCCCAGCAATGGAAAGACCATCTACCACAGACCTCTTAATAGAACCAAGACAGCTGAGCTGAGCCAAGCTAGCTTTGCGTATCTGTTTGGTGAGATGGTGACGTATGCGCAGAAAAGAGTCAAGGGTATTCAAGAGTTGGAGCAACGGTGCGTTGAATCACTTCTGTCGCGATTCCTATGCTAATCGTCGCAGTCTTAACGTCCAAGGCCATTCCATCGGCTTAAAACTCCTCGACCTCCTCCTCTTCCGCGAACCAGTCCGCACACAAACTCGACCGCTAGGCATTATTCAACTGTTGCATTTCATCAAGCAAAACATCTGGCAACACCTCTTCAACCGTCAAGCAGACCGACTCGAGAAATCCGCCAACCCTGAAACACCAGACGAATACCACATCATCGATAACGAGCCCTTAGTCAATCAATATATCAGCGTCCCCAAAGAAATGAGCCAGTTGAACTGCGCTGCGTTTGTGGCGGGTGTTGTAGAGGGTGTTTGTGACGGCGCAGATTTCCCTGCTAGAGTTACGGCGCATACCGTTGCAGAGGGTGATATGTGGCCTGGCAAGACTGTATTTCTCGTCAAGTTTAGACCAGAAGTACTCGAACGGGAGGGATTCTTGGGGAAGAATTAAGTATCACGGCGGAGTTTGGAGTTTGGGATAAACCGGGCAATGTATGCCATTTATTTAATGAACTTTCGTCTGTATGAAGAAATGCTATCCCCAACGCCATGCTTAAACACTGTCCTTAACGAGGAAGAGTACTTCCAGAACCCTTAGGCTTCCCACCAGTTCCTATACTGGGGCCCTTATTCATAAGTTCCGACAGACCCAAATCCTTCCAAGCAGGTTCCTTTGACTTTTGCGTCGCGCGCTGAATCCCAAACGCAGCATGTTGATCGGGCACAACATCATCTTCATCTTCAGGGTTGATGGGTTGATGGATGGCAGGAACGTAGATTTCGTCGTCGGGGAGTTTATCTTTGCAGAAATCCTCAAAGAGGTCTGCATCTCGAGAGCGGTGCATGTGCACAAAGGTAAACGATGAATCTTTGTTCTGAACGTGTTAGTGAAGCATATCAGATGGGAGAGATACGGACTTACCATTGTGTTGTTGTTGTTTGTTGATGGGAAGTTCGTTCCACTGCGGGACGGGAGGCGGGGTGTGGGGCCGATTGTGCTACAGGGTGAAGCTTCACGAGTACCGAAGATGATGTCCCAAAGGTTCGGTAGTTGAATTGAATTGAATTAAAGTAGACTTTAGTTGGTGATCTTGTTGCTGGAGGTACGCAAGAAGTCTGCCTAATTGTAGTTATGTGGCTAATCTACCGAGTGATCAGTCGTGTTACAGATATTCAGGCACTAATGTTACTGGCGGGGTGAAACTTTGCTTTTTCACCATCAACACCATTATCCAACATTCGCTATCATCGCCCCTGTTTCAAGCATAAGAGACGAAATCATCTGGTCATCGTGTGAGAACCTCAAGCCATCTCTGAGGCTATTTATTTCGTCCCTTAGGTTCTTAGAGTACTCATCATGGCTTCGGACCCCGCAACAGCTCCAAAGCTCCAGCTACCCCTCGATATCATCTACAATATCGGTCTAGTTTTAAGTAACAATACCCAAAGCGAAGTCGAAGAATATATCGACTCCGAATTCGACCCAGCAAACAGGCCTAACCGGAGCGCTCTACATCGCTTGACGTACCTTTCCAAAGCTACAAAGGACCTTCTGGAACCTCTTCTCTACCGTTATTTCCAATGGACCACCCCCCAAGATGTCGTCAACAGCTTCATCACCTTGATCCAAAGACCTGAAGTCAGGCCCCATGTGCAGTACATTTCTTCATTCGCGGCAATCACCGGCCCAGGGGTACGAAAGAAGGAACTGCCCCTGTGCAAGAAGCTCTGGGCAAAGAGATGTCCCTCCGACAAACCTGCTTTGATGCGACTTCTTGACGAAGCTGGTCTGCATAAGCTTGCTTGGTCAGCTTGTATGCTGGAAAGAACGAAGCAGAGGTTCATGTTCTCCCCCGATTTCAAGCATGATGGTATCCTCGAGTTGATGTTCGCCGCTATTTTGTTTCTCACGCCCAATGTTACCAACTTTGTCTGGCGCGACATGAATACCAACCCAAAGGCATTCATACTGGACCACGTCATGGGCGATGCAGTCAAATCGTATCCCATCATGCCAAAGCTCAGATTCCTCAACACAGAAAAGTCAGCTTTTGTGGAGGCAAAGCAAGCACAATTCTTTACATCCCACATCAACCTATGGGATAATTTGCAGACCCTTTATCTCAACGATATTGACTTGGACGTCGAATTCATCGAGATGATCTGCAATGGCGAGTTCAAGAAGGATAGGCCTATCAAGGAACTCCGCATTCGATGTGTATCAGGGTCGGAGATACCAGGAAGTATGAGCTCGTTTGACCCGGACTTCGAATTATCTTCCACCGAGCTGCTAGATGCGAATGATCCCGATAAGGATAAGGATAAGTTCGTGGGTGTTTTTCCTCATCTCGAATATCTCGAAGTTAGACTCGTGCACCACCAAGAACGTCACGAACAAGGTTCGCGCACTCTGAAAGCCTTCCTCCACGCCGTAGGCTGCCCAAAGGTCCTGAAATTAGAAGGTCATCGATTACCGCGAGCTCAATTGACAACCGGCGTCATCCACGACCGTCTCGAACACCTCACAGTCCTCGAGCACGGCCGCGACGGCGGAACTCGCACGATGGAACGAGACGTCCTGATCAAAGGCCTCAATTCATGGTGGGCAACAAGCTCCCACCTCGTACCCAACCTCAAAAAGATCGACTGGGACCACTACAAGCTTCAACGCGAGGATCTTGATGACGAGACTGTGTGGCAAATGACCGGAGAGGAAGAATGGGAGGATGATTCCGACGATGACTACGGCGATGACTACCCCTCCGACGAACTGTTTGAGGACGATGAGGATGAAATCGAACATTTACACGATAACGTTTATTACAACCACACTACCGGCGAGGTGTTTCAGGATGGGTATGAGGAATTGATGGCGGCTTTGCAGCTGATGGAAGAAAATGGAGACCTTCCTCCCGGCTTTAGACCGTAGAGAAGAAAGTAGTCTAAGTGCTTGTCTAAACCGGCATAAGATGACCAAATTATTTCGTCTCATATAGCAGTTGGGAAAAGAGTTTAGATTAGATTTCTGTTAGAGTACTGAAAGTTGTTTGATACCTGGTCATAACGTCACAAGATGACAGGTGAATAAACTTGGGGATGCGATAATAACTTGACAATTGTACGAGACTCGAATCCATCATTCGTTATTTGTATTTCATCGCATGGTTCACTCATCTACTCTTTACTGACACTAAACCATACGTGTCTGAAGCTGACTGTTCTCCTCACGCAGCCACTTCAACTGCTTATCAAACTCCTTGTTAACCCACTCCCAATACCCAGTCCAATTGCTAGCGGCACCAGCATTACTAGCGACCGCCCCAGCATTGCCTGTAGTAGCCTTCATCTTCTCCCCGAGCATCAATGTGACTCTCAAAATACTCTTGTTAGCCTCTTCCTGTTTCTCCACGTCCTGCTTGACGGCGTTATCCTTCAATTTGACGGAAAGAACAGTTCGGTATGCTTCTGCAATCAAGTTGAGTCGACGGGTTGTCTCGTCAGGGTCGATGGTGATTAGCTTGGTCACCATGAGGTTGCAGAGCTGACGAATATCGTTGTCATCCTTGAGGCCAGCGACGATACGGTCGTAAAAATCGATGTTGTTGATACGGCTGAAGGCGGTTTCCATTAGAGCATACAAGGTTTCGTATGCGCTCTGTTTAAAGTGTTAGTCATTGACGTATACATTGACGGGATACAACGCACCTTTCGGACCTCGAGACCATCATCGACGGTATGCTTGAAGGGTCCCATCATGACTTCTCTAATGAGTTCCTTCTTGATCACTGACTCTTGCAAGACGTAAGGCATCAGCTTGCCCAAGTGAGGCAGGATCATATCGGGTTTCGTTCGGGCAGCGGTGGTAAGGGTAGTCATAGCGAGTCGGCGAATATCCATATCGGAGTCTTGGAGGATGGTCAGGAGCATCGAGATAAGAACATCCCTGAGCATAGCATCCAAAACTTCGTCGCTTTCGGGGAGGGTGTATCGGACAGCTTGAACAGCCATTCCTCGAACGCCAAGAGATTGGTTCTCCAGGAGAGCCTAGACGGGTCAGAGAGTGATACTTAAGCGTTAGGACACACATACCTGAAGTCGAGGAACGAATACTGCAGGATCCAGAGTGACAAGTCTTCCGACACATTCAGCACAGACGACCTTGTTGTCAACGTTATCGGAAGCCTTGAGGAGTTCCTCCCAGATAGTCGGGGCGTAGTTTCGCAGGTCAGTGGACTGCGCCGAGATTGACTGAAGAATTTCCTTGACGGATTGAATGAGAAGGTATTGAGTGTTGCCGCCCTTTTGCATTGTCTTCAAAATGACAGGCAAGAACTCGGGAACGTTGCCAGAACCGGCCTGACCAAGAGCAACAGCAGCAGACAGTGAAACCTTGTTGGGCTCATCGTGGAACTGGTCCAAGAAGAGGTCGGGCTTCAAAGTTGACTCAGTTCCGAGTCGCTTTCCAGCTTCACCCAAAACAGCGAGAGCAAGACTAACGCGAGCCTCATCACCGGTCTTAGCGCTTGTGTAGAGCTCCGTCACAAAGCTATCCAGCTTGACACCAACAGACTCACCACCAGTGACAAGTAGTGTTCCTATCACCTTACCCACGACTGGGGAGTCTCCTGCCACACTAACTTCCCTGAGCAACCCTGCCATGAGTTCTTGACCAGCACCGTTCTCGCCAATAGCGCTAACAAAGAGGAGTAACTGATCAAGAACGATACCTGCGTAATGTTGCTTGAGTAGGTCGGAAAGCGCAATGATCATGTCTTGGGTGACCACAAGTTCTGGATGTTCGGGTACCAACTTGGCGAGAATGATCAATGTTGGGCCAAGCAGATGTGTGTCACTATTGGTAATAATGGGCATCAAATCTGCAGTAATTCCCTTGATAGTATCAGGTTCAAGTTGTCCCTTGGTAGCGGGTGACAAAGCAAGGTTTCGAAGAGCTATGATACTGGATCCACGGAGGGCTCGGTTGGCCTTTCGCAATTGAGCAGAAAGCTCCAAAGCGACATCTTGAATCCATTGCTTCTCGAGTTGACCTGGAGTCTTTGCATATCGAGCAACATTTTCGACCGCGCGAACTGCAGCCAGACGGGTGGTCTCATTCTTAAGTCGTTCTTGAAGAATATCCAGAGCAGCCTTGACCTTGTCCGCGGACAACAGAGAAGATCCCTCGGAAGTGGAAGTTCGAGAGATCAAAACACCAAGAGCATGGATCGCACGTTGACGGACCTCGGCATCTGCATCCTGAGCAGATGACCGGTTGGAAATCACCTCGTAAAGCTTATCGAGCTCAGCCTTGTACTTGGAGGCAGCATTTCGCGATCGTGGGGGTGTGATAGTCTTGACGAGTTCCTCAACAGTGCGGATTGCCTCGCTTGAGATCTTGTAGTATCGGTTGTTGGCAGCAGAAGTGACTCCGTCAACAATCTTGGTGAGATAAGGCTGCAGAATAGTAGATGAATGTGTCTTTGCAATGTCGCTAATAACACCCAAAGCAGTAATCCTAAGAGTGCTAGGGGTTGCTGTAGACGAACCAGCATGCGATGACAGGTTGGCCGAAACATGACCAGAACCACTGGGTTGGATAGCGTCGATAATGGGTCCAATGACGTGGTCAAAGTATTCAGCCAATCCACCGTGCTGAACAGAAACAATATCATCAAGAAGACTGATGACTGCCTGCTTGGTTGGAATGGTCTTGCCCTTGAGCTGCTTGGTGATAGCCTTGATGATGGATGGTGTCAAACGGGCCAAATCAGCTCGAGGGCCGCTAGGAGGAATCTTTTCTTGGGTGGGGGAGACAAGACCAGATCCCGACATGAATTGGGAAGCGGTAGCACCACCACCACTGCTTTGACGTCTGCGCTTGCGGCTGATGGGGATGCGCGATTCCATTTCGGGTTCAAAGTCTTCGAGGGCCAGATCAGGTGTATGAAGACCCTCACCCGTCTTGCGAACGAGGAGAGAAAGTGCTGAAATAACCTCGAGACGAACATTCTCCTCTCGCTCTGAAATGCGCTTGATCAAAGAGGGAGCGGTTTTGTTGTAGAGAACACCGTTCTCCAGGAGGTCGCCACTTCCGCGTGTTGAGATAAGGATGTACATGGTCTTGGCGGCGCATCGTCGAACCTTCCAGCTGGCATCATCGTCATCGTCTTCGAAACCGTCGTCGTCGAATTCGTCTTCTTCGTCCATCTCGTCATCTTCCTCTTCGTCCTCCATATCTTCGTCATCATCGTCGGCATTGTAGTTGGGGTCGTATTTGAGGAATCGTAGGCAAGCGTCTATTGTTTCGTCTGTGAATGGTCGCATCTCTTGAGGGCATGATGCCAAGAAAGCTTCGAGGGCAACAAGAGCAGCCTCACGAATCTCGTTGAAATCTTGGCCAAGATCGTCTCCATCGCTGAGTGCTTCCATATGCTCTTCGAGCTCTTCCTCGCTAAGCGCCTTGAGAACGAGAGGAGTGGTAGAGGCAAGATGGGGTCCAAATCTTGAAGGAATCGATCTAGCCATACTGCCGAGGATCGAGATGTATAATCTTCTTGTGACAGGGCTTGTTTGCTTGGATAGGCCAGTCGTAATACGTCTGACGACCTCCTGCAAATGCTCGTCTGATAGATAAACCGCAAGCATAGAAATGGCAACAACAGCTCTCTTCTTGACAACTGATGTGCCCTTCTCGCTTTCCAAAAGTTGAATGACAACCTCCTGCATGGCCTCGACCTCGACCTGAACGAGCATAGGTCCGAAACATCGTACCACCTCGATCAACACATCAACAGCTTCAGCATTGATGTCGCCTTCGTTTTGTAGGAGTCCTTCGGGCACAGGAGGCAGAGGGACCTTGGGGTTCTTGGGAACTTGTGTCTTGGGACCGGGGCCAATGAGTCGTGGGATCAGTACGCGGCTGATGGCACTGTAGGCTTCCTGAACGTCGTGTGCGGGTGGAATACCGGGTACTGGGCGAGGGAGAGCGATAATAACGTTTCTCAAAGCCATTGAAGGCACGGCGTTATCCACGGAGTTCTTAAGCTTCAGGGTCGATAACTTTTCGATCATGGGCGCAATAACTGGTGTAGGGACTTTGCCTACGAAAGGGCCGAGGCTGGGGAGATTAGCGGGTGATTCGTAGGAAAGACAAATACATACCACTTGACTGCAAGGTTCTGAACTTCTCCATTCTGATCGTCGAGTGTCTTGATGATACTATCAACAGTACGAGCAGCTATGTTATAATCATGCTGGAGGAAATCAGGCTTGGCGTGATTGAGCAGTTGGAGCAGATCGTTCAAGGCCATGTATCGGAAATCAGGGTCGTTATCGCCGAGCTTTTGAACATGCCCCATCACCGCCTGCGGCGTGGCATTAATCTGTGTAGAAGCCATGATGGGCGATATTCACGATGGCGTGAGAGCTGTGGTCATAAGCGCGGGGTAGCGGGATGATATTGTTTTGAGAGGGCAATAACTGTAGGGCTAGAAAATGGGATTGATATGAAAGGAAAAAGCTGCCGCCTCAACGAGAATGCAGGTAGCTATTGTAGAATGATTGAGGATTGAGCTTCACCTCTAGGCAGACGGAAGAAGGTCGGAGCTGTCGAGGTTGATGCCCCGCTATGACATGCAAGCTACCCCGGCAGGAACCACCATTGCCTGCCTATCGGTGGAGTATTAATCCGGATCCGGGAGGGTGTAGGGTAATGTTCAACGACATGCGAAGAATTGAATGCGATTGTATTATCTCGAGACGAAGATTGTTCATTAAACTTTGTGAATTTATCTTTTGACAGTTCTTTACAGTCTATGGCTTATCGAAGCGATATATATCCGAAATGATTGTTGAGATGGAGTTTGGTGGAGATATGCTTTGATCATAGATGAGATCCAGATTACTTGACCTCACACACGCTTCCAACGGGTAACGGCATCGAGATCTGACCAGAAAGTCAATGAAAGTGAACGCTCACTGCATGAAACAGCACAAAATCAATTGCCGCTGCATCTGAGGATATCTGTTGCTGTGAATATTGGTTGATACAGCTGATTCAACACGCTGCTCGCCTAGTGACTGTGATTCGAGTAAAGAGTTGATTCGATTCAGTAAGAGGCCAAGGGTTGAACTCTGACGCTACTCCAGGTGAACAGTCCCGGCTTGGGAGTATATGAAGGACTTATCTCTAGTGGTTAGAGTCAACCCAATCTCAGTCTCAACTACCAGTCCCCACTCAGCTTCACACACACCCCAAACATACACAGCACTCTGTCCCCGAGCAAGGATTTCTTATCTCTTCTCAAAGATGAAGCTCACTTGGGCACCTCTCGCTCTTTTCTCCCTTGTTGCTGCTAACCCAGTGACTCCAGTCTACGAAATCCCAGACTTCGAACGCGACTACAACTTTACATGTGGCGAGGTGCGTAGTGATTGTCAGCGTCTATACAGTACCTACTAAACATGTTAGACATTGAACTCCACCGTCAATCTGACCCAGTGCTATTTGCTGTTGAACTGGCTTGGAAGTGCTTCCAAGACGGGCTGGTGGACAATCGGAGACCTGAAGAATTATTCGTGGAATGTTCAAGGCTGTCAAGTGACTATCGTAACTACTGAGGTCACAAACTATACTCTCAACATGAACGGAGCCGAGTTCTTTCAGGTTGGCGAGTGGGCTTACACGAACAAATGCAACAAGCCACAGCAACGAATCTCGTTCTCTCCCAAGAATGGTAGCTGGGTAGTCTACATGATGGAGGTTGGGTTTGATTACAATGGACCTATCTGGTAGAAGGATGGTTTTGGGCAGTTGATTGACTGAGAGGTCGTGGTATGGAGAATGGCGCTTAGGTAGAAGCAGTCCAACACTTAGAGAGCAGTCGTAAACCACATATCTCAGAAAGAAACTGGCATTCGAAAGCATAAGAGATGAAATACTTTGATCACTTATGGTAGCTCAGAATAGTAAACAGGCTGCTCTATGATGGTAGTCTAGGCCTTAGAGGACAATTGATCTGCTACCTGCCTAACACAACAAGAGAAGCTTGAACTCATGTTACACAATAGCTTTGTTTTGAAACAGGGACAAAGGTTCAAAGCGTTGAACAAA
This sequence comes from Fusarium citri, assembly GCA_004367485.1. Taxonomy (NCBI): domain Eukaryota; kingdom Fungi; phylum Ascomycota; class Sordariomycetes; order Hypocreales; family Nectriaceae; genus Fusarium; species Fusarium citri. The sequence goes on from QHHH01000081.1 coordinate 758,931, forward strand.
GCCCTAACCTTGTGGCATGCATAAAAGGGTTGGACATGTTGTACTACAACAAAGGAATCTTCCGGATCATAGCGACATTTGAGGATCTGATCAGCTCCTGGGAGCCTTAGTAGTAATGTAATGATCTGGGAACCCCATGGGTATTTAGTCTGGTCCCTAGAACGCTTACTTTTGGTGTTAATATTTAAACAATGGACAGCAATCAGACACCTCAGTACCGATCATAAGTACGTTTTGTCAACTCCGAATTTGATCCAGCAAGGAGGCCGAACAACCCCAGCTTCTGATCAACCTTTCCAAAACTACCAAAGGCCTAGGAAAAACATCTCGTTCATTTGATTAGGTGGCAAGTATACCTAGGTGGTCCCAGGGGAGAAAATAATTGCACTGGCACTGGCACGCAGTTGGCAAGCAGCTGGCAAAAGTAGCAAGCGTGACCGACATCGCAACTTCTGTTTATGTTCCAACAAACAGAACGTCATACGGATTTTATTTATTTCCTTACTCTTCCGTCCCTTCAGATTCTTTCAATCCAAACTCTTTTTCTTTCGTCCCGGTTACTCGGGGTTTGCTTGTGACACGTCTGGTGATAAGATGCCCGGCAATGCGTACTTGATAAAACAACACTTTTGATCACACGAACTTCATCCCGGGTTTCACTCCTGATCGTACCTCACGATGGAAAACGGCACCAAGATGAGCTCCTCTACGGATTGCGATCCCTCGCAAGGAACCAAGACCAGCCTCACTCTGACTGATCTTCCGATCGAGATTTTGTCACATTCTCTGTCGTTTCTTCCGAACAGACGCTCAGTCCGAAACGCAATCACTTCTTGTTCAGCCCTTCATGACGCCTTAAAAAATAAACCATCCTAAATCGCCTCGTGCGTATTGTTCAACAGCATGTCAGATGGCGTATTTGAAGAAGCCTGCGTCGTGAACAATCTCAAAAACGAATCTTGGAAAGGTGCAAAGGCCGGCATCAAGGCCATCAACCAAGTCTACAGCAGCAGCCGAATCATCCCAAGGTGTGATCTCACATTTGAAAACGTTAAGGAAATGTGGAAACTCCACAAGGCTGTTGTATACTTTGGTCGCCATATACCTCGTACTCTCATCAACGAACACCCCGTCACCAAACAGAAGAACTACTTCTATGTGACCCCTACTGTTCGATCTCGTTTCCAACGAGCCTTGTACCGCTTCAGCGCTTACCTCGACATCATGGAAAAGCTGCGAGCGTTACCACTCCACGACCATGGTGGAAGAAACAGACCCCTCACAGAGGCTGAAAAGGAGGAAGCCCCTTGGACGATTGGTTTGAGTGGTCTAGAAGGTCATCGCGTCCTCCTTGCGTGGCACAGCCATTACTCCACTGTCGAAACAGAGCAGGTGTTTGGAATCTGTGGTCTGCTAATCGATCAGGTTGCACCAAGTGAGTATGAGCCTTCCTGACCTTAGAACAGATCTGACATGTTTAGCTTTCAACCATTTCCTCGAACACGATATCGAACTAGGATCGAGACTTCACAAGTACACTGTCAATCCCCAGCTGCCCCGTTCCATGAGCCTCATCGCTTTAGGTCTCCCTTTCTTGCACAAGTTCATGACGGCCCCTACACGAACCCTTCAACAGGAGGTCATCTATCCGGTGATAGACCATGTCGAATGGAACCCTCGCGGCAACGCGCGTATCCGCTTTCACACTACTGACGAAGCACTCCATGCCGAACTGTTAGCGACTGAAACCCCCCCTCTATGGGCCGACATGACAGAAGTAGAATGCATGATCCGAAATCCCTTCTTCGAAGACCCCGAGAACGGGCCCGTGAGTGCATGGTCCGCTCTGAGTCGATACAACGTTTACTTTGTCGACGAAGACATGATCGAGGAGAGCATCGCGTTTCAGTCATTGCAGCCCCTTTCATGGGGATACGTGTTTTGGGATCTGAAAATGCTTGAAAGCGCAGGGTTCAAGAACATCGACGCGGAGGATCGGTTGAATGTCTACTTCAATGTTAAAATCTCCCGAGGGCACATTGAACGAGAGGAGTATAACCCCCTCCTGAAATACGCGAGCAACCAGGCGACGGAACTCATCTATTTATCCCATCATGCGAAGCAGATGATGCGTAAGCGTGGTGAAACCGGATACTTCAACTTTGAGGCCTTTTGCGAATCCGTCAAGGATCGACTTTTCAGCAAGATGCGTGGGATGCCGGAGGGGATTATGTGTGACTTGCTTGAAGAAACACCAGAGGAGCTTGGATTGCCCGGGCTGCTGCAGCATGTGGCATTTCTTATGAGAGGTCCGCCGTAGAGTATTTCGGCGGCGATGGGAGTTGTGTGATTGTCAAGAGAAACTCAGTGCAGCAGACGAGGCAGACGAAGCCGTTTTTCTCCATCGCAACAGGACACTAGACAAACAGTCCAGGGCCCGCCACCACTCAGTCAGCGGCTCCCCAGACGTGCGAGAAAGGTAATGGTAGCGAGCACTGGACTTTCTGATGTCGACTATACAGAACAATGGCTTTTCTCACGGTTGAGTGAGTAATGGCCGCGACCACGACACAAGCCAGTGCTGAGACTATGTCAACTTTGCTATCGAGTCTCGTGTCCGCGTACGGAGATGCCTCACGATCTGTCAACTCGAGAAGAGACAGCTGATGATGGAACGGAGAACACGAATGCTCAGTCAGAGCAAGGCCTACAAGGGGTTTCGAGGAACGATGAGGGCCTGATCAATTACTCTGATGATGAGACACAAACCGATAAACTCAGCGAATTTAGTTAGGACGGTGGCATGAATAAAACCCCATAAACCATTAGAGATATGGAAAGGGCATTGCTATCAACTTCATAAGTAGGCAACGGTTGGCGAACCGTCACCATGCCTCTGCAGACAGGGGATCTAATGCACCAGTAGCGAAGTAGTATAATGATAATTTTCCTTTCTCTCGCCTTTGGAAGATGCATATGCTCTATGATTAATCGTGATGTCAACATAATGCGACTCATGAATGTGAAGTGACATGCCGTATCTGGCGTCGCTAAACTATTGGATCCAGTGACGCGAATGAGGTCTCCCTACTATACCATCCTCTACTGCTCCTACGCAGAGAACCATTTCACCGACTAAGGAGCTGTCAAAATCCATGTCTATCTTGAGAAACATCCCGAGGACGAGCCGCCTCGACGAGCCACTCTGCCTTTCAACTTGGCCATTGAACACCAGCACAATGAATGGGCATTCACGTACCATGACCTGTTGCAGAGCTAACTCTCGAGAGATTAGAAAACGACATTACTTGGTCGACCCATGGTAGTCCAACAATCAATGATAGCAGAGTTTCCCACGATTCATGCCCCACTTCGGTTTGTTGATGATTCAATATTGATCTAGGCTGCCTATGTACTTAAGTCGAGGTTGAACTTCGCCACTCCAACAGTCCACGTCATTCAAATTTCACACAGAAATAACGGCGAGTAGATCCCTAAGGTGAAAAGAGGCTATCTAAAGCATCCCAGATGTATGAGCAGTGGAAGCCCGTCCTCCGCGATATCGCAATATGGGTTTCCTTCCCCGATACTGACACCCTCGACGATGCGATCAGAGTCAGCGACATCTCAGGCCCACACGCAACATGGAAGAGTGTTCGAGTAACTCGATTTCTTCAAGCCGAACTGAAGGAGTTAAAGCAAAGGCTAGAAATCCTTTTGGTTGTGCCTGAGTTCCGGAAAGATCATGTGAAAGCAGCTCTGGACGACCAGATCGACGATCCTGATGTCTCAGTACAAATTGTCGCGTACAACGAAGTCACGAACATGATCAAGTTCAGTAACTGTCAATCTCTCACGAATCCGAAACTCGAGACACAAAAAGTCAAAGATCGCACCATCTTTGTTCTTCAGACCGACGCGGACTACTCCGCAGAGTTCGCAATGGCACTGGCGACGGTGGCTAACTGTGTGGCCTGGGACAAGAAAAACAAGCGACTGTTGACCTTGTCTTCGGGAGAGATTCATCCCACCACGAAGACACTTTTGGAGTTAAGTGGTGGATCGGGTATACCTCTATTCATACTACCAGCCGTCCAGAATGATCCTACTACCTTACGTCTGCGACCCAACGATAACGGGCTCAAATTCGCAGGCAATGGACCTTGCACCGTCCTGAACTTCAGTCAGGTCCCCTTACGCGACGCTCAGCGGATGACCATAGTCCAATCAAATGTCAACATGCTCGGAATCGAAGTTACCACGAAACTGGATTTAGATGCTCAGATTGGCATCCGAACCTTGACTCCTATTCAGACTGGAGGTGACTTCTGCCTTGTTCTATGCAACCAGCGCGACCGTCAGATCTTCGACCTTCGAACAAGACAAGTCTGCAAGGTCAGACTCCTATGTTCAAAATCTGAAATGGACGAACAGTTGAGCTGGCATTACCGAGTCCATGCTGCGCCAGGATGTTTGTCGTACGTCATACCACCGACAGAACAACCCAGTGAAAGTGCGGTGCGTCGAATGAGCATCTGCAACGAACAGGCTGGCGGATTTATTGCAGCATTGATCGAATATCAAGAACGGCCGCCGGGCCTTCGAATTCTCCAATCGCTGCTACATATAGTCGAAGACATGAATCACAGCAGAGTCTTTTGCGACATGTCGCTACGCCTTTATCGCCAGGGCCTTACCTTCAGTCCCGGCTCGAGAGCTATTTCGCCCGAAGTCCATGAGAAAGCTTTCTTCAAAGTCCTGAGGATCGTGAAATTCGACTATCGCATCGCCCATTTCCTGTGTCAGAAATCAGAGGATGATCGTGTTACTGCAGGCAAGATGCTGATAGCTGCCATATTGGCGTCAGACTATGGCTTTGAGCCAGAACTACTTTACGAAGTTAACGAAAGTTTCGTCGCAAAGCTGAACGATTTCCTTCTACGCAGCTACTTCGGCATCTGGTCTTTCACTGGTTACATACCATTTAAGGTGGCGATCATGGACGCTATTTTGGACCCGAGAAGGACACTCACCGTAAGCAACTGGTCTCCAACAGTGCTGGAAGATCTGGGTACACAAGTTCAGGGACATCAAATCGTCGAAGTTCAACGCAAGTGTGGACTCCTCATTCAAGCGTTGAAAGAATCGGAAGTTCACATCAACGGGATGTCTGACTTCTCCACCATCCAGCCACCTATCACGCCCGCGCGACTTCGAGAGATCAAGCTGCATCTTGCTAGGGCATACCTACACCAAATGGTCGGAATATCTACGGACGAAGATGGACTCAGCCATGCAAAGGACAAGCTGTCGGGCCAGGAGTTCAATATTTGCGAGCAGTCGGCAAACTTCCTTGCGTTCAAGGAAGAGTGTCAGGGAATATACACCAGTCTCCATTACTCAGAAGACGGAGGGCCACGGTGCATGAGCATGAGGTCAAAGCTCGGAATCAGGAGATTGCGAAAGGTTTCAGCAAATTGCAATTTCCATTCGGAAGCAACAACCATGAGGTATGCTAATCTCCAATGTGTTGGTTTACTGTCGAATGGATAATTTGTCGTTTTGCAGAATAAATCTGCAATCAGTATTAGATGTCTGTAGCGGGATACTGGAATTAAGAGAGAAACTGATCAATCGGGATATTGATGTACCTAGGGACAGCCAAATTGGCGAAGAAGACGGCGTTGAGGGTCAATCAGGGGTATAGTTTTCTTCTGACTCTATTTATAAAAGGTCTACCAGATACTAGATACAGCAACGAATTTGGCACATTCCATCCGCCCTTGTCCAGAGATATATCATTCGCCACCCAAGAAAGTCACCCATAACGATCAAGATTGATGTTGAGGAAGTGTTGGCACTGGGAGAAGAGGTATCGTGTAAGGAAGCGTGAGTGCGTAGAAAGAGACGTCGAAGGTGAATCGCCGAGGCTCAACAGAGGGGTGCGCATGGATGTTGTTGCTCTCTGTAAATAGAATATTAGTATGCGCCGAAGAAATTGAAGCCTTATGAGCATACCTAATAGCCCATCGGAAACGGTGGTTCTTCTTCGGAAGCATTGCCAGCATATGAGGCAGAAGGTAGGCAAGTTGACCACAACGCCAATAATAGTGACAATGGCTTCTTGTGAGATCGTCATTTGAAGTAGGTAGTGTTGGGGGTAATCTATAATCCCAGGAACACTGGGATAGCTCCTTCCGTACGAGTGAGTAGACTTGGGAAGAGCATGTTTTCAAATTCAAAGGGAAGGTATGGTTGTATTTATCCTTCCCAAAAATGCGAAATCTGGATACTGCCATGGCAGGAGCGATCTGAAGTTCTCTAGATGGAAAGGTCTAAGCTGTGATAATTAAACGCGAATTTTGGACATACATATGAACCAGAGGCATGTCAACAATACGGAGAGATGATCATAGTCTCGATCTATCAAACTGACCCACCAAGACGGAAAGCGAATTTTGGACATTGCATATAAGGCAGAGCGGGAGCGGTATCAACGAGACGGAGAGATGATCCCGGCACGGCCTCGTCTATCGGATCGACATCCCAAGATCAAACGCGAATTTTGGACTTTCTGCAGTATTAGGACCAGGGCGGTACATAACAGGCATGTCAAGAAGGCCAATACTGATGGTATCTCAGCTGACTATCCATACACCGCCTCGATCCGCGAAATTCGCTGCGATGTGCGAAACACGAATTTTGGCCTCCAATCACCACCAAACCACGACCGTGGGAACATCATTGTGCGTACCAACATGAAGAATCGAATAGGGAACAAGGTAATGCGTCCATGAACCCCAGTCAGGATCTAGAGCACCAATTTTGGAACTTGTGTCGGAGCTGATGAATTGTGAATCTGCGTATGCAGAAACACGAATTCTGGCCACCAATCAAGATCTACGAGCTGCCGACACCACATCAATACTGAGCTGCATCACCCGCGCCAAGACAAGAGACCATATGGGAAGCGACCGTTGCGCCGAGTGGCTTCACATGACGAAACGCGAATTTTGGAACTGTTGGTCAGGGACACAGCCCACGGCCAATGTCAGACCCGACATCGACATGCAAGACCGCACACCGCTTCCAATCAAGTAACCTGCAAGCCCTTCTACCCACAAGGAAACAGTTTGCCATGTTTGCCTTGCTCTAGACTGGAAGGACTTGAGTCCGCCAAATACGTGCCATGGAAAGGCCGGGCCTGCAGTTAAAACGCAGCAATCTACTACATCATGTCCGAAAGCCTGAGCAACCGAATCGATCATGTTTGAGATTTTGTCAGAGGAACCCCCGATATTTAACACGATAATCACCGAGAGCTCAATTATGCCGCAGGCACCAAGGGTCCCGCAAAGCGAGTGGGAGTCTCGGAAGGCTCTCATAACAGACCTTTGGATCAAACAAAACAAGACATTGAATGAGGTGATGCAATACATGGCTGCACTGGGCTTTTTTCCATCGTAAGACCAAACTACGCATACCAAACCGCATCTTAACTGACCGCTGTATAAGGAAACCTCAATGGATACGCAAAATAAATACCAATTGGAAGCTGCGGAAGAATATTACTAAAGAGGAATGGCAGCACGCGAGCTCTCTTTTGTCCAAGCGCAAAGAAATTGGTAAGGAAACTGACTTGGTGATGAATGGCAAGATCGTGCCAAGCAAGAAGAGGGCGAAGGAACTGAAGAGATACCCAACATTACAGGCGGATCAAATTTGTAAGTGGTCAAACCAAGAACAACATTTTAAGATAGATTTCTGACGATAACTAAGCACAAGACTCAAGTCAGTTCCCTGCGGTGGTTATTAGCACACCACCAGCCTCTTGCCAACAAGAGATATTGTTTGGAAACCTGCCATCTCTCCACATACGAGACAATATGAAGAATTGCAGTCTGCCTATTCTAGCCCGCAATAGCAATGCGACGCAACACCGCACCTTCGAAGTTTCCCACGTTGCTTTGAACCATCATGATCTGAAGTCGTCACCAGATAAATCCGAACCTTTGGTACCGAATACACCTCAAATTACGGAGATGCCTCATGTCCCAGAGGTAATCGCAAGAGCTATAGAGATGGTTGATGAGATTTTCCCGGTACCGGGTGCTCATCGAAACAAAGAACAATCACAGTGGCCGGTCTGGGTCCAATTGTTCCAAGCTCTGTTACTGATATCAACGAACAACCTTTGGAATGTCATTAAAACAAGCTACAAGTGTCTGGGACAACTAATGGACCTTGTACTTCCCAACGGTCATCTTGAAGACCTGAAAGACTTGCTCATTGGAACAAAGGAGACAAACGGCGAATTTGCCACGCATTTGCTTTTCAGTGCGCTTAAACTCGATTCATCGGAAAGTCTCGCATTGATGCGCTTCCTACTTTGCAGTGGTGTGAACCCGAATAGCACTCGTCCCAAATCATCCCCCAGTTCGCATTGGCGGACTGCTCTTCACGATGCTGTCTATTGGAATAGTCAAGGGTCTGTCAAGCTCCTCATCGAGTTTGGCGCTGATCCCCACCCAACCCTGAGCACAAATCTGTCTACGTCTCTTCTCATTGCATCACCAGAGCATTTGCACGAATGTTCAATCTTGAAACTCCCGAAAGTAGCAAATGGCATCACATTCGAAGGCTGCGGGCATTGCCATCAGATTCCTCCGCTCTTACAGGCTTTACGTAATGGATCGCTTCACTGTGTGCAGACGCTCCTTGATGCTGGAGTTGACCCGAACTACTTTCATCCGTCACTCTTTACAGCACTGCACTGTGCCATTGGATTGGGCGATCTGAGTATGGTAAAACTACTTATCAAGGCTGGCGCTCTTCCGGAGATCCAGCCCTCGGGGGGGTTGACCACTCGTTCATCGAGCGCCGCGACGGTACAAAAGCCTAAGACTGTTCTTAGTCCGCTCCAGGCCGCGGTTCGAAAGGGGAGTCTGTCAATCGTAGAGTATTTGTTATACTCTGGGGCGAGTTTAGACAGAGCCGAAAACAAGGTCAAGAGCCGGTACGGCGAGCCTTATATTGAATCAATCGAGACTTGTCTACAAATATCAGCAACAAATGGAGATGGCGAAATGACGTGCTTCCTGCTAGAGTCAGGCGCAGATCCCAACTCCCGCCATGAGGATACTCCTACCACATTGCAGACCATTTGCGGTTCCGAATCGATGACCCCTATTCAGAGGCACGATACCGTCTCGTCACTTCTTAGACACGGAGCGGACATTAATGCTTTCCCTAAGGCTCGAGGAGGCAGAACAGCACTGCAAGCTGCAGTGGAAGTGAATGACCACCGTTTGGCAGATTTCTTGCTCGACAAAGGAGCAGATCCAAACACACCAGCGACACAAGATGGCGTAACGGCAATGGAAGCTGCTATCAAATCTGGCTCAAAGGATCTCCAGAGCCTATTGATTGAAAAAGGCGCCTTGCCCCATCCGAGTCCAGTGACCCATGAGAGACATAGGAGAAGGCACTTCGAACTCGCAATTGCGGGGGCTAGTGTCTCACTCCTGAAGAGTACTCTCGGACTCGGAAAAGATGTAATGTTATCGTTGACGGACGAAGATGTGAAGCTGGCTATAAAAGCAGCTATCGTGGGAGGATCTTTACCCTTGGTAAAGAGTCTCTTGAAGAGGTACGCCCCACTTACGAACCTTTGGGTCCTCTGTGAGGCTATCTGGCAGGGAAAGAATGAGATCATGGAGTGGGTTTTGAGCTGGCTGCCACCTCCAGAACTTAATGCGCGCGGATGTGATGAGCCCTCCCCATTGTGGATAGCTCTTCACGAAAAAAATTGCTACGCGGTGAGGCGCCTCTTGATGGCTGGTGCTGACCCCAACCGTAAATCTCGCCACATATGCCGACCAAAAGTTTCAAGCACACCTGACTGCCCGAAAGACATTCAACGAGAATTGGAGCTACCGATTAGACGTGCGATTCTCTCTGGGAGCAACTCTCTGGGAGAGGATACGGGGATGGTTGAGTTGCTCGCGTCTCACGGTGCTGACATCAATTGTTTCATGGATCAAGCCAACACTCCCTTACTGTTAGCTGTGGAGGAAGGCAAATGGAAAACGGCACAGTTCCTCCTCCAAAAAGGGGCCGACCCGGATGCCGAGAACTCTAAGACGAAGAAAACATCTATCATCTATGCAGCTTTGACTGCCAATTATTCTCTAGTTGAGTCACTTATCGATCGCGGCGCAGATGTCAGAGCATCATGCAGCTGGGGCTCACCGCTGCAGGCTCTGACTGGTTATACGGTGGATAAGCTGCCGGATAAAATGAAGCATCTGGTAAAGACGTGCCGTCTACTACTCGACTCAGGTGCCGATGTTAATACCGATCCAACTAATTACTGTAGAACGACGGCTCTGCAGACAGCAATTCATCGCGGTACAAAGGAACTGGTCGAAATACTCCTCGAGGCCGGGGCCAATATCCACGCACCCGCCTATTCAGACGGAGGTGAAACAGCCTTACAAGCAGCGGCCCTAACCGGGAACTTCAAGCTAGTCAAGCGACTCGTCGAGATGGGGGCCGACATCAATGCTCCACCAGGTGAGGAATTGGGAGCGACTACCTTTCAGTACGCTGCTATTTCAGGGCATGTTAGCATGGCCATTTTCCTTCTGGAGCATGGGACATCCATGGATAAGGCCCTGAAAGCGGCATCTGCAGGTGGGAGACTTGATATGGTACATCTTTTACTGGAGAATGATCAGGATCTCGATACAGTAGAAGAGCGATGTCGAGATTCTGCAGGCATTGCTGAGCAGCAGGGCTTTATACAAATTGCCGAGTTCTTGAGAGGATACAAAAGGCCATGATTAGTTCAGACTGCTAGAATTACGGACGTAGTGTCCAAGGAGATGAATGAATTATGCTATGAGAATCTTGAGATGTCACAAGAACAAATTGGCATACAGGACAGCACAAGTAAAGGCAAACTATTTCATTATTTCCGACCTGGCAATCATTGTCTTCCAAATTGCGATCACCTACGAGCTCAACTACTGCTGGAGATTCATGAAATCATACCCAGCCCGTCCTCTCCTGGATTCCAGCCTTCCAGACCCTCGGGATAAGTGCTCCTGCTGAGGAAGAACATTACTTAGGAAAACAACACAAGATCAGCAATAAGGTGAACAAATGAAATGTTCAGGCCCAAGGTCGTGGAAAACTGGCTCGCAAGTCCAAACCTCTCCTTCCTTCCAGCAATTTCAGACCACGCCCTCTCAGTATTTCGGCTTCTTCATAGACTTAGTTGATCTAGTTTAACATCTACTCTTGATGCCTACAGCCTGCTACAGCCTGGAAACTCGTCCATTCACGCTGGGTTTTCTTGGCACTGCCACGCAGTAGATAGAATACAGGAATGTCACGTCCCCTCTAAAGAAGGTAGGGGAAGCCTTGGATTGCCCCGCAAAATATCCAGGCTATCCCGTTGCTCTTTCCACTCTTTCTTTTTTGGTATTCGTTTGTTTTGTTTCCTACACATTTATGCTCCACCACCACCAACACCACCACCACCACTACTACGACTACGCCGATGGTTGAGCTACGAGAAGGTGGGAAAGAGCATAGGGACTTGCCGTCCAATGTTGGGAGTGACGAGGCACGTCGCCCGCAATGGATCAGACCAAACCCCTCACTAAAGGACCGTCGCCTTTACGCGCGGTCGTATCTTGAGTGGGCAAATGGCCACGGCCATGAATGGGAGAAGGCCAACCGTGGAGGCGCGGAGATTTTGACTGCAGAGGTCAAGGCCTACAAGGGTGAGACGGACATAGGAAAAGACCGCTGGGATTGCCTGGTGGATGCGACACTTTGGAATATATCCTTCCACAACGTTCGTCCTAAGCCAGAGAGGGCTCCTTTGTACCCTTGGAAAGCGATCTCGAACACCGAGGGGGGTTTTTCGTCTCACTACCGATCACTCGAGAAGGGATACCTCGCTGGGAAAACTGGTGAGAAGCTCGCATCCCGAGAGGTTGAAGGCACCATGGAAATGAAGGATGGTCAGAAGCTTGAGGCTCCTCAATCAAAGGCTGAAGCTGAACAGACGTTCGGTGACGGTGAGGGGAGAGGTACCTCGGCGAAGGTACAGCCGCGCGGTGAACTTCAGCAAGACAACGCGGTCGCTGGCCCAAGTGCCAGTAGGGGACCCGGGCCTACTCAAGGGCCTGGTGAAGATTCTGCCATGACTCTCCCTGTTGGACGGCCGAGGCTGCTGGGTGAAAAGACCCCGGTTGCGCTGGATCAATCCATTTCTAGCAAGACGAAACCATTGTCCGCGAGTCCTGCCATGGAGACACCCGCCTTGGAAATCACAGACATAGGCATGAAGAAGAGACGCTTGATAGACGTCGACGATGGGTTTGATGAGGATCCGCAGGCTGTGGCGAAGAAGCAGAAGCTTGAAGCCAAGAAGGACAAATCGGAGGACGAGCCTGTCCCCGACGGAATTCCAGAGTCTGCTTCGCCAAAGGAACAAACTGGCGTTGAACTTTGGCAACATGGGGGCAAGTTGTATCGGCAGCCTCCTACCGCTGCCCCCGATCTTCACAGTCGGTTGGAGACGTATGGAAAGTTGTGCTTTGGTAATGCTGGAGATAACCCATTCGAGCTCGAGCTGCCAAACGATTTTGACTTCGAGGCATTTGTCTGGGGTAAAAACGGAGCCGACTGGGATTTCATCCAGGACAGGTATATACAGGGGAAGATCAAACTTACCTGGGGGTACAAGGGAGGCATTCCGGAGAAGGCGACCCCTTTCAGAGGTCCGATCGACGAGAGTCGCATGGCTAATGACGGCTATGTATTGACGGTTGGTCTAGTTGAGCTGGGTGCCGACCTGGCGGGGGATGGCGTCAAAGTCGTCCTTGTATCGAACCTCATCCTTGATTGGTATATCTCCTGTTGCAAGTCCAACCCCAAAGAACTCAAGCTCTTCTTCCATGGCTACGAGATGGACTTTCTCAGAGCAGGTAGTCGTGCCCCTAGAGCCCTACCACCTGGCTACCAGGGTCTCCAGGAGAGGATAGCCCGTGACAGGAGCTTGTGCACTGCCCAGATCGAGGAAATCTTGGACAAGGGCGGTGACAATATGAGAGACAGCCTGGAAGAATGGCTTGTTGAAACTTCCACTGGTACCAGTCTTCCTTTCGGTGACCGCCTCGAGATGGTCATCTTTGAGTGGCACATGCGTACTGGAAAGGGACAGCCCGTGGAGAATTGGAGACTGGGTATGTTAGACAAGTATCGCAGCCTCCTACCTCCTGGGCTTGTTGACCTAGGGTATTAGTGATGGATGCCGGTCACTATAACTCTGCCAAAAGGTCTGCCTTGCTAGTTATAGCTTGGCGCACTATCAGATTCGTCATTGAACAGCACCGATGCCGGTATGTAAGGTGCTGTCTGAGAATATGCGGGCAGCCGATTGCAAGGCGCCTGTCAAGGGAATGCCGACCAGATACGGGAGGCCGAAAAAAGATATCTCAACAGTAAGTCCAAACAGCTCTTGATTCAGGCGGCAGTAACTAATCTATAGTCTTAGCCGCCATCAAGTCTGCGCACCGTTCCGCCCACGAAGACTTCACCAACCACACTCTAAGCCTTGCGCGAGCCCAGGACGAATGTCGATCTCTTCCACGCTACGCATGCTGGCTATGTCCCTTTCCAACAAATCGAGACCGACAGACCGATGGACACGGGCGATAAGGAGACAGCCACGATGGTGTTGGCTGGAACGGATTAACGTCCAAGAGGTTGTCATAGGCTGCAAAGAAGGAGGGGTTTTGATTCGCTTGCCGGTTTTCCCCTACCTTCGGCCTGATAGGTTTCCTTTGTACATAGTTTAGCTAGATGACAGGGGAGAGCGGTAGTATGACGATATATGAGCCCCGAAAGTGAGGGGAGTATATGGAGATATGATTCAATGTCTCAATTCTGCTTTCTCAGTATCCTCAGTGACCTCCCAAGTTCTGAAACGAGTGTCGGGTACACTACTCTACTAAATCCCTTTTGATCATACCAGTTGATGTTCGTGCTAGTTCTTGGGTCCCTCTGGTGGACAGACACAGCTTGATGCACCGGCCAAGAATGTGTGAATACACCACTTGAAGTATCAGTGAGCGTGTGATTCGAGCCTCCACGTTCTCTCACGATCATTTTGAATGGCGATGTACCGACTTCTTGTAGCGATTGGAGTGACCTCCTCCACCAGAAGACTCAAATTCTAGAATGTAGACCTAGTAATTTCACTATCGTAGAGTGATTCATGGGTTTGGACATGCTAGGTCAGTAATAATGACATACAACACATCAATCAAGATGGTCACTGCATAGGTAGTCCTTGGTATCTCCTCAACACCCCGACATTACGAAGTTTCTACTTGAATCCTGTACATACAAACACGTATCTGCTTGCACGTCCTACTCTATCATTTGACCTTGATTGAGCTCTTTAGACTCACCACACGCTATAGCCCTATCCAGACGATATGGACCTTCCGAAGCATGCCTTGAAGGGTTACGCCTGCCTAACAATTCATCTGCAGATAGTTCGCAGACTTTTAATAATTAACTATATTAAGTTATAAATTAAACTAAATATTTACTTTGAATTATTAGGTACATATCTTAAATAAACAAATATTTAGTTTAAATAATTAATTAATACTCTGTAAAATTAATTTCTATAATATTAAGGTACCTATTAAATAATAGTAACTATAAGGCTGTATTTTAGTGCTAATAAATGTAAGGGAAAGAGTTTTATACTCTCAGTGTGTGAGTTTAGGTACCTACTTTAAGTGCAGCTATTACGTGCTGACAGCATAACGAGGCTCTAGGTTGGACCTTAGCAGCTGGTCAGAGAATCAACTTATCCTTCACACATACACTCCCACAACAGCATTCAACAGCACATCTCTAACTTCGCCCCAGATGCACGATTCGTGGAATCCCATCTTGCGCGATGTCGCATTATGGGTCACCAAGCCATCACCCCCTGACCAACACAAATTCGGCCATATCAGAGGCCAGTACGCAACCGCGAAGAGTGTCATTGTCCCTCCTCTCCTCCGAAAAGCGCTGAGAGATGCCGGATCAAACGTACCGATTCTCCACGTTACGGCGCAGTTCAAGAAGGCCGAGGTCCTGAAAAGCCGCTCTGGAGAAGATTGCCATGGCATACAGAACGTCGACTACGTTGAAGCTACCGCTATGCTCAAGAACGCCCTTCAACCCTCAGGCTAGCAACTTGAGGCCGCTGGGATACGCAGAGATACGCTGGTCATTCTCGAAGCGGACCCCGATTACTCTGCTGAGTTTGCGTTGGCTCTGATGACGCTCTCTACTGCCGCAGTGGACGGTTGTCATAACATACGGCTGATGACAATGTCCTGGGAAGGCGTCAGTTGCATGACAGGGGAGTTGTTTTACTCTCTGGGTCAACTGAAAGTGTTCAGATTACCAGATATTCACGATCCACCAATGTGTATAGTCGGTCAAGACAGTCATGGTTTGATTGAGTGGCTCAACGATCTCGACAAGAAGGCTCAAGTAAGGGGCATAATTCAAGAAGCAATAGACCTGCCCCACACTGCCTTGTCCTTTGAAGTCGAAAGGTTTGACTGGCCTGCAGAGTGGAATCTCCGATGGATGAATCAAGAAACGTTCCAAGAGGTCACAACATCTCTACATGAGAATATTCTCCCACAAGGCACAGGACAAATTTCCCGAAAGCGCGTGTTGGAACCGGATGTATATACTCGGGCGCCCACTCTCATAGACGCTCCGGGCTACTTCTATGTGCTTCCTGATACTAGACGTCGACGTCTTCTTTTGGATCTCAAGGGCCTTGAAGTCGTTGATATCCCGGTTACATGTTCAAAATCCGAGATTGACGAGCAGCTTAGCTGGGTACACAGAGTTCGAGTTCCAGAAGGTTATGAGAAAATGATCATCGATCCTCCCGAGTCACCGGGCGAAGGTGAACGTCTTCTGCGCATTTGCAACGACCAACTTGGAGGTTTCCTGGCGGCTTTGACAGAGTTCACCTCATGGCCTCGGTCTTTCTTCACATTTTTGACGACTGCAAGTGGTCCATCGCGATGGACACATTATCGCCAAATGAAATGCAACCTAGAACAGCAATGTCTTATCGAATGGGCTGACAACACTCTTGGATGGTGCCTCTCCAGTTCGGTTGACGAGAATTTATTCTACAAGGTCCTGTCCACGGTGGACTACGACTATAAGGTCGCTCTCTTCGTATGCCTACCTTCGACAAGCGGTCCTGTTGCTGCAGCCAAAGTCCAACTGGCATCGTTAATAATGTCGCCACGATCATATCTCCTAACACTTCCCGATTGCCTAAACTTACGAGAGCAAGGAAGACTGGATTTTACCTATCGTGTGGGTTTGTTTAGAGACCATGGATGGAACAGCACTCTCATCATGGCGCTAGGTGCGATGAAACTGGTCCTCGCTCGCCCTACCTCAAGTCACACGGATCCAGACATCGGGAGTCTCGGCCTTGATGACTATGTGGAACATATCAAACGGGTTCAAGCCAAATGCAGGATCTTGATCGACTCGTTCAAGGAAGCCCATATTCCCATTGCGGACGTGGCGAGCTTCTCCTGTGGTGAGCCACCGTTGACCTCGGAGCAATACGACGAAGTTTTGTTCCATCTTGGGAGGCCGTTTGTCCATCAAACGACTTTCACAACTTGGGATAACAGCACAAAGATCTATACTACGAAAAATCCATTTAATTTACAAGAATCGGTGTTCCCACAATGGATCGTGGACCTTCATCCATGGGCGCATTTGGATACTGAGCAGCCGCATAAGGGCATCCTCGGTGTCTACACTAGGATAAGATGTATCGATGAGGAAACTCCGCTTGCCATCATGGACTTGACATGCCTGCCAGCTAGAGTTGTTGATCGATTAAACGAGTATCTCAGGTCACAAGATTAATAATACAAACTTTCCCTTGTTTTCACATCCTGTATTCAGTCGCATGTCGATAAATCATTTTCCCATCCATCAGGTAAATACGACGGTCAAGATCATCAAGATCTACCCTCATCCATCTCTCAGTACAAACTTTTGTGGCTGACGATCGCAACCCTATCGTCTCACCAAGACTTGGTGTTTTTTTCCCTCATTTCCCGCGCAAAACGTCTCTCGGGTGTGCGGCTTGAGATATATGCGCCAAGAATGTTTCTAGAATTGAAAAGGTACCCCGACAAGGGGTCCTCGCCCACAGAATTCCCCAGGGAGTAATTCCTTGGGTTTACAATTTGCGATTGAGCGGGACGGATAAATTATGAAGTTTGGCTGTGTCTGAGCCGAGACGTCTAATTAGCGCAGTGGTCAAAGCGATAGACATAGTTATCTGGTCTATGCTCAATTTGGATAAGGCAAACCGTTTCATGTCCTGTACGGACTACTTTCAATCTTTGTCTCCTATCAAAGACCTCTTGGCCGTTGTTATTGTGGATTGTATGGAGAACTCCAAGGTGGAGAGTTGACGATGAAACGTGGGGGTTCTGGGGATACTGCTCGGCATCCCACTTTGACTTACACATGCTTGCTAAGACACGAGATGAAGTTAATAGTGGAGATGATGGAGATTGTAAACTCAATGCAGAATGTGAGGCTCTGGTATCCGCCTCGCCGATGATGGGGATTGGAGGAATTTGTTCTGAAACTTCAGGGTAAGACCATGAAATCGGGATTAGACAGTAGAGGTAGACGTGCAAGAGGGAAATAGACACAACTCGGTATTCGGAGTCATCTTTTAGTATCGATGACGTTTTATTGTACTAAAAGCTTGTCTGGGTAGTGGAAGGTACAATGGAGAACCTCTTTTGATTCGTAGGCGGTGTGGTGGCTTGAGTCCATCACCACTACCATCTCATCTTATCAATCAGATCAAAATTTCAACCTAGCCATATACGAGGGATATTGTGTCCACTTTTCATTAATACAAGGCATGAATATCCACAGCAATATCAAGGACAACTCCACGATGGGGGAAGCTTGGCCATTATCGGCGTTGAGTGAAGTTTATACTTAATTCCGTGACTTCCTCGCTCAATCACGTACCCTCTCAGACTCACCACCATCGTCGCTCCTTCTTCTGACCCAGTCACTCTTTCCTCTTCTAGCCCAGTCGCTACGTCACTCTTTTAAACCTCTGGAAGGTCATACTATACCCAAAATGCGCTTTTCTACTGTTATTGCCTCACTGGCAACTGCCGTTTCGGCCTACGATGACTTCCTGAACGAGCCCGACACGGGACTCCAGTCCTATCTCAGCAGCACCAACTGGACTGAGAAGAGCCGCCCTCTTCTCAAAGATATCCGTGGTGTTCCTGACTTCGACTTTGCTGCTCGTCAAAGTCTTACTGATCAGCAGTACGCTTTCTACCGCACTGCCGCTGCCGGAGAATGGTCGTACCGCAACAACCTGAAGGCCTGGGAGAAGGCCAGAGTTCGTCCCCACCAACTCGCCAGCATCACCGGCCTCAACGAGACTATGGGTGTTAGCATTCTAGGAAACAACTTCAGCGCTCCTTTCTTCATCTCGCCTGCTACCCGCGCTGGCTATGGTGATGAGGAGCGTGGCGAACTCAACTTTGTCGACGCTGCCGCCGACGAGGATATTCTCTACGTTGCTGCTCTCTACGCCACCAAGTCTATCGAGGAGATTGGTGCTCAGCGAAAGAAGCGCGGTAACACCATCTTCCAGCAGATCTACACCAATGGAAACCTCTCTGTCACTTGGGATGCCATGAAGCGTGCTGAGGCTCAGGGCGTCAAGGCTTTTGTCTGGACTATTGATGCTCCTGGAACTGCTGTTCGTCACCGCGCTGCTCGCTACGACACTACCAATGCGTAAGTACACCGAACCGATCCCGGATGCCGAATTTAACTAACATCACCAGCAACGCTGCCACCTCTGTCCTCAGCTGGGACCTTCTCGACCAGCTCCGCGAGCACACCAAGCTCCCCATCATCCTCAAGGGTATCACCACTACCGAAGACGCTCTCCGTGCAGTTGAGGCCGGAGCTGATGGCATCTGGCTGTCCAACCACGGTGGCCGCCAAGCCGATTACTCTCCTTCTCCCCTCGAAATTGCCTACGAGATCCGCCGCAACGCCCCTGAAGTCTTCAAGAAGACCGAGGTTATTGCCGACAGTGGCGTCCGATACGGTAGCGACGTTATCAAGCTGTTGGCTCTTGGTGTCAAGGCTGTTGGACTTGGTCGACCGTGAGTAACCAGCCCTTTTGGAAAATGCACTTATACTAATGCTTTGTAGTTTCCTCTACTCTAACGTCTACGGTCCTGAGGGTCCCAAGAAGCTCATCCAGATCCTCAAGAACGAGATCCTTACTGATGCTGCTCAGATCGGTATCAATGATCTCCACAACATCCCTTCCCGGGTTGTAAGTAACGTCGATCCCTGAACATAGAGGTGTTCAAAGCTAACAATGCACTACCAGCTGAACACTCGTGCTCTCGAGCGTGACGTTTATCTGATGGATGAGAACTAGAATATTTGACACGATATCTTGAATACTCTGAACACATCTATAGACATGAATATACTTAGTCAATATTCTCTTACTGGAATACCTCTACTGTCCCTCATCATGTCTCATTGATATGCTCACTTCCCTTGACCCAGAGCAGGGGAATCTTGAATGAACTGGATCCAACCCCACTCCCATTGAAATATCAGGATTTCACATAGATGTTCCATTCACCAGCCTCTCCAAGTTCATACAATCGAACAGAGTCACTGTCAGTCGTTAACAGCCCCTCGCAGTGCCAGTGCCTGCTAGTGCCAGAGGACCAGCACTGATTTCGCAGCAAGTGCTTGCCCCCACCCCACCTTAAGTTCACCTCCTACCTTCTATGCAGAAAATCTTTCTTTCTCTCACACATCACCATGTGCTTTTACTCTCGCACAGAATGGCACTACACCATGGTGACACCAGAAGAGACAACTCCCCGCGAAGAGCGGCCAGAGAAGGTGGAAAAGCGAGTTCGCTTCCTACTTCCAGATCGAACAAGATCTCGGGAACGCGGGCAACGGGGCGATGACTACCGAGAAGGTCGGTACAGCCACAGGGAGAGACGTGGGAGACCAACACGTCGACAATCCCGCAGCCACTCGCGAGGCGACAGTGAACGACGTCGCTCTCGAAGCCCAGACCACGACTACCGAGAACATCGGTATAGCCACCGGGACAGGCGCGAAAGATCATCGCGCCGTTATTCTCGTAGCCGTTCAAGAGACGGCGAGCTACGACGTCGCTCACGCAGCCCAAGCTATGACAGTCCCAGACGTCATTACCGAGGCTCCCATCGTCGATTTGACTCGCCGGATTATGGCCGAGAACGATCTCATCGACGAGATCCACGACAACCTCGTCGACACGATTCAAACCGTAATCGTGAGTACCGAGAAGACCGCACCCGAACTAGGGATCACGGAGAGCCTGCAAACCAGCAAAGCTCGACTCCCGGTGGCCCCGAAGCTACTGGCGACGGACCGCGTCGACATAACGCCAACCTCTTCCCCATGCATTCAATCTCATCGGTTGTGGATGAGATACAACGCACCGTACCAGGTCCAAAGGTCGACATGGTATGGGGCCCAAGGCCCATCATCCGA
Organism: Fusarium citri; assembly: GCA_004367485.1. Taxonomy (NCBI): domain Eukaryota; kingdom Fungi; phylum Ascomycota; class Sordariomycetes; order Hypocreales; family Nectriaceae; genus Fusarium; species Fusarium citri. The sequence goes on from QHHH01000081.1 coordinate 779,652, forward strand.
GCGATGTATGAGGAATTCAAGGCCAAGAATGGCCTCTGCACAGCGCGCATCCTCCATTCTCGCAATGACGACGAGGGTGATGAGAACGCTTACTGATCTCTGTAAGTATCCTCCTATACGCATCCCTACTTACTCCCACAGGCACTGGAATCGAAGTCCCAGCCCCAACCAAGCGCCTGGGGCTTGATACCGAAGTCGCCAACCTCTTTGGATGGTAGACAACCCTACCCCTTACCACCCCTTCCCAGTCTCACCTGCGGAAGTTGGAGCAAACACATACCTAGTTGGGCAAGTTCTCAACCACATCCAGGTGACCATCGGAAGGCAGAATGCTCTTTCGGCGGTCAGGACCGAACGCAGGTCAACGGATGAGGTAGTTCAGAAACGATGACTCAAGGAGTCTCGACTGCAAATATCCCGATGCGCACCGCGCAATTCGACTTCGGGACGGCGAGGCCTCCCAAGGCCCTCACTCGACAGTCGACGCCTATCCAGGCGGTCGTTTGGTACATGAGGCCAATTCAGGCACTCGCTCTGGCGGTTGGAGGAGGGTATGGTCTGGGAAAGGTTACCAGGGCTGCAAAGAAGGAAGGGTTTTGATTCGCGAGCCGGTTTTCCCTAACCTTCGGCCTTATGGTCTCCTTTGTTGAGCTTGGTTGATGAGATGGTAGATACATTGAGAAATGGAAGAACATTGAGTGGTGTGAACAAACGACCCTGATCTTGTGCAATATGACTGCTTCAATCTTGTATGCTGATTGCGTCCCAACACTTAACAAATCAATCTTGAACATTGATTGTGTCTCAACATCTAACGACAACTAACAGCCAAAGCAATGGCCCTACAGTTCCGAGCATAAAAGACCTCCTGAAGTATTGGTAGAATGCAGTGGATGAGATTATGATGGTCGTCCTTTGTTTGTCGAGACCCGACTTGGTTGTAAGGTCCTCCAGTGTCAATTGAGCATCAGGAGACATGAGTATTATAGATAACCTTGATCACCTTGAACACTATCAAGTCGAAGCCTGTGGGTGGAGCCTTGGTGTTGTTGGGTTTGCGATCGGGGATGAGTATGTTCAGATGAAGTGGGAAAAGAGATGAATGAGAAGAAGAAGGTTTAGTTCGGGTGATAGAAGGTATCATTAACTGAACTGGCGATTATCTGCTAAGAGGGGGTGTGGTGTTCCTGCCTAGGTAATCTGCCGAACACTTGGAAGGCACAGTTCAGAAAAGCAGGACAAACATCGCTAAGGGAGTTTAGTTCATGAAGCTCTCCTTCCTTCGTAGCCTTATCTGCCCATGACAAAAGTCTTTACATTTTCTTCAAGCGAAACTGATGGCAGTGCCAACTATGCAGCAACAAAGGCATCGAAGGTATCAAATCCCAAGGTTGCATGCATCCTCCTCCAAATCCTCAAGATAAAAGCCCTGACCCTAGAACAACCCTATAGCCCCGAATCGCTTGACGAACAAGCAGACGAAGAGAAGCCCGTGTTTGACTCCACGACCGACCAGGGAGCACGCTGCAGAAGGTTTTGCGCGTTCCAATCCCATCAGACGATGCTGAGCTCGAGGATGCACCGCGCCCGGGGTGCCTTGACGATGATGGCGAGAGCCATCACATATCCGATATCGAACGACTCGAAGACAACAGCGCTATTGACGCTACTTTGGACGAGTTTTAAGTTGTAGCTGCCAACCATCTCCAGTTCCTCGCCATCAACCCTCTCAACATCACCGACAGTAACAGACGCCGACGAGACAGGCCTCTATCCGGCGTCCGAACGAGAACCACGTTGCAGAGGAACAGGCAAGATCACCGCGACCGAGCCTGGAAAACCCCGAAGACAAAACTCCCATGCGCGTACTGGCGAAGGCGGCAGGGCTGGAGAGAGGAGCGAAGACATACAAAGTCTGGTCACCGTTACCCTCGCCTGGACAGTTTCAACCCGCCAGCGCATGACCGCTGAGAGTATCGCGCCCAAAGGATATTTGAGACTCCCCCGAAGAAAGTGGTGCAAGCAGACGGTTCAAAGTTCGATACACAGAATAAGCCCTCAATGAACTCAAGCCCATCTCATTACCCCATCGTCTTACCTAACCTTCGCATTCTACAGATTCCCGAAACTCCATCTCAGCTACATCGGACATCAGGCGATACACACTCACGAAACCGGGGGAATCTGCAATCATGGCATGTTGAACAAGGTCTCACAAACACAAAGACCCTGACAAGCTAACAGAGTCTAGATCAAATCTCTGGGGCATTACGATTGACTATACCAAGATCTTGGGCTTGCGGACAGTTCAACACGCGTAACATCAACGGACAGCTCATTCCCACCCTCACTACAACTGCTTACCTTGCCATGGAGACGGTCGTCTTCCGAATTGATCCGATGAAACGGCAAGTACTCTTCCATCGACGTCGCATTGCAGCGGAAGTGTTCCGACTTCAGCGCGGTCTTGCCTTGCCACAGAAGTTGGGGAAAGAAGAAACGCGTGGAGAAGATCTTCTCGAAAGTAGAAAACTTCTACTCTATGAAGCGCATATAGGGTCCCATGTCGATGCGAAGAGGCAGGGTCTGTGTTTGTGCCCATGTTCCATCAGCCCCTCTTGAGTCTGGACCTTTGCGGTTATACTTGAGTACCGTTACATTGTGTCTCCGACATTTTCCATCCTTCATATTCACCATACCTTGTTTTTTGACCGCTGTCTTGGAAGGAAGAATCATGGTCTATATTGGAAGCTGAGTATCACAAAAAGCATTGGCAGACTTCGTGTAAGATAAAATCGTTATTCAGATTAACGTCTAAATGTCGACATTGAGCTACCCTCATCCCCATACCCCAAGTTTTGACGTCTCCTCACCGTGGCGGCATCTTGGCGAGATCGTACGACCATCCTCCACAGAAACGCCCAGACTCTGCGGTCATCTTCGAAAGACCCCCAACGATTGGGCAGATAGCGTCCAGGGTAACGTCTTTACTCAAACGTCCCGCGATTCTCCAAGCGACGAGGGTATACCCCTGTCATTGTTTGGATCGGACATATCGCCGAGACATGTCAAACATGGGCGTATACTCCCCAGCCTGATAGCAAAGTTTTCAATTTGCTAATTGCAATATCCGCATATTGGTGTTTGTCTTCATTTCGTAACCCATGCAGACACAGATGCCTCCCAGCGCACCCAAGTATGACCCTCCTGGACTGTCAGAAAGTCGGACACCAGCGAAAAATATTTCCCCAATTCAGAAATGTACCGGCGCCAAGGCGATTATTTCCCGAGTCAGCCACACCTCACTAGCTCAGTGATATCATCCCGCTAGAAAGATGATCGACTACCAAGAAGGAACAGAAGTGCCGTTCATCATTCATGGCAGGCAGACGCATTGACCAACGAGGTATTATTTCGATTCGTTCGTCATCTGCAGGTTTGAATGTAACAAGACCCTTGTTCGTATAATGTAACATGGCTAATGTAGCTCTATCGCCAAGTGAAGGGACAAGAGATATAGCCGCTGGGCATTTTACTCCAAAACTCCGCAATCAACTACAGCTCTTGGCATGGAGTCAAGAGAAGCTCTTATCTATACTCCCCTAGTGAGTAAACTCCAACGCCCAAGACGTCAAAAGAGTCTTTGCTACCTAGACAGCTAGAGCTCAAGACGTGGGTGTCGTGCCCCGTATTTTCCAGTGTAAGCTTAACGTGAGCCTTAAAACCCTAAACTGGATAAGCGTAAATTCTGGGGTCTAGCGTTGGAGGATCGGCAATCAATAGTGGACGTTGGAGGTTCTTCTGTTTCTCACACGACATGTTTTTGTGCCGGTTTGCCGAGTTGGAACAAGGCTGCCATGTTGTGTACTCGGTCTCTCCGCATTTTCTCTCTCTGTTGGTTGAATTCCCATGAGCTAATGACCTGAAACTCAACCAATTGTATTTCATCATTGAGCTAGATTGGAGGGCACCACAGCGTCATACTTTTGCAGTTGGATGAGAAACAACATCATCAATTTTGAGATCATAGAACATCCTACTCTAGGTAGCTATAGATGAGACCGGAGAGCTTAACTACTTGGCGATAGTTCAAACCAACTTGAAGGTCGTTTATTCTCATCAGGCTCTCGAGCGTCTTCCCCGCTAAGTAACCTCGTCCATAGCACCATCTCAATATCGCAACTCATCTGCGGATCCGACATCACAATCTTCCTCCCCCGCACTCTCACAGTGAAACGACCATGTCTCTCCGTTCTCATCCGTTCAATCCAGCCATCTGCGGGGGAAACCAAGGACGTGCACCCCCTCACATTCTGTGAACGGGCATGATCCGCTACGACTTCCCCAAACTTGACTGCCCACCCTCTCCACGGTTGCTGTGACCCCAGTGTTACGATATGATACAACGGTGTAATGCAAAGGTATGGATCGGAGATAACAGTCGTAATTCGGGTAGAGAATTTTGACACTGTTGTGCAGTGATCGGCAAGTGGGAGGTGGTACAGTTACATCTGCCATGACAAAGATAAAGCTCCCCTCTTTCCTCCGCCATTTTTCAACCACCGCACTTCCTCTCTCATCATCAACTCTCTTCTCCCTGCAACAACTGTTTCAAAATGGTTCAACAACCATCAGCAGGAGAATCCGCTGGCCCTGTGGTCAAGGGCGTCGTTCCTACAGCGAGCCAAGCCTTCAAGGACCTCTTCATCTGGAAGCAGCGCGTCGTCATCACAAACGAACATGGCGAGGAGACCACAGAATGGAGGGACCCCGATCCCATCCAGAATCCCATCAGCTTGATGGCTCAATTGTCTGGTAAAGATTGGATCTTTTTCCTCGTCGGCTTCTGCGCCTGGACTGCTGATGCTTTCGACTTTCACGCCCTGTCAATCCAGACCAAGAAGCTGTCGCTCTACTATGACACCAGCAAAACCTCAATCACCACCGCCATCACTCTCACTCTGCTTCTTCGCTCTGTCGGAGCGGCCATGTTCGGTCTCGCTGGTGACAAATGGGGACGCAAGTGGCCTATGGTCTTCAACATGATCATTCTCGGTGTTCTCCAAATCGCCACAATCTACAGCAGCACATTCCAACAATTCCTCGCTGTGCGAAGTCTTTTTGGTCTATTCATGGGCGGTGTCTACGGTAACGCTATCGCCATGGCTCTGGAACAGTGCCCGTAAGTCTCCAATGCCAAGTCTTGAACCGTTTTTATTCCCGTGCTAATAGCGTCTAGCTCCAACGCCAGAGGCTTAATGTCCGGCATTCTTCAGCAGGGGTACTCATTCGGCTACGTCTTGGCTGCATGCGCCAACCTTGGCGTTGGAGGTAGTACCGAGAGTTGGAAGACTGTCTTCTGGATTGCTGGTAAGTTGATACTAATCATTTCCGAATGATTACTAACGATTGTAGCTGGTATTTCCATCGCCGTCGGTATCGTCCGAATGTTCTTCCCCGAGTCACAGCAATTCCTCGAAGCCCGCGCCAAGGGCAAGAAGTCTTCCTCACCAGGCGCTTTCTGGCAAGACTGCAAGAAGATGCTCCTCGCTGAATGGAAGATGTGCATTTACTGCTGCTTCCTTATGACCTGGTTCAACTACTACTCTCACACCTCCCAAGACTCCTACACCACCTTCATGCTCGAGCAGAAGGAACTCAACAACTCTGCCGCGTCTCGTGCTTCCATCCTCATGAAGACTGGCGCCTGTGTTGGCGGTACTATTATCGGTTACCTGAGTCAGTTCGTTGGTCGTCGACGTGCCATTATCGTCTCCGCCTTTATGTCTGCTCTTCTCATCCCAGCCTGGATCCTCCCTACGACTGAAAGAGGGTTAAGTTGCTCGGGATTTTTTATCCAATTCTTTGTACAGGGGGCGTGGGGCGTGATCCCTATTCATCTCAACGAGCTGTCTCCTCCTGCCTTCCGATCGTCATTCCCTGGTGTCACTTATCAGATTGGAAACATGATCTCTTCTCCTTCAGCCCAGATCGTCAACGCTATCGCGGAAAAGACATTTGTCACCCTCGGAAACGGCGACAAGGTCGAGGCATACGGACCTGTCATGGGCGTAGCTACCGCTATCATTGCTCTCGGCATCATGTTTACTACCATGTTTGGCCCGGAGAAGCGTGGACGAGCTTTCGAGCATGCAGTTGCCGGTGTTCAGAACGAAGAGCTTCCTCACCACCAAAAGAAGGATATTGAGACTGCTAGCGTCGAGCAGGTCGAGATGAACGAGAGGAAGAAGTCAAAGGAGGAGGTTTAAAGTAGTGGCGACAATGCTTAAAGTTGGTGTGATCCATTGAACAAGTAGCTAGCCGGGCCCAGATACCCCTTGAATACAATCTTGCTGACACACCATCCGTCTGTTTCAATGATCATGACTGCTTACACTTTATCAAAAAGCGGCAAAGCCGGATTTCATACCCACATGCATGTGTAATGATCAGGTTTTCTGTGAATACTTCTTACACACTGGAAGCAAACAGTGCATTTTATGCCCTGCCGAAACCTTATATCGTTAGGGCAAGGTCAAGAAAGAAAAGGTCCTGTGTGAGCATTGGAGTCATGGTCCTTGAAAAGTGTGATTGAAGATGGAAACCTGATAATAAGGTATGTTACACGCAGGCAGAGTAGAGTTTATTTGTTCTGGATTATTAGACAGAAATGGAACCTATGGTTTAACGCAAGGTTCGAAGTACCTGAACAAGGCTTTGATGTAGTTGTTACTACTACCTCGGGATGTAGGCGCCCTTACATGCTGCCATTTCCAATACGTCCGCCCGCGTTGCCCCCTACCTGCCTAGTAGATACTGTAGGTAGTGACACCAACTCCCAGCCGCCTGATCGAGTCTTTCTCGGTGACCCGCACAATGAGGCATTCTCCCAGATCGTGGCCTTGTTGTTTGCATCTCTCCTTACTCGGTGGGGACTCCACGTTCTCGCCTTTATCCTCGATGTGGGCAAGGCAATACCATCGGTTCAGTGGCCCTAGGCCTTGGAACATCCGCAGTTTTTTGTAGAGATGGTTAGAAGCTATGCTACAGCTAAGCCTTTGTAGAACGCGAAGGGTTAGGTACTCGTCGTCCACTAGATTCAAATGGTTGAGCCGTTTCGACAGAAAGGCTTCTAATGACCTGAAATTCTTCGGCTCTTGTGACGGTTTTGGCGATCTGTCATTGTTTTCTCGACCTGATGTGAGGGTAGGAGCCAGGCTCTGCTTCGCAGACTTGAACTCCTCGAGCAGTCGTTTCTTTTCTTCAAGGAAAAGAACCTCTTTTGCCTGGAGCTCTTATTGAGACGAACGCAAATCTTCTCGCAGTTGCACAGACGCAAGTTTCTGAGCTTCCAAGGCTTCAGCATTTCGTCGCGCTTCGTCTTGGTGGGTAGTCTGCATCGTGCGGATATCTTGTCGCAGTATATCGTTTTCTTGTAAGAGATCGATATATCTTTGCTCGTAGAACGCTTGGGTCACATTCTGGCGTCGACTCGTACGCGAGCGGTTGTCTCTCCCGTGGGAGGCATCGCGGCTTCCGTCCCGTGGGCTGCTCGATCGGTATCGTTGGGAACTGTCATGCCTGGAGCGTCGAGTGCGGTCATCATCGCGTCGTCTGCTTCCGCTTCTGGAGCGGCGGTGATTTCGACCACGCTCTCGTCGAGGGGATCGAGAGCGATCGTGGCGGTCCCGTCCTCGCCCCATAGTTGAGTTGCTTGTCTTTCGTCGGAGCAGAATTGCCTATTGGGATAGATGAGAGGTCTAAGAAGCTCAAGAGAGGTTGTAGTGTGGGCGTACGGTAATGGGAAGGCAGTTGACACTGAATCAAACTTTTAGCTCCTGTCAGTGTCAACACCTGTTACCAACCCGCAGCAGAAAAGAGTTTTTGCGCCAGGCATCCCAGAACGGCTGATCTCCACTGCAGAGATAGCCAAATAGGTCTCTACTGCTCTGATTATCGGTGAGTATCTCGGGGTAGATAGTATTTGAGTACCAGATGCGAGGCCAACATCCATCTTAGGGAGAAAGCTGAGGAAGGCACCCGGTTGAGCCTTCCTTGTAAACCACCTGCACCAGGAAAGAGCATAAGAGATTAACAGGGATGAAGTGATAAAATTAAAGTTTCAAGCCGAATTTACCAAGCAAGGTCTTGCTAGAACTTACTAAATGACCTCCTTGGTTTCTTGACTTGGGGATAGAGGCGGGCGCTATTCAGTCATTTTGACCTGAAGACCCTCATCTCCTGACATGTCCAACCACTCAGATAGATATAATGGATGAGACAAGGCAAACTAAATTGAAATGTAAATCATAAGAGTTTGGTGGCAAATTGAGACTCAAACTGTTGCCTAAGTAGTATAAAATGGCCTTTCACTCATCTTGTGAACTCTCCTTCATCATCTCACTTTCATCCAACAACCTCACCACCATGCAATCTCAACACACCCACCAAGCCCGATGGGCTAATCACAACCAACATCCCTTCCACGAGATGCAGCGTCGCCTAGGCCAACAAAGATATGTCAACTACAAAGCCAAGGAGCTTGTCGCCAAATCCTTAGCCGCCTATCACGACGCGAGTGAGCTAGCCCAGGACGTGGAGGCGATGACGGCAAGGAAGCAGATCAACGAGAGTAGCGATCTTGACAGACACAAGGCCGATTTCGATGCACTGATGGCTTGGGCTATCGAAGAGAAGCCCGCATTTGTCACAATGCTGACATCCTTGGGCGATGAGCTCCCACCGAAAATGGCGGCGGCGCTGGAAAGGCTCTATCTCGACGCGCCATATAGTCGACAGCTGTATGAGGCCGAGCAGAAGGTAAAGGAAACTCCAAGAAGCCTTATGAGACACTCAGCTTACAGAATCAGATCCAATCTCTAGAAGCCGATGTTCGCGCCGGCAAGGAAGAAGTCGAGAGCGCTAGGAAGCTTGCAGAGGCTGAAGCGCAGAAGAACGAGGGGTTCGAACTAGAGATGTTAATAGCCCAGCTCACTGCAAAGGATTTAGAGAAAGAACTCACCGAAGCAAAGGCTGAGTCTGCTCGACAAGCTAAAGAACTAGTTCAGGAGAAGGAAACTTCACGCAAGCACGTGGAGAGGATTGTTAAACTCGTAGACGAGGTCGCTGATCTCGTGGAGATGTCCAAGGATAGATAGACGAGCTCTCTGATCTTTAGGACCGATGGGCTGCTACACCTCGGCGGCGATGTACAGCTGTTCTGTCCTCGGAGAAGGACAGGAGGTAGTAATGGACCATAACACGACGGCAATGCAGTGGGCTGTACGAGATAGGTTACAATTTGAATTCAGTGCGATGATACCACGCCCAATGGGTAGTAGTGTACAGCGCATAGAGCTTGAGTTGAACCTAGAAGAGTAGGAGTGGGCTTGTCAAAGTCTAGTCTAGATTGTTAGAATTCACTCTATTATCTTGTCCCTTTGGCTCCATGAGAACCAAATGCAAGATTTGACTGCTCGCGAAGCCCGTGATGGCAGACCAGTTCGTCTTCCGGGATCAAGAGCAGCTTGCACCAAAAGCTTTTTCCATATGCTGCTGAGATAGAACTGGAGTCCTGTGTCAGGCTCGTTGAGGAATTCATTGTAGGCTAAAACGGCAATAGTAAAGAAGGTTATGAGAGTAAAAATATGAAATTGGATATAGCGTAAGCTTCCAGAGGTTCAAAAGAGTGACTTAGCGACTGGGCTATGAGAATAAATGAGTGATGATGGTGGTGAGTTTGAGGGACTTTCTAGCATCAATATCATTCAAGAGCATTTACATTTGAGCGAAAAAAAAAGTTCCATTATACTACTTCACTACCGATGCATTGCATACCCCATACCCCACCCAGTCTGATCTGCCTCCTTCTGTGCGGCTCATGATAGTCACTCGCTATCCTGATATGGATAGACCATTGGAAAATTTGGTGTCCAAAGCACGCAAGACGGTCATAGGTATGACTCAACAGGCACTCATTGCAGATTGAGTGGAGGACACAGTTTGAGACACTTTTTCTCTGCCTAATCTATGTATAGCAGATCTATCGCAAGCTAGGATAAGCCCCCGATCGCACCATCTCCCTTGCACCGGTGACCCAAGCCTGGATCTCTACCAGCAGCTCATACTGTTTAGGGAGCAGCATCCGGCGCCAGAGGTTGGCTACTAGATAGATTCGCTCCTCGACAGTCAGATCCTGTTTGCTTGGAAAGAAAACCCAGTCATGACAATGATTTCCGAACTCCTCTACTTCCACGTCTATCTCCATGATGCTGCGAAAGATATCATCAATCTCACTTTCGGCTCTTGCTCTGCTGGCTGTATTGCCGATTCGCAATACAGAAGAAGCGAATGTGAAAGTCGTGTCTGTCTCTTGAATCGTACCACCCTCCTCGTGCATATGCTGTAAGAAGCTGATGAGCGTAGTCCATTTCCCACTGAGGCAAAGCTGCTTCCACTCGTTGATGGCTTTCCACAGTTTCGTGATCAGGTTTTGTCTGACAGGAGACAAGGCGTGGGGATCGTTCCATGAGAATTCACGAAAACCAATCATGAGGAACATGTCCTCGTCTGGCAGATGGGGTCATGAGCGCCAAAGGTCATCCGTAGTTTCGGTATCTGGGTGTTGTTCACGATGCTTGTATCCCCATGCGAAGTTGACGCGGTCATCGATATAATTGTCTATTATTTCAGCCCAGTCCCAGCCTGCAGGGCCCCAGACATAAGTCCAGAAGTCGGGATGTTCAGGGATTTCCAGGAGAAAAGGTGTACCGCAGGGTGGTGCGTGTGTAGGATACCTGATCTTCCACAAGGCATCTTCGGATCGTGGGCGTGGAGGCGCCATGGGGAAAGTCTTTCCCTCGATTTCTATTCCGAGGAGCCTGGGAGGACATCGGTGACCCTCTTCCTTGTTAGGCAGAAGAAATTTCGTTTCGTCTGGGAACAGAGAACTCGTTTCCACGCCTGTCGACTTGCGCGTAAGAGGGATTTGCCAACAAGCGTCCGTCAGTTCCGACGTGATCGGGGGAGGGAAGGCTGCCTCATGCCGGGTTTCAGCTGGTCGTAAAGACCGTTTGCCTTTCCACTCAGATTTAAACCACGAGAATCGATCAGCGAGGTCGTCATCTGTAGGGAGGGTCTCGACATCCACCCAAGGCCAGGGAGGCCGTTTCCCCTCACGAAGCCAGCAGACTAGTTTGGAGGAGATATCAGGAGCCCATAGGACCGATGTAGATAGTGCTAGATGACTCACAGTGTAGCTCCCAAAAGGCTTGATCGACCGAGAACTCAAAGGCCGCAGGTGACGAAGGCTCCATGTTCCACTCGATCAAATCATCCACAACGTCTGAGTCGGCAGTCTGGGCGAGCTCGATTTCAAAGCGGTTAAATTGTGTATCCCCGAAATACCATCGGAGAAAGGCTTTCGCATATTGTTGCCTTTGAATATGACTTGGACAGAGGCCCGGAAAAGGCTCAGAGAACCATGTCGGTACGGAATATTGTCCCCTGAACTTGAGATGGCGTTTGGCCCAGACCATCTCCCGCGTAGAGGGTGCCTCCGGGGATGAGGGCGCCATCGTCGATGTGGTGATGATGAAGAAGAGAAAGAATGCGGGCGGTAACTGCCCGACGGGAGCTAGTAACTTGAGGTAGGCACCCGCTATTCTGGCAACGCACAGGCTGCCAGTGATGGCACCTGTCAAGTCACTAAATAAGAACGAATGAAACAAAAGAACTAGGACTGTGGATTCTTCGTCGCATAATGACTAGGGTTCCTAGTGGTGGACGGGAAGGGTAATTCGCAGGTAAAAAGATGAGGAGCATCGGACTTTAGATGGGAGTTGTCAGATTTCTCATGAATCGCAAACGCACGAAGGCCTCCTCCCACCTATACTCTCCCAACGGTATAATGGAATGTAGGTATCTGCGGATACCCCTTCAGTTACTGATGTGGCCTGTCTATGGGTTTACCGTTACCTATCGGGTTGAGCTCGGCAAACCTGGCTGAGTGAGTATCATCCTTTACGGGCTGGTCTCCATCATCGTCATCACCAATAGGCATTCATTGTAGATCGAGACGCGAATACATTTCGAGACACTGACTTTTATTATGACATTCCCAGACAATAGTCCCATCGAAAAGCTAGAGTACATGCCAGTACATGCCTGATAGAATCGCCTTCCTGACCTTTGCCTCCCATACATTGACGTAGCTCAACCGCTGGTAGCCTCCTGGAGCGTCGTCTGACCCAAGACATTGGTCGCTAGACTCCTGGTATGAAAGAGGTGATTTGCATTTTGACCCCTGAATCAGTTTCTACAGCCTTTGCCTGAAAGGCGTAACTGCAGCCCGAAATCCCACAAGGCTGCGATGGTAGCAGAGGGGTTGAGGCATCCCTTCCCTTCCAGATGATCTCGTGGATGCAGAAAGACCTGTTCTTTGTGCCGTGCTCCAGAAATGCAAGTACGTTCTTTTTGCCCGTTTGTTGTAACATGATCGCAGTGAGTTGCTAAATCACTTCGAAATTGAGGTGCCGGCTTTCGAGGAGTGGCAATCCAGGCACCGTTTCCTCTTTAACAGCGTCCAGGACCATGGCAGAGTCATCTTGTTCCTCTTTCACTGTAACATCTGGAACGGTGGGCGCCACTGGGTGAGGATCTGGCACATTCTGCGTCGTCTGCTGTTGCGTCTGTCGCTGTTCTGCTGCTCCACCAGCTGAATGTCCTGGACTAGGGGAAGTTCGTGCCGCTAGCCGTTCCGCCGCCTGTCTCTGACGAGCCTCGCGACCCTCACGTCGTCGCTGCCCCTTTGTCTTCCTGAGTACGCCCTCGGAGACGCCCGAAGCCCGCGCGCTGTCGACCTGTTCCTGGATACGTGCAGTCAAAGTCTGGGTGGCGTAGGAGACTTGAGCACGAAGATCCGCAACTTCGCCCCGCAGGTAATTGTTGATGTTCTGAAGTTCTCGATTGTGATCCTCTAACTCTTGTCGGTCGCGGAGAAGCGCTTCCTCCCTCGCCATCGAACACTGCAAAGAGTACCTTTCATTGCGTAGTTGGAGCTGAAGATCCTCAAGTTGTCCTGGAAACCCGGTCAGAATCTGTAGTGCAAGGAAATGCGGTTATGACTTACCGCCGCTGTCTGTCATGTTGCTTGGGTACTGAGATGCAGTCGTGGTCAAGCAAAGAAATTTTGAACGCAAATACAACGCTTGGAAGAGGATGAAAATGCAGAAAGTCTTGAGGAGAAGTGGGGTGGAGAGATAAACAGCCGCAGGCAACGGAAAACTGGCTGGCAGTGACGGTGCCACTCAAATCACCATCTTTGCCGACCGAGCTGCTGGTACTTTTAATCTAGTGCTCGGGGTTTATTATTGGTACTATTACATGACTTCATTCTTTTCTAATTGCCAATGTGAAGTTTAAGCCTAGTGACTGATGGTCCTATCCCCTTTCCCATCCATATGTTCAAACTTCTGTGAACCTCAACTATGTCTCTACCCGAGGAATCTAAAGACCATTGCCCAGATAATGTTGGATTACCGCCAGAGCTTACGGTGAGGATTCATTATATACGTCGCAAAGAAGGATGGCTAAATCTTGATAGTCTCAACCTGCCAGCGGCATCGATGTCGAGAAAGGCGCAACTGAAAGTAATAGCCCCGCGGATGCAGTGCAGAATCTGAGAGGAGAGACTGATCGGCTCTTGGTCCAGACTGCTACAAAGCCTCTAATAGACGAAAACCAGAGACTCCGTCGTGAGATCTTGCTCATTGAAAAGGACCGACAGGACTTCAGGGAACAAAACAAGGAGGCCCAGAAGAAAGCCCGCCATGCCGAGGAGAATATCAATCAGTTGACAAAGGGTATTAGATCTTATACGGATCGGTCAATTATTACTATGTACGCCTGGCAAGTCGAGTACTGTAAGGTCAGGGAGCTCTAAAAAGAGAGAGCAGATCGGAAAGATGCCCATGCCCTCGAAAGGATCGACATCCGTCGCCGGAGTCGCCTCGAGATAGAAAGCCTCGAAAACGAACTCTCTGCCACTCATGTCGAGAATATGCGTCTCACAGGGGCGCTTGGAGGAGGGAATCTCGAGACCGGATAGCGTGTGACGAGCTATTGATGGAAAAGCGGGAGAAGAGCAAAGCCATACTGTATATCAGCAACAACGCCGAGACAGCGAGATATAACAATCTAGATAGCTGCTAGCAGATTAACATGGAGGGGTCTGTCGATGAGGTTGTATTGACGGAATGGAAACTTTGGGTGACAGCAATTTATGCATTGAGACTAACTTAGGAGAGAGCAGCACTGTGAATCACTGGCAAACACTGTCAGCCGAGAGCACAAGACATGGAATTGTTCAGTTACCTTACCTATGCTAGCCCAGGCTAGCACTCAGGCTACTTACTTTATTTCTGCTGCCTAAGCCCTGGAGGGGAATTCTTCTGTTGCCCACCCGCTGCCTCCGTCGTCTCCTGCGGTTCATCTCTCAACCTCAATCTCCCATCATTCACGTCACCACCATTAGCAAAATGGCAGATACTTGCGGTATGTCGCAACAGAAACATACATTACAAATACTGACCTTTAAGGGCGCCCCGAAAATCTTCAAGATCAACCACGCGACGAGACGCAGATGCTAAAGGATGCTCCTATCGACGAACTACAAGAGCTGAAGCTTCAAAATCAAGAGCTCCGGAACACCAACGATTTCTTACGCAGTGAACTCCGCCGCGCCACCAGCAAGATCGAGGAACACATCGCCCGCGCAAAGGATATAGAATCCTCTAAGCACGAACTCGGGGAAATCGTGGAAGAACGAAGCAAATGTATCGCAAAGCTGAATCAAGACAAGCATGACCTCAAAACAAAATTGGAATCTGCCCAGCGTCAACACAGCAAAATTATTGATTTGCAAGACAAAGGCATCACGGAGTTGCTTCGAGAAAGGGTTGCCGCCACCATGCGAATCAAAGATCTCGAACGGAACAAAACTCCAGACAGTGCCCTGAAGCGAAGCAACACGACTGTTGCAGAAAGCGAAGCCAAACGGCTACGAAGAGAACAAACTCTTGAGGCCATGAAGAGAGCAGAAGCGAAACAGGGCGAAGTTGTCCCCTACCGCCCCCAACCGGTGACCCCAACTATCACAGCAGAAGTGAAAGAGGAACATAGCGACTCCTATATGACCTCAGACGATGAAGAGCCGAGTGTGCCTGGCTTACCACTTGTGGAATATTGCCTCAGCGGCGATGTGGCCACGCAGCTCACTGAAATCATGAAGAACCCCAAGAGCAAGAGACGCTTGGAATCCTTCCTGGAACATGGAGAACAAAACACGTGGTTCTACGCCCACAAGGTACTCCTCTGGGGGAGGAAGGTCTCAACACGTGTGCTCCCGAAGGAAGCATGCCCCAGCCAGAACTGCAAACACAACTTCCGGGTCATGGTCGTGGATCGTGATTCAGGAGTCAAACTGTACACCGCTCCTTACACACCCACGGATTGAAGACAAGAAAGAGTCTTGAGAAACTTGGAGGCTTCCCACGCGGATGGAGAATTGGCGCTGATGGAGAGCACCATGGGTACTTGGGACGATTGAGCTGGATCACAAGCATTTACATGGGACCAGAGGACGTGTATCTAGAATATGCTCTTATTTTGAGAACTATCTGAATGGTCAGACTTCCTTTATGACACTTGTGGTATTGTGTTCGATCTATACATCCATCCATGATCCCCACTTGTTCAACTAATCACTCTGCCTGACCTCTTTAAAGGCCGAGGCGCTAATCTCCAAATCACCACTCTCGTCTTCCGCCTCAACGAGGCTTTCGACCTGTCCTTCAGACGGATCTCGAAGACTTGTAGTACGCGAGCGACTTGCAAAACCAGACGCTCTCCTGCGACTTCGCCCCTCAACGTCCCTCCCCTTCAGGCTCAGCACAGACGGATCCACGGTCTTGCGTAGTTCTCGTAAGTTGACATGGGGCTTGTCTTCCGCGGACCAAGGTGGCCTGTATTTAGATTCGGGCAATCTGGCCGCTGTACCACTGCGACCTCGGTCCCCAGCACGGCTTTCCGTTGAGGCCGAACTAGACCCTTGAACACCTTCGACCAGTTGATTCCAGTCCAGAGCTTTTCTGTCACCCGGAAGACGAGCGGGTTTGAACTTGGACGTTTCCACTCTGCCCAACATGTTCTTGGGCTCCATCCGTGCTGATCCACCACGAGCTGGCACGTTCCGATTGTTTGGAGGCCCGGAGTGCTGCCCAAATTGGTGGTTGTGACCCTGCCCCCGGCCCTGTTGATGGGCCCCCGCATTGTTCGCAGTCTGATATTGCGACTGCTGACCATAACCAGGTCGTCCAGCAGGATATCCCATTGCTTGGTTGGATCCTCGGCGCTCAGGAGGACATCCGTAGGCTGGATTGGAACCTTGTTGGAAAGGAGGATTTCCAAAGGCCGGATTATACCCTGCTTGTTCGGCATTCTGCGCTTGCCAGTTCATATTGCCCTGGCGTCCACCATCAGAAAGTCCGGGAACACTGCCATACCCGGCGCCTCCTCTACCTCCTCCACTCGTGGTTACAGGAGCGCTTTCATGTGCAGTTCCTACTCCGCCTCCTCCGCCTTGGTATCCAGAAACAATTTCGGACGTAGAACCTCGACCAACTCCTCCGCCACCACCTTCTCCGCCGCCGCCGCCCTGGGGACGCGACTGTGGTCGCTGTCCATATGGCGTCCAGCGTTTGCCGCCTCTACCTCTTCCCCCCCGATAGTTCGTCATGGTCGTGTATATGAGATAGTGTCAGTATCGTTGGAGAAAACAAACAATTATATCCGGGTGGTTTTGCTGAGTTCGGGTTGTGGATATCTACGATGCGAGAAGAAAGTTGAAATGAAAGGCGAAATCAATAAACAAAAATCGTGCTGCACACACTAGGATTCAGGTAAGCCCCTACGCGTTCTGCTTGATAAAAATTGCTACACGTTGCGCTTATCGGCTGGCAACTGCTGGCAGTGTCGGAGCAGTTAACCACTCAAACGCCGGGTGGAGTCCGGGACACGGTTTGCTGTGGGTCAAACTCCCACCGAAACGGTGTTACATTTTGAGGCTCAAACCCCGCAAACCCGGAGGTGAATTGACTTCATCCGTTGAAGTCCATCGTAACAACGGACAACAAACGTGCGATAACTATGGCTATACTCCAATAAGAATGAATCTGACTGTTGTCAGCATGTGGGCCGGGAACACCTTTTGTTATATTGAAGAAATTCGAGAGTAATTACACTTGGGATCGCTTTCTACAATTGGCTGCCAGTTTCGTGAGGCCCCACCTTTCACTTGAGCTCGAGTAACACCACGAAATGAGACTTTGGGAGTGTCAATATACAGAATATCAGGCAGGTACTAATAAGAAGAGATTTGGAAGAGTATATGCTTAAGGGAAAGGGATGTGTTTATTACTAGGAACTGGTCAGTAATCTATTCGTTCAGGGCAGCAGTGAAATGGCCCAATGCCAACACGGACCGTATTTCGAAGGAAATCTGCTATGATCGAGTGGCATAGATTACGAAGGTAGGAGGTTTGGATCATACACATGGGAGCTGGCGGGAAGTAGATTTACGAAGTCGTCCATGATACAGAGTGGTCGTGCGTTCGATCTTCGTTGAGAGAGGGGGTTGTATGCAGAAAGACTTCAGGAGACGAGACGATTAGCCAAGGCGAAGGTTGAGAAAGCAAACAGAATCTAAGGGTAGATGAATTGAGAAACCCATTTGCAAGATAACTCTACAACCTTCCAAAGTGAGGGGTAAGTGAATGTTCCGCTCATTCACCCTCTTTACACAAACGAGGAAGGAGCGGCTTTGCACCTGCCCTGAGCTGCCTACCCCGATCAAATTTCGACACCAAAATATTTTCAGGCACCGCATGCGATTTCAACTTTTCTTTCTTCCACACAACACGCCTTTTGCATCCGCTGGTCGACAGCGCGTTCTTTCCCTCGTTCTTCCTCGCTTACTTCTATTTCCTTTCTTCTTTCATTTCTTTCATTACTCCGCCTTCACTTCTCTCATACACACTGTCCTCACTTCTCTCATACACACTGTTTTCATTTCTTTTCCCTCTTACCCAAACACAGCTCAGGCACGATGCCCCGCGGAGCAACGTCGTACAACAGGGCGCGCTTCCGTTCACAGCCTTACGGCTCTCGGTCTGCGCAGAGTAACCTGCACAGGCAGCAGGGGCAGGCAAACTTTGATAACACTTCTGCCAACAACTCCGAGGCTCCACCCTCCATCGTCCAACCTGTGGACCAGGTTGCTCCCGAGGCTCCCAGCAACGGCACTGGAGAGCATACCGATGAGTTGAACCATGTCGACTGGCAGCCCATTCCACCCACAGACGCCCCTATCCCCGATGTTGAGCCACTCAACCTTCCGGCCCCGACCGAACCCGGGGTCTACCATGCGATTTGGGATGGTACCCGCGAGACCTGGCATGCTCTCTACAATGACCTGCCTCCTGGAGCCAGAAACTTGCACGTCACGATAGGGGAGAAGACTGATGGTCCGGATGATGCTACTGTCAGTGCAGGGCCGAGTGAGCCGCCCCGAGGCCCTCGATACCCTCGCTACGACAGCTATCGTCCTCGAGAGCTGAGAATGGTTAACAACATGGCTCTCCAGACGATCAGTCGTACCAACAGCCGTGCTCCTCCATCCATGAGCATTTACAATAACAGCCGCGGGGGTGGGGTCCAGGACAATGTGTTCACTAAGGTTCCCAGTGCTTCCAAGACCATTTCTTTCCGTGTGGATAGCGAAGAGACACTTCTGCAGGCCTACCGACATGTCAAGGCTATGAATCCGTCTGACCCCGTGGGTGGCATCATGTTCAGCGTCGCACCAAAGACCGAGAAGCACGAGTTCCTTTTCACTGAGGTGAACAACATTCGCTGGAATGCCCTGACAGGCCGCCAGAATTCTCAGCTCCCACCTGGTGTGCAGATCTTCCGAAGTATGTGTAGCACTCTCCTCTCTTCGGCCAGTTACTGACTCCCAGCAGACAGAGACGGAGGGTTTAGTATCAATACTTGAGCGCTTGTGGACAAGAACGAGATGAATATCGGGCTGGACTATGTATGAAACATTGAGATGAACGAAGGGGTATCTGATGTCGAACTGAAGGACTTCTTGTTTGGAATTTTCATCTGTCGGATAACGGTTGACCAGCCCGTAGTAAAATCAACGTAGTCTAAATTTAGACTTGTATTATTCTGCCCAGCATAAAGCTTATGATAATCTCCTCTAACCTTTAGTGGCTAAAAATGCCTAAGTGATACGGTCCCCTCGTCCGTACGTCCCCTTTTTGATTAGGCCTATCCTTCAATCTCGTCATTCTCGTCAAGCAGCTCCAACGCACGAGTAAGAAGGCCCACCAAGGGCTGGTTTTCACGGCTCATCAATGTGCGAGGTGTCCCGGTGACCTCAAGCATGGCCATATCCAATACCTTTCGCAGCTCATCCCTTTGCTGACGAAATAGTACGATCTGTTGCTCAAGCCTCATAATCGTATTCTCTTGCTGGCCCACACGATGTTCCGTCTCTGCAGCAAAATATGCATCGATGTCGTCCTCATCGATATCCTCAACATTCTTAGTGTTGACTGGAACTGGAGCGATCATATCCTCGTCCATCTCAAAGATCCCCTCATGCTCTCCTTCGTCACGTGAAGGTATCTCTACCTTGAAAACCTGAACATCGGAATCGCTAGGTGGGAGGGCTTCGGGTGACGCTGATGTGGCAGCGGTATCGAGCTGGTGGTCAGATGTAGACGCTTCC
Organism: Fusarium citri; assembly: GCA_004367485.1. Taxonomy (NCBI): domain Eukaryota; kingdom Fungi; phylum Ascomycota; class Sordariomycetes; order Hypocreales; family Nectriaceae; genus Fusarium; species Fusarium citri. The sequence goes on from QHHH01000081.1 coordinate 799,507, forward strand.
GAAGACACCGATGCGGCCTTGGTGTTTGTTTTGTCGCGCGAGTCTTCATGACTCTCGGTATGATCGAAAGAGTCCTTATGATAGTCAGTGATCAGCATCGATGTGTGATGTAGGAGATGGCTTGGTGGTGTGTATGTGAGAGGAAGCGATCTCGATAAAAGGGGAGCAAGGAAGAAGAGCACTTTGCTCTGCTCAAAGCTGATATGAATGTGTCAGAAGAAATGACCCCTAATAGTATAAGAGACGAAATAATTTAGTTGCTTCGTGATAACTTAGATTAGGACTTAGACGACATTGTTTTAGTAGCCTAGCAGCCTAAGTCTCAAAGGACAGCTCGTCGGTTGACCATTTGGCAGGGCAAATGCTCAGAGCAAAGGTTCCCCGATTCGAATCATGATGTTAGAGTGTGACCTTGTTGAAACCTTATTCTCTGAACAGCTGCATGTGGAGTGGCAACGAGCAGACACGGTAAGGATGTGTTGAGCTGTGCAAAGCCATGATTTTGCATGATATGATGGTGATAGAATGGTGTTGGGCGAGGAAAGGATATCGTTGACTCACTGGTGACATTTTGACGGTGTTGCGAGTTCAGAGTTGCTTGACGTGACAAAGCACGGGAAAGGAACAGCAATAGCTTTGACTTTACGTGTTCATATTGAAGGCACGAGAGGCAAGAGAGAAGGTTCTGATTTGGCAAGTTGGACCACAAAGGTTGATGATGATTGGGAAAGACCATTGACTCGAAGACTGGACAACCACTCCTTCCAGGGTAGGCACGTTGGCCAAAATACAAACCTCCAAGCAAAATACAAAAGCGCACAACGTCTGCAATGAACTCAACACCCAACTTCCGTCATTGCTGCCTCAAGTATTACTTCCTCTTGAATCTCTGCTCCAATCTCCAAGCTCTTGGACCGTTCGGCGGTTGAGCCAGTGGTGGCTGGAACCCTCCCTGTTGACCTTGACCATTCTTCCGACGACCGGTATTCTTGCCTCCACCCCCCGACTGTTGGCTTTGCCCATGTTGAACGCCATGAGTATTCTGCCTCTTCGCCGACTTCTGTTTGCGATGACCTCGGGAGGGTCTCTTTCGGGCCTGATTCGGCCGCATCACTGGTTCGCTAACCCTGCTAGACGTGGCGGATGGCCCTGCTGCCCGATGCTTGGCTCCCCCAGTGCCATTAGCTCCACCAAAAGCTCTGTCGATGCCGATAAAGCTCGACTGTTCGTCTTCATCCAACTCTCGGTCCGGGTCCTTGTTGATAGTGACAGGGTTAGCCAATCCTTGGGCTTCAACACCAGCGCGATTCGTGTTCCTTTCGAAACTAGACATAGTTGCTCCCGCCAAGGTACCATTTTGAACGGTACGCTGATTCAAGAATGACTTGTTCTCATTCATGGGAAAACCCCGGGGGATATCCCGAGAGACATTCGCTGAACCGCGATTGCTTCCAATTAGGCCCCGTAGAGATTCGTGCAGGTGCTGGTCGTCGGCATCGCTGGCAACAAGGGGTTCTGAACCTTGGTGACTCACAATCAAGCATCTTCGGGACTCGTGAATGTAATCGTTACCAGTAGGACTCGAGACGGGTGGCTCGGAACCTTCGTGGACTTCACCATCCTCGAGGATGGATGCTGATCGGATGCGGTGATGGATGATACATTGGGCAGAATTGCCACTAGCCTCTGGGACTCGATCGTTGCGCCCCTCGCTGACGATATCGTGGTCAGCCACTGCGGAGGTTCTTTCGTGAGCACAGCCGACGGTGAGCTCACCTGGTCTTCCTCCCGGGATGTTCGTGTCTGTTCGGCTTCTTTCAGAGGTCTTACGTCGCTGCAGCTTGACCCAAGATGTTTTGTAAGCCTCCAGCAACCCACCCATCCCCGTCGGATAGCCTCGCGGGTCTTGGCAGGTAGAGTATATCAGATGGTACGTCTCACAGGAAGTTGTCATCGTACCATTCTCCAAGGTATCTAGGGCCTTGACGATGATTGACAAGTCTCTAGTCTTGACCCGGGTGATGTCCGTTTCCGACGGTTCCTCACTAGTCTTCGTAAGACTAGCGACGAGGGACATCAGCTTCGCCTGCCTCGATATAACCAACCCGTCTCCCTTTCGCTTGCGCTGATGTTCGAGGAAGCACTTGACCACCGCTCCAAGACCATTTGCAGAGCGAAGATCGCCGCAGTGGAAGTCGTCAAGGAGATGATGTTGCTTATCAGTAAAGCCATGGCCATCGTCTGCCCTGCAGATGACGGCCCATCTGATGATGATAAGAATGAACTGGAAGGCGTTTTCGTCCGAGAAAAGGGGATGTACCATGATCAGCTCCAGCCGTTTGTAAAAGTCAATCGTCCAGAGAGGGTTTCGTTTCGACTCGCCAAGGTGCTCGAAGGGGTCGCTGGCGCTGTTATCGAACTCGACGTCTTGATACAAAGATACCAGAGTCAAGGGGTCAACTCCGAAGAGTCGGAGAGACAACCTCCACACCGATAGGAAAGTGTTGGCGCGGCTTGTGTAATGCAGTATGGCTGCTTTGTCCACACTGCATTCCCAGGCCCTGTCGAAATCTTGATCGTTAGTCTGGTCCAAGATAGCTGTCACTCTATCACCAAGGGAAGGAGTGAGCGGATACTGAGACTGAAATGTCTCTTTTGTTACAGGTCCACGATCATCAATCCGTCGGTCCATTTTCTGTACGCCCTCCCGGAACGCCTTCCTGTGAAGGCCCATACTACTGGTTTCAGAAGCGAAGTCATCATATTCATTTCCATTCTCCTGAACGGCCTGATCGTTATGTGTATCATCCCCACTGTCGGAAATCGTGTAGTGGGGCACGGGCAAGGACCTGTTCCGAAGTTGGATGCCCTCGGGATGCGGTCCTGTGTTCTTGGCCTTGTTCTTGGATCCTGGGGGTCGTCCACGTTTCTTTCTGATTCCGGCCTCGATTTCCAAGTGTTCGGATTGCGAAACATCGTCAACTCGATTGGCGGGAAGGGCCTGGGATGAATGATCCTGGCTATCGTGGCCGTCCATGGTCGGCTCTATGGAAAGGCTGTCCGTGTTTTCGAATGCCAGGAAGAAGTTCGATACTTGATTGTGATTAATTTTAGGAGGACAAAATGTTGGTTGTGAGGGATGCATGCATTGGCTGATGGCCGGTATCATTGACAGTGACAAGCCAGTGCTCCGACCGAACAAAAACAAACATGCATTTGCACACACCGAAATACAAACTCCAGATCAATTCAAAATAAACAGTCTTGAATTCCTTTGACATCGTCTCCTCTCCCTTCTTCGTTTTGGCACACATCGCAAGCATACGAAAATATCACTCTATCGACGTCGTCTTCGCAACCGCGCTCGCGCCGAGCGGTTTCGACAATCACGACGAAACCAAGAACCGACTCTGCATATTAATCTCAAACTCGTCGACTCGGCTTTAGCCTTCCACTCGCCACCCAGCGCAATCCCGGGTTCCCGAGTATTCGAAATCGCGCGAGCTCGTCCTTGCGACCCAGAAGTCAACATGATGACCAGGCTTCACGGCGTGAATAATGGATGGGCGGGAGTCATAGACAATGAAAATAGTTTGATGAATGTCTACCACCTCATTCCCAGGGTAGAAGCAACGGTCTTCTTCGCGGCGAAGCACCCCAGGGGGTCTGGGACCACTCAAGTTCCGTTGAATGCCAGCCTCATACAACTCTTTAATCCGGTCAGCATAACGGACGCTATTCCCTCTGATGCAGAGCCTTTGAAAAATACATGCTCTTGGGTGCGTGGCTGGAGTGGTGTCATCTCTGGGACCGTCGATTCGTATGAAGGCTTGGTCCAAGTCTTCAGAATGGTGCCCGCCTCGGTAGTGAGCTTCATCATTGCCGGCAATCGGTAATGGGAAACCACGACCTGCCTTAAGATGGGTATGATTGAGGTAACGCTCAACATGATTTGGTCAATGCTAATTCTTTTCATAGTTCTTTCGTAGCGGGATTCACGACGGTCGGCCGATTACATACTCCATTAGCTACGACGAAGAAGAGGGTGAAGGCTCCACAACATGCCGGGGAATGATGGGGGTCTTTTTATGAGCAATGGAATCGGGTGTTGTGTTTGTCTTGTTCGTCTTGTATCCACACACACAACATTGTACACGATTGTCCATTCGCCGTTTCTGAAATACAGGCCACACCACAGAATGGCTTACGACTTCTTATAATCGAGAAGATGGTCCCGTTCGAAACTTCAATCTCGAGAACACATACCGGAATTCCGCCTGCTTGACGCCATCACCCATGTGTTCCGCTCAAAGCATCTTGTCAAACCATGTTCCATCTAACCTACCAGAGATTGTCTTTGCACTTCAGCAAGCTCAAAGGTTTATATGATGCGCTTTAAGCTCTCGATATACAGCCTTGGGCTATTTGAGTTTCGACCAGCTTCTCATATTTAAACATCACCCTCCCATGTTCCTTTCTCCCTTCACTTTCCCACCTTCTCTTCGAACTCCCTTCAGGACATATAACCACGATGCCCTACCGACCCAACCCTAACTTCGAGCCGCAACCACGCCAAGACGAGGTCGATTACCCTGCATGGGGACCTCCTGGTCTTTTAGCTCAAAGGCGTAGCGCGGTAAAATGTAGAAATTGTACTCGCGTCGGGCACACAATTGCAGAGTGCATGATCATAAGGTCCGATGGCTACGTCCACGGTTGTGCCATATGCAACACATGGACTCACCAGACCGATGGCTGCCGAGTCCTTGATAGAATGCCCAAAGACGACGTACTCGATCTCTTCATCTCCGACCGCGCGAATATGCCGCCTCTGTTGGCAACAAAGTGTTGGTATCTCAGCTTGTATGCATACAAGTACTTCAAGGGCCCTACGATCGAGACCGGGTATCCATGGACGCCGGAGTTTGTTATCTCGGTACTGAACACCCCAGACCTCCGAATCTGGGCAACAGATGCCATGGAGCTTGGAGTCTTTTGGATGAGGCCTGTTGATCCACGGATGAGTTCGTGGGGGAAGGTCCAGGAGACTCTCGGTGGAATCCCCTCTGACTTTCGAGAGTTGTTGGAGTGCCCTTGCTACAGTTGTAAGGAGGGTCTTCGAGTGCTCGAACAGATCATTCACAAGTCAGGGTATACCGCACAATGAAACGTCTGTCGGTACGTACTCTCTAGCAAATCGTGCTTAGTGATGTACCACGAGTTGCTACCAGGTGTCCCGAGCACCGTTCTTTGCCTTGAACACTATTCAAGATGTCTACGAATCTCAGAGACTTAAAGATGCCACAGTACGAACGGAGGACTAACGAGAGGTCGAACAGACCATTCTCGAGGGTCTAGAACAAGATCACAGACACTCGAGCGAAGTTTCCGTTGACAAGTCCTTTGTGGGCTGTCGGCAACGCTTTTTTGTCTCAGGATGTCAACCGTTAGGTTGTTTCCACGGTCCATTTTTAGCAATCAGGCTTTGAGGTTGTACATGCAGTCAAGTCTAAACATAGCCCAAACACCATCTTGAGCCAAGTGGCTGCAGGCATGGATCGCACTGCATGATATCTTGTCAACCCTTCCCCACTTAACTTGCGCTTGAGGCTCATTTGAACCATCCAGGTGGTCAGCCCATGCTGTTAAGCCGACTACACGAAGCTCACACAGCCTACCTTCAATCACAAAGGCATTATTAGTTGTTCCCAGATTGGCTGCATAAGCTGAGCTAACCTTGAGTCTTTAGGATGCCAACACGCCGATCATACTGCTTTAGGTCGTTCTCCAGATGGATAGACTTAAATAACACCTCCTCGCTGCAATCTGCATCTCAATCCAGTACCACTTCGGTCCAAAGCCCCCAATACTTGCAATCTCGAAAGACAGGACATTACGACCGTATCAATACTTGGGATCGGGATCAGGACCAAAAGGACCAAGCGAAGCTCGGAATGTTGAAGATACCGAGTTTCGGGGTTATTTCAATTTGCTCAGCGACCCTTCCAAACCACATGTCCCTTCGACTCAGTGGCCTTCCTCTAGCAACTGTCAGCAGATAGAACCCTCTGACTTTCGCGGGCTTCTGGCCAAACACTTTGCTCTCGCGAAGGCTAAGGATGAATCGAAGACACCCAAGTTTCGTGGGCTTTTAGCGCAAGATAATATCATTGATGAGCCTGATATCCCGAATGAGTCAACGATTGCTGTCGGTATACCAGGAACAAAAAGAAGGCTTACACTCATCGATCTTGCGGCCGCTATCGTCTCTGTTGTCTGCATGGCAGTTGGGCTGGCTTCGGTTGCACACGAAGAGCTGTCCTGGCAGCTAGGTCGAGGAGCTTATCAACTTATAATTCTTGGGTTCCTACTCAGCGTCATGAGCTTGTGCCTGTCAACCGTGGCACCGACCTTTTTCCTCCTGATCGAAGCCCACCTGGGCTCTTCTTTCCTACAAACCTACGACGCTATCTTAAGAAATGCACCCATGGGTCCAAATATCTCAGTATATTGGAGGCTGGTGTTGGCTAGCCTAATAGCATTGCCGCTGGGTCTCAGTGTGGCCTACAAGAGCTTCGCGGGCGGTGAAAGCTTGCGATCAGTCTCGGCAGAGGGGTATGAGCTCAGTTACCTGACTTTTGGACATCATAATCCGCTTGGGCCATGTCGGGCTGGTGCTGGGGTTCTTCTGTTCTTCAATATCACCTTGCCTTACATCGTAGCCACAACAGGGTCGTCTTCTGGAGATATATGGTCACTGTCAGACAGCCCAAAACCTTATGGTCTCAACACGCTAGTCCTCGACAATACAACTGTCGCTGTACTTGACACGCCTTCTTCTAACTTGCTTGCCAAGGCCCAGGGAATTCTCACAGACGAGGAGTCTTGGAGGATAACAGTAAATGTGGCCGGAGTCGTAGCCACTCTCAGTCAGGAAAAGTCGATACATCCTGATCAATGGAATCAAACGTTCATGAACGCTTGTGCTCGTCGGAATGGGAACTATGCATCAGCAAATCAAGGGGGCAATGAGTCAGTCGTGCAACTGATCAACGGTCCCTCACTCCGAGACCAGTCTCGGCAATACCTATGCCTTGTGCAGGGATCCGGGCCTGGCAACTGTGCACAGATGTCCTCAAACTGTGAGCAATTCAACGTTTCTAAAAAGCGCTGCCGAGCAACCTGGTCAGTTACTCGCCGTTCCATAGAGCTAAGAGGAGGAAGTTGCAGCGAAGAAGAGCACATGTCACACAAGTTCGTAAAATACAATGAACTGGCATTCAGAAACTGGTATATGCCTTCGGCAACACAGCTTGCTGCACCCCTGTTTGAGTCTCACGGTCAATTACCGTGGTCGACTGTTTCGTCAGCCACTGCTGTCTCCGCTATGGTGTGGTCAAGCATAACCAATACAAATGGTCCAGACCAGGAGGACGATAAGTGCCTTCGAGGCGCGCCAGAGGAGTTAGAAGCTGTATCTTGTATGGCAACTGGTCTAGTGTATCGGGGCATGGAAGACATTGTGCACGTTCGACCTACACTACAGAAGTCAGCCTGGCTATATGCTGTGATAACGGTCCAACCGCTTCTTGTTTTGGGCATATTAACAGCCCGTTGGCGTTTGTATCCTGTCCCTATGGACAATGGATTCGGCATGGCAGCCATACTCGCTGGTATCGATTGCGAAAGCCTCGAACTTTTGCAAGGAGCGTCTTTATCTGGGAAGCTCTCTTCGAATGTCAAGCTGGACATTCGCGTGGTCAAAGAAGGAAACAGGTCGGTTATAAAGTACTCCTTGGTTTCAAAGGATGCAGATGGTCATCAGGGAAGGTTGGCTCTGAGGAAAGTCTACCACTAATAGTGGATGCGTTCGAGTTGCTTTGGCGTAGTGTTTGGGTTCTCAAATCAGACACACTTCTGTTCTAATTTCTTCAATGGCCTCCATCGCAATCTTGACAAATGCCGCGCTTGTCGACATAACGGTCGATATGCGCCCGTAGCTCGTGCAACAAGGACGGTGAAAGGGAATGTGAGAAGGCGGTGCCGCAAGCTTCGAACGTTAGCCTCTTGAGACCCAGAGTAGGTTTTCTACCGGTGACATGGGTGAATGCGAAGTTGGCCATCCGGTTTTCGAGTATGCGGTCACTATCGGCGATACTCGGTAGCCTGTTCATCTGAAATCAAGTTAGCAACAGACATATCATAGGCGCTGTGTATATACCTTCTTGGTTGTAGTATGTTGAATAAAAGGAAAGGAAAGAAAGATGAGAGAAGGAAAAGGAAAGGGAAGTAGAAGTGGGACACTGCGGGAAATTGAGTAACAGGCTGATGCAAAAGCATTGAACTATCCAAAAAGGTTGGTTACTTGGGCAGAAGTCCCAAATGCTTGCGACTACTGGCGACCATTTTATATGAAAGTGAATGGAGGATAGAGGAATTGAACCTATCTAGACTTGGGTCACCAAGACTAGGAAGATCATTCGGTCGGAGGTTTATTCTAGCTTGCGATAGGTATATTATCTAGGTATAAATAGCTGGTATTTTATAGCTTGTACTTTGTAGATAAACTTCATAATTGTCTCTTCATACATCTTCCAAACAGTAATATCCCTATGGAGCCTTACTGGTGATTGAGACCACCACTACCAGCCAAACCAATTGATAGGATATAACTAGTCAGCCGATGACTAACATCACATTCGATGCTGTTATTATTTTCAGACTCAGGTCATGTTGAGCTTTGTCATAATTATGTCCATGTATCTAGTTCCCTTGGATATAGGCTGCCGTCAGGGTGTCAGATGAAATAGCCATCGAGAGCGTATTTGTCTTGACGCCCTTAACCATAGAGGGCATTAGTTATGGAAGAGAGTTCTTCTACCGTCCACCTCATTACGTGGGTACTAGATTAGTGGAAAGATATTGGATGCCAGATGAAATGGACAAAAGGAACTAGTGCACTATCAATCACTGCCACCTCAATCCCCCACAGCGGTTCACTTGTTCACAACATTTCTAGGTCCTTCACAACACCGTCTTCTCATCCGGGTTTCTTATTAAGAAATTTCACCTCTACATTCAATACTCAAGTTACTCGCAGCTATCAAAATTCCAAACGCGACAAATAATATGGCGGACGGACGAGGTAGGTCATGGCAGCATCCACCAACACTCCAAATATTGACATCTTATCCTAGGGGTTCTCCGACACGAACTACGTCTCGCTAGAGGGACGATCGATGAGATGGAGGAAGAGAGGTTCTGGCTGAAACGGCATCTACGGTATCAGGATCGATACATGCGGGAGCTCCAGCAGGATAACGACGGGCTGCGGGAGGCTGCCCGTAGGCGTAAGCATGAGCTCAAGGCAGTCATCCAACGACACGTCCAGGACAAGGAGACTGCCAAAAGGCGTATCGAGGAGCTGGAAGCCAGCCGAAATAACGCCAATCCCGCCCCAGTCCCACGCGATTCACCACCTGCTACTGACAACGCCAGGCCTGCAAAACGGCGACGACAGGAAGGTCCAGTTGCGGACCAGCGAGTGTCTCGGGTGGAAAGGGAACGGGTTGACCGTCCTCTTGCACCGAAAGATAGCAGGAGAGAGGTGCCTGGGTTATCACTTGTACTTGTCCAGGATGAGAATATTACTGAAAGAGTGGTCGAGAAGCTCACTTCGGTTATGGAGAAGCCCATCGGCAAGAAGAATATGGAACTCTTCCTGGAACACAGGCGAAGCAGGTACTATTGTATCCATGAGGTGGCCAGTAAGGGCAAGTCTGTCTCAAACCCTCTGACGCCCTCCCAGCCTTGCCGTGGATGCGCCTCGACCTTCCGTGTCAGGTGTGTGAGGACTGAGTCGGGGAGTTTCAAGCTCCAGGTCGGCCATTTCACAATGGAAGCCTAGCGGCAGGCTGGATAGTTGGCAACTGGGACAATTCAGTGGATCACAAGTTACTCTGGACCGATTAGACCGACTTCCAGCCCAGCGTGATTTCAAAGCGGAGGCTGGTCAAGGTCGAGATGCCCAGGGTTGAGGCCAAGATGGTAGGCGATGCTACGGCCAATGTGGCACCTGAGTCAAGTGACTTTCGGGTGTTGAGGCCAAGTCACCGATGCAAAGGTGACGTTGTTAGGGAAGGCCGGAATTGGGAAGGAGAAGGCCGAAGTTGAGGATGTTCCGAAAGAAGTGTCAGAGGCGTCACATCAGCCTTTCTTCGCCAAAGGAACAAGCTGGACCTTGATTCATGTGACATCAGGGCAGGCTATGGGGCCTCATTCTGCTATCAGCCTTGAACGTCATCAGGCTGTGGGTGGAAATCGTGGGTGGAAATAGGGTTTGAGTGAACCATGGAATCACATTCTGCTACCGGTCTTGAACGTCATCAGGCTGTGTAGGTGGAAGATTGTTCGTGAGAAGGCGGGTCTATTCGAGGGCGTGTTAGCCGCGAAGGTTGATGGATGTTGAAGATGGATGGTGGATGGTGGATGATGGAAGGAAGCCTGACCGATGGCTCCTCATCACATTTACTGTTACAAGGGATGTTTGGGCATTGGGAAGGCCAGCTTCAAATGGTACCCCGACTCGAAGGGGAGGAATACCAATCAGGCGAGAAGGGGTGAAAGGGATGACGAGCCAAGTATTCTGGCTCAACTAGTTGGGCATACCTCCGACAAGCATGCTCAAGAACTCCATCGGCATGGCCTTTGAGGACAGGGCAAGAGACTAAGGTGCTCCTCTCTTGGGTGCTGAACAGTCTGCTTTGCTAGCCGTAGCAGGGCATATCATCAAGTCTGTTTCTGAACAGTACCGATGCAGATACGTAAGGTGTCTGAAGGAGCCGATTGGAAGGAACCTGCCGAGCCAATGCCGACCAGATGTGGGAGGCTGAAAGAGAAGATGTCGTTGGTAAGTCAAAAGACATCTGATCCATGTGGTGGAAGTTACTTCATCGTTTTAGGGACCATCAAGGCCGCTCACGCTGGCCAAGCCGCTTTCGGCCAAATCGAGACCCAACGACCGACCAACCGACCGACCGATTGACACGGACGACAAGGGAACAGGCGGAACGATGTGAGCTGGAAGGGATGGAGGACTGAGAGAGGACCACAGGCTGCAAAGAAGGAGGGGTTTTGTTTCGCTTGCCGGTTTTCCCCTACCTTCGGTCTAGCTGGTTTTCTTTGTGGGTAGTTATGGAAGGTGTTGTGGAGAGGTAGAACGACAATAAATGAGCCCGGGAAGGGAGTGGCAGTTTGGAGATATGATTCAACGTCTTTCTTGATTTTTCAGTGACTTCGGTAACTTGACAAAGCCTGAATACTTGTCTGTACAGTGCCCCTAATTTGCATTGATGGCGTTCAAACGAATCCGTCTGAACCGTCGAAGCAGGCGCATAAGAAGAAGGTGTTTGAGGACTATGTTGACTATGACAATGAGTATAAGGCAAGAGCCAAATCAACAGAAACCCACGCTCGTCTACTACTCATACAAGGTGACCATGTGATATTGTCCTGTAGACTCTCGTTGGTCCATTCTTCGGACACGATGATGTAGGTAAGCGTCTATTTCAAATAATACCTACTACCTACCTAGGTAGGATAGTAGTCCTGATTTACATTGAATTCCATTCAAATGACATCACTGGGGATAGGAAGGTAGGTAGGTACCTACCTAGTTTGTCACTGATTCACTGATGCTCAGCTGGCAGGAGCGCTTGGCTATGCCTACCTTGCTTAGCATCATAGATCTCGACAACACTCCCCCGTGATTCTTACACAACAACCATCATCCACGGTCTAACAAAGGTCCAGAAAAGGTATGCTTTGCATGAAACCATATTGGATCCTAGCTAACGGCACAGATGAATGATCTCACCGCTGAAAGTCAGCGTCAAGCCGAGCACCGCCAAGCGATGCTTCTCCTCAATGACCTTGAGACCCGGCGCAAGCATGTCCTCGCCCAGTACGAGCAGCAGACTGCCGAATCAAATCGCCAGATCCAGTACCTGAATTCTGAGATTGAGAGTCTTCTCACCACCAGCTCTCCATCGCTGTCAACAAGCAATCTGGCTCAAGAGCTCAACCTCGTCGCCAGTCATGCTTCGAGACTTGGCTTGAGAACCCGGGACCAACCCAAGCCGCGTGAAGTGGAGGTTTTAGGGCATGTATTGTGTCAACCTAGGCGTCGCGCATATCTAGAGACGTTCTTACGGGAGGAGCCTCAACACCCGGACGGTATGATTAGAGCCCGTTACTACTGCCTTGGGCAGGTTGGCATGGGAGCCGGGTTTCCGGTTCTTACCTTTAGAAGCGATGGTCATGTAGATTGTCCGTGGGATGGAAACGGCGATAATTGCGTGTGGATCACAAATGGGGAGGTCGGTTGGGTTATTGGAAGCCGGGCTTAGGTTGGGCGGGTGGTCTTAGGCTAACATGAACTTATGAGATAAAACAAGAGATAATATGATATCCTAAGAAACGAAAGGACCCTAAAAGATGTGACAAGAATCAGGATAACAGCCGTGTGACCGGACAAAAGGGTTGTTCTTGGGTACGCATTGTGGGCATCTTTAGATGTCACCGTCGAAACACAAGTAGTTTTGTACTTGTTTTTTCTCTTCTTCTCGATATTGTTATTCACAGATTGCAAGAGGAATAGAGAAATAGTGTTGGTAGGGACCAGTCGGCTTCCCATAAACTCAAGATGGGCTTAGAACGCTCGCAATCAAGTCCAAGGCTATTGAGTCTATTAACTTGAGAAATTGTATAGAAGCTCCTAGGCGTCCATCAATTACTAAGGGAGTCGAACATCTAGTGAAATCAGGCCTGCCAGTGATGCGCAGCTGGCAAGAGCAGCAATTTATGCTAGGCCTTACCCACCTCGCTGATTTTCGATGCCTAGAATTACTCCTCCGTGATCCTTACACTTGCACCAACACTCATCTTAGATCGAGTCAAATCACGACCACGATTCATCCAAGATGCCACCCAAACGGCCTCGAACAAACGAAGGTCCGGACGAGGTATGTGCATAAGATCGCATTAAGGCATCTAGCTAACTAATAGTACAGGTGAACACTATACCCTCCTTCGAAAGTCTGCTTCGAGAGCAGCACCAGCAGCTACTCGATACCCTCACCCGTCTTGAGGCGCACAACAAACAAGTCGTCGCCGAGTCTGAGAAGCAGATTAATGACTTGAAGCGCCAGATCGAAGAGTTACGTTCAAAGGATGATTCTCCTCGTCGCACCACCAACAAGTCTCTTCCAGAGCTTGCCGTCGTTCCGCAAGAGCAGTCTCATCTTGCCCAACAGTTCGACCGCATCACAAAGATCGCTCTGAGGCTTGACTTGAGAATCCAGGAACCCAAGGGTCGTGAAGTCGAGGCTTTGTTCCATGTGTTGTGTAACGATCGGCGTCTAGCGAACCTGGAGCGCTTTTTACAGAATGCTTCCCTGCATTGCAGCCAGCCTGGACTCCGTTACTGTGTTGATCAGATTGGCGCCGGTTACAAGACTTGGAAGGCCATACTTGGACATAATGACGGTAGAAGTTGCTACGGGCACAGGACTGAGGGTGGCTGCATTTGGATCGCGGAGCGTGAGATTGGTTGGGTCATTGGGTGCGGTCTTTAGTCTCAGTCGAAAGGTAGACTACGAGTACCTTTTTAACTAAGATTGAGCTCTGATAGATAAGATGATATCCTAAGAAATCGAATGAGACTCCAAGAGATACACAACTCAGAAGACTTCATGTCAGAGAGGTACCTAGACCAGCATTTCTGTTAGACGGGTATGCAGTATGGCGATGCGCATCAAATGAGGCAGCCAACTCCATGACACGTTTGTTTTCTAGTTGAGCAAACCAGGACTGTTGGATCCCACAGAATGTCTTCCCAACAGCGATTATTTGTCACGAGAAGGTGAGAAAGGTAGTGTGCGTGGACTGCAATTCGCTTTTCATCTGTGCCGCGGTTGGTATTTCGGCAGCACACATGAGGGGATGGAACTTGGACACTCCCGTATCAATCGACTAGGCTTTAGAAGTAGTTTGAGACTGATGAATAGATCGTTCTAGTCAAACATCATTAGGGTATTCGGAGACACAGATACTTCCTCAGCGGTGGTTTCTGCCCGTCGTTCTCGTTGGCAACAGTCTGCTTACATTGCTCAAGCCGACGTATCGCTTTCAAATGAATGGCAGTCCTATTGTCGCTAAATATAGTGGGTTCATCGTACTTAAAAATGAGATCACTGCCCGGGGATGTCTGGTAAGTTGGGCCTGTCACTGATGCACTGATGGGCAGCTGGCAAGAATTGCGTTGAGTGCTAAGGTCTACGTAACCACCTAACTCACAGAGATTTTTTATTCCTGAATTTACTCCTCCTCGTCGTCCTCCTTCTCTTCTGTAATCTTTACACTTGCACCAACAATCATCGTCAGCCTTATCCACCTGACAATCCTCCCCATCGCAACTACCACACGATGGCCTGCGTCGAACACCTGGACGGCAAAGGCGCTGCAAGCACCGCCGAAAAGGTACATCTTACGCAGAAGCAATACAAGGAACGCTTTGCTAATTCTTCACATAAAGGTCAGCGCCTTACGGCGCCAGCTCGAGGATCTTCGATCGGAAAATGAACGTCTTGCCTCCGAGAATGGCTCTCTTGAGGAGGTAGGTCTTGCACAAAAGCAATGTAATGAGCGTTTGGTTAACTCTTCACTCAAAGATCAGCGATTTAGAGCGTCAGGTTCAGAATCTACGAGCGGAGAACGAACGTCTTGCCTCAGCCAACGAATCTCTTCGCGCCGAGAGCACCGCGCACTCTGCAAAGGAAGCATCAACCCCAAGCACTGCTGCTTGGAAGGAGGGCTCAGACTATCTAGCCCAGGAACTGAATCGTATCCATGATGTCGCCTCGGAGCTTGGTTTGACTCTCCTAGAACCGATCAAGCACAATGAACTGTCAATTTTGTGCAGTTTAATCAGTCATGAGTTCAAGCTCGCCAATTTGAAGAGATTCCTGCAAGAATACTCTGGAGTTTCCGACACGGCAATTGGCTCAGTCTGCCTTGCGCAGACCGGCCGGGGCCGGCCCCCCCTATGGCTTTCTATCAGCGAAGCGACTCGTACAAGTTGTTACGCGCATGGCGATAACAGCGAAGACTGCGTTTTCATTACAAAGCGTGGATCACGCTGGATCATCAGTGGCGACCTGATTTAACTATGAAGGAAACAAGGGGTCAGGGGCTTAAGAATGAGCCAGGCAAGGGTGAATACTGAATCAAATGGGCTTTCTACATCTTCTTATTAGAATGTTGCCTTTGTCCTGGCATTAAGGCACTAGAAATCATAGGCAACAAAAAGAGAATATTCACCCATGCGGTTCACGAATACTGAAAAACACATTGACTACATGCCAGAGTACCCAGACCGACATTTCTGTTTGACGGATAGGTATTCAGTATGGCGATACGGATGTGATAGGCTACTAACTTGTGTAATACACGGCATATTTGTTTGCTTGACAAACTAAGGGTGCTGATCAAGTTGATGTGTGTTGTTACAACTTTCTTTTTATCCGTGGTGTGGTCAATATTTCGGCAGCATGCATGACGGGAGCGAGCTTGACACTCCCATCCATATTAGCTGACTCGCATTTAGGAATGATGGAGAGAATGTTCTAGTCGTCATTTGAAGCGCGGCCGACGATAGCTGCAGTCTTCCTTTCTAAGCTCAGGTTGATGCATCGCAGGTTTTTCGACTCAATGTACTTTTGGCTCTCCGCGCCATTTGCCATCTACAAAACCCCCAAAGCTCTCCCCAGACTTCGTGATGTCCTCCTCAACTTTACACTTACACACAACAATCGGAATTCTTGTCCACTCCTCAGACCTCTCCCACTCAACCACGACACGATGTCCTCTCAGAACCGTCGTGCAGACGAACAAGCTGCAAGCCGCGCAGAAGAAGGAGGTACGGACACCTTCGACGAGGTACGTCCTGCATGAAGCCACTGTGAGAGACGTTTGATTAACTTGTCACAGATTCTGTTTCGACGTGCGCTCGACGGACTCCTTCAGTCCTACCCTCATCCAGAGGAGCAGACGACGAGGTACCTCACACAAATCATTACCTTGGAGGAGCAGATTAAGGACCTGCGGTCTGAGATCGAACAACTGAACGCGGAAAACGAAAGTCTTCGCGCCAAGCCTTCTTCTAAGGACGGAGCATCAATAAGTTTTCGTGGTCGCAAAGACTCTCTACGCTGGCTGGCCGACGAGTTGATATACGTTTACAATGTTGCTTCGACGCTTGATTTGAGCCTTGAGAAACGTTCGACCGACCACCGTGAACTACCATTTCTGTTCGGTGTGATCTGTGATGAGGAACAGCTCGCCGATCTGAAGATCTTTATGGGAAATTTCGCGAGCTCCCCCTTCCAGAGTGGGTGCTTTTTCTGCCTTAGGCAGGCTGGTCTTGGATTCATGGCTCCGATGCTCGCCTTTGGGGATGATGGTTTACGTTGTCAAGCGCATGGAGATGACGATAACTGCGTCTGGATCTCAAAGCGTGAGGGTCGATGGGTTATCGGAAGCGGTCGGGGTTAGCACTCGCTGTCTTGATGGTGTTTCAGGATCAAATTCGGAGTGGCTGTTGTTACATCCATGGGTTATTCATCTATCATATTTGACAGAGTGATGGAAGCAAACAACTGGTCAGGGATCATAGACTGAGTCATACAGTAGTGAATATTGTATCAAAGTGCTTTGTATCTCTTCTTTCTCTTCTCCTCAATATTATTGATTACCACAATTCCGCCTTTGTTCTGGCTCAAAGGCATGACACATCTAACAGCAAATAGATAATCTTTACCCTGTATTTCCAGGATGTTGAAGGACACTGAACAATAGGTTATTTCAATCAATAAGTGAAGCTGTAGCTCAAAGTATTAAATAAATATGTCTAGACATTATACTCTGTTGTCACCAACTCTCTTCTCTACGCACTTCCATCTTCAACAACCTCCCCCAACTTAAAAAGACAGGAACGTCAAAATGCCCAAGATTATCGCTCCCCGCTGTCGGTGCTTCCGATATGAACCCTACGACCGGTGGTCCATCATCCGTCAAAGCACTACGAACAAGAGAATCTACAAGCTGAAGACCCAACTGAAAAAGTCAAAGGCTGAGGTACTATACTGGAAAAGGGAATATAAGCTGAGCTGTAGAGAGGTCTACAGCCTGAAGAAGCATGTTAAGAGACTGCTTGACGACTTTGAGGAGCGCGGAAAGCTCCAGCAGGAGATGACACTTATTCGATTGCGGATGATGAACCTAGGCATGTGATTTTAGGTCTGCCATGGTTGTCCTGCGGTTGTTATGTTCAAGCACTGCGAGCAAGAGAATCGAAACTGAAGGGCCAATCGAAAGCTGAGGAACTTGGATCTCTAACAGCATTCCCTGTGATGCAGTGCCGGCTACCCAGATACCTACTCTGACAACATCACCTGTGATTCAGTGCCTGCTGCCTACGCATGCCCTAACGAGTCTCCCATCCTTCTATTTATTCTCCTCTCTCTTTTTCTTCACCTTTCATTTCTTCTTCTTTCATCAACTTCACCATCTTCCTTCCCATTCCAACCTCGAACACAAAAAGACAGAACTCAAAACAATCATGGCCAGCACCGCAGGCAAAAAGAGCACCATGAAACCTGAACAGGGGGACAAGGTCGAAAAGGTACGTTGCTAAGATGCCATATCGAATCAGTCCACTAACTCGCAAGTAAACGGGGGCGCATGGAAAGATTGTGGCCGAGCGACAAGCGGACGACATGGGTTCACAAGTAAATGGGATAGGCCGTTGAGCAACGAAGTAGTACAACAATACACTCTCTTTCGCTCATTCCTGCAAAGATCTCTTAACAATGAAGACGATATCGTGCCAACAATTCAGTAGCCTGTACAAATCACCAACACAGCGATAGAATAGGGGGTTCAGAGGCGTTCTCCTTTCGACTGGTCAGTTCTCATAGATGTGTTTTGGAGAAGAAGCGCAGATCTATACGTTCTCTTTCTCATTAGGAAAAGTAACAGTACTCATTTAGATGTTTGGATGGTTTTGAAGTAATGACATAGTGTGTGGTTTTTCATATTAATCATGTCTGGAAACTACAAATCACTTCGAGACAGCATCAACTACGCGCCACAACCCTATTAACCTTCTAAGTGCATACAAGCCATATTGCAATTGACATCATTTCTCAAAAGATCCATCATCAAGACAGAATAATTGTACTCCAACAATTCAGAATAGCTTCTACAAAATCATCGCATGGACATCCCCATGCAGGGTAAGTATCGGCCCCACTCCCCGTCCGTCAAAGCCCCTCCACCCACTTCCGATTTGTTTACTCTGCATCAAGGATCAGCGTTACCTTATTTACACTCCGCCTTTTCATGCGCCATCACCTTTTACTTACCGACAAAGTCCCTACAAAAGGGCATTCGACCATTCAAACTTCAACTGAATCAAACATGTTACCATGGCTGCCGTTCAGCCTCCGCGAACAAGATCCGCCCGTTTAGTGGCTGGCTTTACCAATAAATCTGCTGCGCCCAACAAAACTCCCGCGCCAGCTCATGCCCATCATGGACCTTCAGCTTTATCCATCTTTTTAACCAACTTGAACCTTCTCGATCTCGACCAGCTTGAAGATTGGCCTGATGTTCGTGCGGAAACTTTTGCGACAGGCGGTACTAGTGCGCAAGGCCTGAAGAAGAGGGTTCACTGCGTGGAATGGACTCTCTACCAGCTGTTTGCTTTATGGGACCCTGAAGAAACAAAAAAAGTAAGGTGAACCTCAATTCCAAGACCCCCGCTAACGGGTTAGAAACTCAAACCATTCTTTCCTCCCCTCGATCAAACTCAATCCGTCAACCTCCGAGCTGCCCTGCTACGATCTCTCGAAGCAGCCAAGAAGAATGGAGTCCTTGGAAGGGATGCGATCGTACGAAAGACCATGCTCGACGAATGTCGGGGAGAGCGACTCGAAGAAGTTCTTGCTGCATTCTCGTCGGCTGTCCTCAAGCATGTTGTTGCGCAAGAGGTAGCGACAAGCGGTGAACAAAAAGCTCTTGCGCTCGACCTGGCTCTAGAGGACCGCGGATACAAGAGCGGCAACACGGATCTCACCACTATGGTCTTGGCACACAAGGTTGCCATCAGTCGCATTTTGAACAGCAAGGTGGCGGCAAGTTCGAGGTTCCACGACTTTGCGGACCTATTGAAGGTCAAGGAGAAAGGAATCGCCAGAAGAAAAGAAGCACTCGACGCTTTAGATGGAGGAAAGACTATATCTGATGATGCTAGGCGCGAGATGTGGCGTACCCTCCGAAACAACTGGTCCGGCAACGAGCGGTGGATGGAGACTTTACTCTATGGCGACGCCAGCATTAAAAAAGATGGTCTTCTAGGGATGGAGTTTGATCACGTATGGCGAAGAGTCCAGCAAGGTCGACTTGATGAGCTTGAAGAAAACGGGACCGGTCTTTTGGAACAATTGGACACTCGAGTGCGCGTTCAGAGAGAACGACTTCAGAAATGGCAGAGCTTCCGCAATGAAATGTCCGCCGACCAACCAAAGCCATCCCCGACAAAGAATCAGCAAAAGGATAAGGAGAACGGAATTGATTTTGGATTCGGTGCTCACGAGGGACTTCTCCTCGGCAAGGTCAGCCCAAGAAAGGGTACATTCGGAAAGCCAAAGCTTTTGGAGGAATACGACGAGCTTGTACGCAATTTGGGACAAGAGTTGCAAAGCACGAAACCCCAAAAGTCATCGGCTCTCGACTTTTTGCAACGCCCTGCCTCTCGAAGTGCACCAGTCGTCAACATACCACCTCCCGAACCAGAAGAGGAAGAAGAGGTCATCAGCGACCTGGAAGACCACGAGCTTCCAGCGTCTCCTATCAAGTCATTCAAGGCGAAGCTGGACTTTTCTAAGCGAATGCCTGTCCGACCAAAGCTTGATCACAGTGACGACTCTTTTGCTTCTGTCTCGTCAAGGGCTAGAAATCTTCGCAAACCATCAGCAGATGAGGCGCGCATCCTTCGTGCGTCGTCGGTCGAGCGAACTAGCTCTCCTGAACCAGAGCATGAGCCTGTTGCTTCTCCACGACCCGAGTACGATGTTTCACCGACGCATTCTCCTGGAATATCTCCACCACCGTCGCCTATGCCACCTCCTATGCCAGCTCATGAATCTCCAGAGCCAATACCCGCACCATTGTCCCCTACCCAGATGGCAGACCAGATTCTTGACTCAATGGATATGGCCTCACCATCCCCAGTCAAAAACTCCCGCCGCAAATCTCGACACACCCTTTCCCTCGCCGAGCGAACCCGTCTAACAATGGCCCGCGAATCATTCGGTGACGTCGAACCAGAGGACCTCGAAATCACCCCACCACCAGCAGAGCCCATCACAGAGAGTCCAACCGAAATACCTGACGACGAATTTGATCTCCTTGCTCGAACCCGGAAGAGTATGGCCGGTTTCGACAAGGCAAGACAAAAGGCTCAATTGGATAGACGACGCTCGTTGAAGAAACCCAAGCCACTTCCCAAGAAAGAGGGGAGCTACTTTCCAAAGGTTGATGAGGATACAACTGTGATTACGGATGAGTTGATGGCGCAGGAGGATATGGAGGCGGTGTTTAGATCACGACCGAAGATCAAGGCTAGTCTGCTGCCGAGTCCTACCAAGGATTGGGACGATGATTATATGTAACGATGATGAGAAGTGTTACATCCTGTTTGAGCTTATGGTCAGGATCGTTCAAGCGCTACAGTATCACGATGATGAACATAGTTACATGCCGATAATGAAGTCCTTAATCATAGTTTACATTTTCACATCTATAATACAACGATGCTACCATCCCTACTCAAGCTCAATATTTCTGCTTGAACATCTACCATGCTTTAAGCACAACTCTGCTTGTTTACCACCCCTGCTTCTTAAGCTCAATAACTCTGCTGACTGTCGCCTTGAAACCATGCTTGAATCGTGATCGCCATCTCTGACTAGCCAACCTCTTTCTCTTCAAACCCTTTCGCTCGTGAAACTTTTGGCTAAAGAATTTGTTCTTGACTTGATCCTCTCGAACAATTCTGTTGAGAATTTTAAGAGCGACCATGGGTGTAGGACCGCTGTTCTTGGTAATTTGATCCTTGACGAAAACTGTACGTCCAGAAACTGGCTTGGCCCGGATGTTGGGTCGCTGCACAGGGTCTGAAGCTTGTTCAGCTCCAAAAGCGGTAGCCTTGTTGGCGATGATTGATGCAATATCCAGACTGAACGGTTTGGTGGCATCGTAGACGTGCTCGTTGGTCCTGGGGGCAGTCGTCTCTGGTGCATCGCGAGGAGGGGCAGGAGGGACACTGCCGATAAGAGGGTTCGATCGAGCTTCACTCAGAGCTTCATTTCGAGCTTCGGCATCGGGATCGTTGACGAGAGGATCGGATCGAGCGAGGGGATTGACAGCTGGTGATGTTTCCTCTGCTGTGGAAATCTTGGGGCCTTGTCGGAAGGCGAGAGATGTGGTGAATGGTCTTTTACATGGTGTAGCTATTCTTGACAGCATTGCGCTGCCAGATCTGAATGAAGCGGCCCTAAAAACATTAGCATCAAGTCAATTGTATGTACACACATACTCACATTTTGCGGACAGCGTATCACCAATTGACTGCCGTCAATAAGCTGTTCATCCGATGAAGCAGAAAAGTCGCGATAACTCGGAAAAATGTAGGTGCGATAAGGCGGTAAATTGTGGATCTCATCGGCCCCACCACAAAGAACATCTTCAGCCTCGTGCAACATTGCGCCGTTCGTTGCGCAAACATCTCGACTTTTCGCGTCGGAATTTTTGACTCACGCGATATCTCTAGTACTGCGTATATTGACGGCGCGCCATGGCTTATAATCCTTATGGCAGTATGTATCCCCATCTTCAATGCGTTCAAAGCTAACATCGCAGACAATCCCTACGGCGCGCCTCCTGCCTATGGAGGTTACCCCGGATCAAACAATGCCCCTCCAGGAATGGCTCCTCCACCTGGTCTAGGTGCGCATGATCGCAGACTCTGTCTTTACCCATCTAACGTGCTCTTAGGACCCCCTCCAGGCATGTCTTCTGCTCCGGGAATGGCACCTCCAGGTGTCCAGCAGTCTAGCGCCCAACAAGCTAATCGTCCAAGCGGCCTACCACCCAGCTTCCAAGCGCCCGCCAACATGCCCAACATCAACTTCAACGCCCCCGTGATCCGACTCGGTACCTCGCAGCAAGGGAAACCCGGTACACCCACGGGAGGACGTGAGCCCCCAAGCGGCGGACGACCTGGACTCGGCATGGATCGAGGAATGGATCGCGACCGAGGAGCGAGAGAGGTTGTTCAAGTTCTTGTACCTCCTACGAACGAAGAGAAGCTCCGAACGATCTTTATACATCAGATTTCTGAAGGCGTTGGCGGTGACGATGGTATTCAACGATTGTTGGGTGCTGTTGGAAAGCTGCGCAAGTGGGATTCTGCTGCTAGTGTCACAGAAGATCACAAGGGGGTTAAGTTTGGTTTTGCTCTTTTTGAGGATCCGTGGTCGCTTAGCACAGCAGTCAAGCTACTTCATGAGGAACAGATCGAAGTTCCCGTGAAGCGACAACCGGTTGCGGTCGACGGACCCAAGGACGATTACGAGGGTATCGAAAAGACAAAGCTTCAAGTTACGGTCGACGAGAGTTCTCTCAAGTATTTGGAGTCTTATGAAGAGTCTCAAGATGGGTCAATCGGGATTGAGAAGCTCGAAGCTGCTAGACTCGCATTGAAGGATGTTGTTCGCGATTTGTTCTACCCCAAGACGAATATCATCAGCGAAGACATCACGATGGGCAATACCGAGGGTGAAAACGTCGAAGTGGTCAATATTCCTCTTGCTCAGGAGGACGAACTTGCCGATATTCCTGCAGAGATGCGAGAGGTTGTTGCTCAGGAGATTGCTGCATTCCGCGAAAGAAGCAACCAACGAGATCTCGAGCGCCTACGAAAGGAGGAAGAAATGGAAGAGATGGAGCGACGAAGAAACGGACCATCACGATCTCGACTTGATTCACCACCCAGCACAAACAACGTTCCTCTCGGTCCAAGAGGTAGCATAGCGAATGCCCCATCAGGCCCCAAGGGACAAAATGGACGAGTCGCCTTTGTGAACGGCGGCATTTCCAACACAGACCTTTCCATCCACCAAGAAGACGAAGACACAGATGCCGATGACGAAGAGCTTTACCAACGACAAAAGTCAAAGAAGGATGAAGAAGATGAAAAGGTTTACCTCGAAGCTGAACGAAAGTGGTCCAACAGAGAACGATCAAGACAAGCAGCCATAGAACGAGAGCAAGAACGAGAACGTCAAGATGCTGAGTCATTCGAGCAAAGGAAGCAAGAACAGCTGGAGAGAGAAAAGGCCTGGGACGACGAAAAAGAGGCTAGTCGCAAGACACACCCATACTATCGCGACCACAGCGCCTGGGCTCGAAAGCGAGCAGCAGACCGAGCCGACGAAGAAGCACAAGACGAAGCCGACAGACGAGCAGAGCATGATGAACAGCGTCGCGAAAAGGTCGAGATGGAACGTGCACGCGGTATGGCCGACTCGTTCCTCGACAAGCAAGCTGAAGAAATGGAAGAACGACAAGTTCCCGCCGCAGCGCCGCAGCCATTCAAGCTATCCCTCGGAGCCGCGGCTCAGAAGGCCCAGGCATCCAGGGCAGCTCCTCAACGGCGCACCATTGCAGAGGTCGAGGGTCTGCTGGATGATGAAGAGGCTGATGCTTCTACTAAGCGACAGTTGATCCCTATTCAATTCGAGCCTTCTTCTGCTACGGCGCATATGACGGAGGAGGAAATCTCACAGGCTGTTAGGTCTCTGGCTCAGGAGATTCCATCGGATAAGGATGGCCTTTGGGGTTGGGATGTTAAGTGGGATTTCATGGATGGGTCTGTCATTAAGGATAAGCTCCGACCGTTTGTTGAGAAGAAGATCGTTGAGTATCTTGGTGTTCAAGAGGAGATGCTTGTTGAAGCAGTTGAAGAACATCTTCGCGCTCATGGTACAGCATCTGCTTTAGTTGAAGAACTAGAAGGCGTACGTCCCCCATCAATCCCTATATCAGTACATCACTAACATTTACAGGCTCTCGACGACGAAGCAGAAGATCTTGTCAAGAAGCTCTGGCGTATGGTCATCTTCTTCACCGAAAGCGAGAAACGAGGTCTACCAGCCTAAGAGTTGTAAAATGTGTTATTATTAATCGAGTTAATACCAGAATGGAGACGAGGCGTTGTCGGAATAAAATGATTACAATCTGATCGGGAATAGAAGTGATTATCTGATCCTTGTCGTGTATTGAGGGGTGATCGATCGTCTGGGGTGAGGACCGAGGTGCCGAGGTTCCCCACACTTTACTTGGAGCTTGATTTCAATAAGAGCTTCATGTCGTCAACATTTGCATCAGTGATTGCATCAATTCATTCATCACAGTAATACCAATTCGCATCAATTCACATCTTCATCATGTCACTTTCACCACCAGAGGTTCCCAATGTGGTCCTCTCATACCCCAAACCTTACATTCTTCTGGTCACGCTCAATCGACCTAAAGATCTCAATGCGATGCAGCGACAAATGAGCTTCGATCTTGATCGTCTTTGGAACTGGTACGACAACGAACCCTCACTACGATGTGCCGTCATCACAGGTACCGGTCGAGCATTCTGCGCTGGAGCAGATTTGAAAGAGTGGAATGTCAAGAACAATGAAGACAGCACGAAAAAGGTGGACAAGTGGGCAGACAACGGCTTCGGTGGCTTGAGTAACCGTCGAGGTAAAAAGCCCGTCATCGCTGCTGTCAACGGTCTTTGTCTGGGCGGTGGAATGGAAATGATACTTAACCTGGACATGGTCATCGCGAGCGAAACAGCAAAATTTGGACTTCCTGAAGTAAAGCGCGGTGTAGTAGCCATCGCTGGAGCTCTACCCCGACTGATTCGCATCGTTGGACGACAACGTGCATCAGAAATCGCCCTTCTTGGACGCATGTACACGGCCGAACAAATGCTCAATTGGGGTGTTGTGAACAAGGTTGTCTCGCTGGAGGATGTGGTACCCGAAGCTTTGAACTGGGCGGTGGAAATGTCTAACAATTCTCCCGATTCGGTTATTGTGTCGCGCGAGGGGTTGCTGGGTGGGTGGGAAGCTGAGACCCCCAAGGACAGCACCAACAGGACTGAGCATGGGGTTTATAAGACAATTGAGGGTGGAGATAATATGAAGGAGGGCGTTATGAGTTTTGTTGAGAAGAGGAGTGCTGTTTGGAAGAACAGTAAGCTGTAGGCGGCCGACGATGGAAGAGATTAGACTATTAGTTATCAGTTATTGACCGATCAATGGATCATAATGATCGACATACTGTACTCAGTCTCTGTGAAACCTGGCATTTCCTAACCGGAGAGTTTGCATTGTAACACCAACGCCGATGGCGCAAATGTCTCATCCAAGTCATTGAGGGAGTGCAAGAGACTCAGAGTCATGTTGCCGTGGGCACTCTGACTCTAGGCACTGTAAAATTACCCGGGACGGGCCTTGTAGTGGACGATAGCGTCCGAGGTGGGCTATAGATTGCCCTGCGATTGGTATACGCTCAGACTCTCAAGGGAACCGGGTCCCCGAAAAGAGGGACGTAGATCGACAAAACGAATCTCTCCGGCAGCCACAAAAGACAAGATCGACCATCCAATAACCGTAATTGGATTTTCAGCTCGACGCAGGTAAACAGCCTTGTCGCGATAGTGGAAAGGTAATTCCACAAGTTGCCGGCACTTGCTGATGATTATTGAATTCTGGTTGGTGAATTTCACATGCAAGGATGATCAAGTGGAGTTGGACGGCAAAGCTCCATCTTGGCTGGACGAGCTCCATCTTGGTTCAACGATAGCTCTGGTGAATGTCTTGGGGCTGAGATTGTACACCAATTAGAGTCAAGCGGCCCCTTTAGAGGGCATCGCCATGACAAAGATCGACGTAGGATATCAAATGGTCAGCCTGGAAAACACCCACGACCTGTCCACTGGCGCAACCATCCAAGACACTCTTACCAAGTTGAGTCTATCGCATAGGACGGCATGCAGACAGAACATTGACGGCATCTGCGGGGATCAAGACCGGAATGAAATAGTCGTGAACGGTGTACACAGCTTTGTCGATCAGAACCGTAATTCCTGGTAGCTCGATGAGATCTGAGACAGTCCAAGCTAGCAAACATAAGATGGCTGTTCCCCGACCATTTCGTCCTTGCCCTGCGTGATGCCACCGACAAAGTGTCGCGAGTCTGGAGTGTCACCAGTGAGCTGGGTTGTGCAACATGGATTACACTCACCTTGCGCCGAATTCTGCGACTGAGTCTCTCAGAGACCAACCCCCATCAACTCGTGATTTTCAGAGTCGACCACAAACTCCAATGGGGCCTGTAGTCGCTGGGGGTGAACCTGGGCGAAAGCCTAGAAAGCTTGTTCTTTGTTTTGATGGAACTGGTAATAAGTTTCATGGAGATGATAGTGACAGCAATATTTTGAAGATCTTTCGAATGTTGGATCGCGAGGCGGATGATCAGTACCACTACTACCAACGTAAGTAACCGATTGAGTGCGAGTGTATTCGTGGCTAACAAACTCAGCTGGTATTGGTACATACGTGATTTCAGGATCTCTCACCCACACCGGTATTAAGGCTCGCTTTAGCTCTTGGTATCAAAAAGCCAAAGACTCTGCAATTGGTTCTTCTTTCGATCAGCATGTCGTTGGAGGTTATCGATTCCTCATGCGGTTTTATAATCCTGGCGATGAGATTTATATGTTTGGCTTCAGTCGAGGAGCATATATTGCGCGCTTCCTTGCTGAGATGCTTGACTATGTCGGTCTGTTGTCGCATGGTAACGAAGAAATGGTCAAATTCGCTTGGAAGGCATTTTCTCAATGGCAAGGTCGTGAGTCGGTCCCTGAAGACGATGAAGAAGACTGCAACAAGAAGCCCGACAAGCGAACCAAACGAATAAAAGAGAAGAGAGAGGAGATGTTTCGATTCATGAAGGGTTTCAGAGAAACATTTTCTCGCCCTGTTGGTCGTATTCGATTTCTCGGCCTATTTGACACGGTAAACTCGGTTCCCAGCTTTGAGACTGCTTGGATGCAGCGTAGCAAGTTCCCATACACTGCACGAAGCAGTGCCAGGGTGATTCGTCATGCTGTCAGTATTGACGAAAGACGAGCCAAGTTCCGCCAAGATCTCATGTATCAAGATCGACCAAAGCAGAAGCCAGACAAGCATCACCATTGGCACAAGGCCATTAATGATCTCCGCGAAGACATCCGCGAGGACCTTCACCCCCACGAGGAGCGAGGAAGAAAGCCATCCCACCTTTCTCCTAACGACAAGCGAGGCAAAAAGAAGGGAGGCGAATTCCAACGATATCGAGCTCGCTCAAAGTCTTGCCGAAGACCAACTCCGTGTGGTGATCCCGACACCTTCTCCAATCTTTCGGGTTTGGCGCTGTCCGAGATCAACAACATTGACGACGATGACGAACAAGATATGGACGAAGTCTGGTTTTCCGGAGGACATGCTGATGTCGGTGGAGGATGGGAAATCCACGAAGGAAGCAAGAGTACGAGTCACATCCCTCTTGCATGGATTGTCCGAGAAGCCCAAAGAGCCGGTCTTCCATTTGATGACCAAAAGGTTGCTGAAATGGGCTGCTGCATTGCCCACGACTGGCAAGCTGCTACCGGTAGACCACCGATCCCCGATCTTCGAGTGTCAAGCGGCAGCGGAGGTCCAGGTCATGCCCCAGACATGCCCATGGACGAAAAAGACGACGATCCCAAACAAAAATTCCAAGGCGTCATGCACGGCGCTTGCACAGCACGAATCCACGACTCACTAGAGTACGGCCAAGGTTTGGGTGCCATTGCAGTTTCCGCCTGGAAAATCATGGAGTACATGCCTTTCCGTAGAATGGATCTCCAGTCTGACGGATCATGGAAGCCAATTCGTTGGCCTCTCCCCGGCGGTGAAACTCGTGATGTTCCTGATGGTGTTCGGGTTCATGGAAGTGTCATTCGTCGTATGAAAATGGACGAGAATTATCGTCCTGGAAATCTCATCATCGGTGGTGGTGGTCGGGGCGTTAGAAAAGCTCCTGCGAAACATGGTATCGGTGATTGGGAATGTGTAGTTGATCACGGTGATCCAGTTGGTGAGATTTGGATGCGGAAGAAGACGGATGACAGGTTGCACGATTGATCAATAATGAGAATGCGATATAGTCAGTTAATACATCAATTAATAATTTATTTGTATGAGACGATGTTGAAATGATGTCGAAGTGTGTAAGTTGATAAGATCAATCCGAAGGCAAGTGCACGTCACGTGCAGCTCCTGAATTGATGGAAGGAGCCACGCAACAAAACTTCGTCCATCATCAATGGTGCGCTGAATCAACCAGCCATCAATTAATCATGCCTCTCGTTTTATTTCTAGGCGTGCTCGAAAATGGCATCCCCGAACCAGTCCGCCAACATGGCCGTACAATAATCTACACCATCCTCGTCCTTACATTCCTCACCCTTCTCAAGATCTGGACATCCGGTCGCAACAACCCAACCCAACGCCTCCTCCATGGCAAAGTCGTAATGATGACGGGCGGAACGTCCGGTATAGGCGCGTCAACAGCTTTAGGACTCGCATCGCAGGGTGCGCAGCTGGTTCTGCTCACTTCATCTCCCCCGACCGATCCGTTCCTCGTCGAATACATTCAAGACCTCCGAGCCAAGACGAATAACCAAATGATTTATGCGGAACAAGTCGATTTGACGAGCTTTCACAGTATTCGAAAGTTTGCGACCAAGTGGATTGATAATGCGCCCCCGAGACGATTAGACATGGTTTATTTGGGTGCTGCTGTTCTTACGCCCCCTGGTGGAAAGAGAAGGGAGTCCGAGGAGGGTATCGAGGAAACTTGGATGGTCAATTTCTTGGCCAATTTCCACTTGCTCGGCATTTTGAGTCCTGCTCTTCGTGCGCAACCTATCGATCGAGATGTTCGAGTTATCATTCCTACTTGCTCTTCCTACATCGGATCACCACCCCTCAAGGATCCTGTTTCTCGAGAATCATGGACACCGGGCAAAGCCTACGCTCGAAGCAAACTCGCCATGAACGTCTTTGGTCAAGCTTTCCAAAAGCATCTCGACTCCTACGAACGTCCTGATAAAGCTCCCAACAATACACGAGTCATCTTTGTCGACCCAGGTCTAGCCCGAACTCCAAGTACTCGTCGCTGGTTGACTCGTGGATCTCTTTGGGGTTTGGCCATCTACACCGCAGGCTACATCATTCCTTGGTTCCTTTTGAAGTCTCCCAACATGGCCTCTCAATCAATCCTCTACGCCGCCATGGACCCCGAATTCGCTCGAGGCAATGGTGGCAAGCTCATCAAGGAGTGTATGGAAGTTGATTTTGCGCGAAAGGAAGTCAAGGATGATGAAATCGCCAAGAAACTATGGGAAGAGAGTGATAACCTGATTGAAAAGGTGGAAAAGATTCAGGCCAAGAAGAGAGCTGTTCAGAAGGCGGCCGACGAGAAGAGTGCAAAGGACAAGACTGAGAAAGAGAAGGAAGCTGAGATTGAAGAGTTGGTTGATGCTATCAAAAAGGGCAAGGAAAAGGCAGCGGCCAAGGAAAAGACTGGCGCTAAGGAAAAGTCTGGCAAGAAGAAGGGTAAAAAATAGGTAATGATATACGGAACATAGACAGGCATAGACGGAGTTTGGGTTCATATCTGGTCCGACGGCTACGGGGGAGGTTCAAATACATAAATGTCGCATCCGACGGCGTAAAATCTATTGCTTCACCAACTCCGCGCTCTACCTAATCCGTGTCCGTGTATGTGTGTATATAACTCGATTTTTCCTCATCTCTCACCCAAAAAGTCGAATGGTCCGGTGAACAGCAGATTCTCCATTTCTTTGTCAACTTCAAGATCTGCCAGCAGATCCGTCATCCAAGGTTCTGGCTCTCCAGTTATTTGGAGGCTTGGTACCATACCAGTGTCTTGGAATGATGATGGTGTGAATCCCATGTCTCCTGGGAAGGGATTTGTTGGGGATGCTTCGCTTGATCCGAAGAGACTCCCTACCTCGGGCGACTCAACAGGACCACTTCGTTCAAGATACCACTGTTCAATCCTTCTCGCTCGTCTCGCAAGACCCCAATATGGATCTGGGTCCGTATCACCTCCCGAAGCAGCCTCCATTCTGAGAACAATTTGACGCAACGTATGCGACATATCGAGAATGCGACGAAGATGGCCTGCTACCTGTGCGTTTTCAGGCTGTCCGGCAATAAGATCGAGACGAACAGCCAACGAAACCGCGCAATACAGCATTATCCAGCCGATGTTGGGCATACTGTCTTCTTCACCTTGAGGAAGGATGAGGATCACGCTAATGAGCGATTTGGCGGCCGACATGCTTTGGGAAAGCCAATCGAGAAGACGAGTTTGGTCTGTTCCTTGTTGAAGACTTTGGAAACCACTCGGACCGTATGACATGCCGTCTGGTGAAGGTTGACATATAATCAGATCGAGGACATGGATTTGTAAAAGAATAGTAGCTGTTTATGTCAGTATGGCAACAATACAGATTGTGACGTACTTACGACTTTCGCTCAGAGGAAATGGGAAGGCTTGCTTTGTCGTTGTGTATCGTTCTCGAATTCGCTGAAGTTCCGCGGGTAGTTGTCCTGGTCTTGATCCTCGCGTTGTCCCTGTTGCTTCGATGACAGCATCGTCGACTTCTTCTGTGAGCTTTTGAAGATAGATGATATATGGGAGATGTCGATCTGATGGAAACGTGCCCGCTGATAGGAGTTTGTGACAGCATTCGAGGATGTATGGTGAGTATCTGAAGTGATGCGACTTTTGTAACAAAACTGCGGAACTGTATTGTGTTAGTTGTTGTCTGTATAGGTACTTTGAAGGACCTGTTCCTCAAAAACCCAATTACAGTTGTGAAGAATGGTTTGACATACCTTGACGACAGATAATATGTCCCTGCTAAAGCTCTCATCTCATCGTGTGTCATCTCACCACTTGCATGCTTATTCTCCCTATTCAAAGCCCATAGACTTGCTATCCTTGGTCTGTCGAGTCTCATATCCGAGATAATACTCGCGGCGAGTGATAAATGCTGCGTATACTTCATCGTAGTCTGATGATAATGCGCCCTGACTTATTAGCAACGAACACAGACACAATGATTCAACATACCACGCCAAGTGGATCAAAAGACCCTGCAACATATCCAAACTCGCAAAAGGACCCTTTATCATCCTCACAACCACAATCTCATTAAATAGCTTCCCCAGCTCTCTCTGCAACTTGCGATCGTCATGACATGATGCTGCGAGTATCGCTACGCATAAAGCTGGTTTGTCTTGAACTAACCCCTGAATCGTAATTGACTCTGGAATCATGACAAAAGGAAAATGAGGCGCCATTCGAATTTTGAAGAAATCGAGACATTCTTGTCCTTTTTCGAGAGTAATCATCCCTCTAGCGAAAGGATTATGTGTCGCTTCTGTGTCTATACTCGCAGGCGTAGTAGACATCCCCGGTGAAGCATCCATAAACGGCGCAGAAGTCAAAGAAGGTGATCTCGATCTCGACGTCGTCGGACTCCCAGGTTCAAGATTTCTCGAAGGCCTACCCATATTAGCTCAGTCCAGGTCAATTCTTCTTCATATTCACTCACCCAGGTCTCAAAGCCTTGCGTCGTCTAGAAGGATTAAACACGCAAGTCTTGTTAAGTCTCAAGCACCGATCGCATTTTCCAGACTCTTGAGTCTTTTCGCATCGAATTTTGGCGTGAAAACATGTTTGACATGTTTTTAAGAGAGTGACATTTTCCGCTCGTGAAGCCATCGCGACTTTTGTTGATGTGTTTGAAAGCTCGTAAAATCTCGCATGACGACTGCCAGTCTTCTTTTATTTCATTTCAGCATGATCTTCATGACAAGGAAATTGATGCAATGTCATTCGTCGGGAATTAACTTGACCGTGCCCGTGGTATAGTCAGTCGAGTAGAGTCGTGCGTGCGTTTGGAGCGGACATGGGGGAAATCGGGTATGTGGCTGTGTCGGACTCGGCTTTCGGTCGATTTGTGGCGGAGCTGCACAAGTGACAAAATAGATTACTCACAGTGATACGAAGCTAACCGCGTATTTATCTGTCTACTCGGATAAAACGGACTGAGGCACAGACTGCTTTTATGCTGCCAAGTCCGTGTCCGTTCCCACACGGCAGTTCAAGGGGATCTGTCACTGTCTTTATCGGACTCGTTAGTTTTCGCTTTCGGTATTTAGAGTGATAAATCCAGGAACAGGTCCACTTTGATGAGCCTTGTAGGGCAGAATGACCATTCAGAGTGAGTCGTGAGTCTTGTCGTGAGCAACTTGCAGGTGAGCAGATTGCAGATGTGAGCCATCTGCATAAACTTGCGCAATTCATTCTGGAATATTCTTGTTTTAAAGTATGATCTAATTTATTCAGTCATGAAGCTGCCTTCCTTACGAATTAACACGGCTTAATTGAGTTTGTTCTAATGAGGCCTTCACATCCATCAGAAATAAACTATTTTAGTGTAACGCGCGCGCGGTATGACGCTATTTCTCGACTCATTCAATAAGTCAATGCGCTGTCAAATTTGAGGGTAAGAAATTAAACACTTGAGTTTCATTGATCTTCAACGGATGTCGGTGTTTGGACTGAATACTGTGCCGTACAAAAATGAGCTGAAACCTGTTCATGTAAGATGAGATCATGATATGGATCAGCCTCAAAGCCTCGTCAAAACTATGAGACACATCATGAGGCTCAGACGGAGTGAGTAATTGATCGTATCCAAGAATACTCAGGTCTTTTTCAGTAACTGGTTATTTCTTGTGGACAACACAAAGGCAAATGAGCTCATAAAACACATGTCAGAGGTTTGTCATTCAATCATCAATAAGAACAATCTCACCACTTGCTTCACAGCCTCCATACTCGTTTCATCACCATCCTCAGTGCTGACCCTGCAACTCATAAACCACCGAAGGGCGATTGTCCAACTCAGCCGGCCTTCCATGACCATCCATCTCCGTCGGGGTTTTCTTGACCTCTGTAAAATGAGAGTCTGTAGGACTTCCAACTTCAGAAACACCAGATCCCTTTCTCTTATTACGTCGCTTCATGAACAACCATCCCAATACACCAGCAAGAAGAGCGCCGACACCAACACCAACGCCAATTCCAGCTTTGGCTCCTGTGCTTAAGCCTGAAGACTCAGGAGCAGGAGCTTCAGTCTGTTCTGGTGGGCTGTTGTCTGCCTTGCTCGGTTCTTCTTCAGGTAAAGCCACTGCATCTTCCCATTTGCCGTCGTAGTTTCTGTATGCTTGGACGATGGTCTTGTTGGACCAGTAGTAGATCCACGATTTGCCGTCGGGTTGGAAGTATGCTACCGCTAAGCCAGAGCTTGGGTCATCAGCGGTAGGCCAAACTTGTTCAGTCTGGTTGGATGTTGTGTTCCAAGTTTCCCTCGTCGCTGCGACTTCATGGAGTTTACTGTCGGTCCCGATGTAGAAGATGCTTCGCTTTCGTGAGCGATCAATCGATGAGCCCATTGCTTCGAGAGAAGAGTTCCATGCTGGTAGAGTGAAAGTCGGCGGGTTGAATTCCGTTGGCTCGATCGTTTTGGAGTTGTTGGTAAAGTTGTTTCCTATTCTTGTTGGAAAGCCAGCTGATACATGTTAGTAACTTGGCAGACACTTGAGACTGAATACAAACCTAGTCTCCATCGCCCAGACTTCTCCAAACGAGATGTCCAGACATCACTTTCACCTCTAGGAAAGGCGACGGTCATATTTTCCTTATCTACAAATGCAGACCCTATCGCCATTCCCGCCGCGATACCCTGGGATATATACCCACCATCAGCCCAATCAGTCGTTTGAGTATATCTCAGAACCTTGACGTTTCTGTCTTCGTTATGATAGAAGACGCGGTACCCGTTATCAGCGCCCAGCAGGTCAACGGCAAGACCTGAGTTGTTGTGGATAGAGTCGAGCTCGGCCGTTTCCGAGATCCTGTACTCCCCACTGCGAACAAGTTTTCCCGTCTTCATATCGCATTGGTAGTACCCATTGATTATAGCGTTGTCCTTGGATTGCCAAAAGAGAGAAGCCTATACTGTCAGCTACTGTCCCCGCCCAAGAAGAGAATACGTACAATGACTTTCTCCTGGCTAAAGTCGTACCAGCCTGCGCCCGCCAATGCTGTACCATTTTTCGGTGTCTCCTTCGCATCGAGAATATTCGGCTTGTCGAGTGGAAAGATGGGTGTCTTCTTGCTGTTGCAGTTACTGTAAAAGATCTTCCCAGTGACAGGATCCTGAGCGCCGACTTGGATAGTTCGTTCGGTGTTGTAAGCGTAGAGAGAATGGCTGTAGCTTGGCTGGATCCATGCTAGAGTCAACAGCCATAGCATGATACACTGATGTCCGTACGAAAGCATCTTCGAGCGTGAACTTTTGAAGTTTCAGGATGCGGTTGGAATCTGGGGAAGTGACAGATTTATTGCCAGGATATCCCTCTCGTAAGTCCCATTTTCGTAAGTTATAGCCCTTTCAGGAGATGGATAACGATGAGTTACG
Source organism: Fusarium citri (assembly GCA_004367485.1). NCBI lineage: Eukaryota > Fungi > Ascomycota > Sordariomycetes > Hypocreales > Nectriaceae > Fusarium > Fusarium citri. Next base: position 834,365 of record QHHH01000081.1, read on the forward strand.
GTCTGAGGGTGACCAGTAGCAGCTCATTTTCCTAGATGGGACTTTTGCATGTAAGTCTCACTATGCGGGTGAGAGATCGTCCAGTCTTCTTACTTGCGGCTGAAGTATGCTCGTTCTCAATTCGCCGTCGGGGACCTTGGGGGTTGTGTATGGCTTGAGGGCGTCCTATGGGATGAAGCTTGGTATGGTCGGATTTGTCTCGGTGGTGCCGAGTATGGTGGTATTTCTGTCGAAGCAACCTCCATGAAGTCTAACAGGTGTCGAGAAGCCACATGGTAAGATGGGGAGCCTTGTCTGAGATAATTCCAACTCCTCACCGTTCACTCACGATAGAGTGGATTGCGAAGCGCTCGGCGAGCATTCGGTTTGATCCGACCGGCAAGACGAGATTCGATCGTTTTCCCATATTGCGATATTGGACGAAACTCTTTGTCGTTTCGAAGCTCCAGAGTCGAGAAGGGGCGAAAGGTCGATGCATCTTAAGGCTGAAGTCGTGCTGACATGACACCTGTCCAAGATCAGCATTGTGGTCACCATCTTTGTATTTTTCGGGTCGAGAACGGTCCGAGCCTTGCTTGCTAGACCCTATGGAAATGTTAGAAGCAGTCATGTGAAACAAGCTGACACTTACAGTGTTGTTCCATCGCAGACAGTCTGCTCTGTTCTTCTGAGCACATCACGATTGTCAGAACAGTCCTTGACGAGGCCGTATGCTGTGTTGATTGTTGCGGCGAATTACAATAATGAATTCTTGTGCTTGGAAATTCGAATTACGTGTTCGTGGATGTGGTTGACTTGCACATTACAGCCTGCTTTTTGCAGCTGCCAGAGCTGGCAATTTCGGCCCCCAAGTGGGTGGCTCCAGCCTGATTTGAGACATTTGTAACTTCCTCAACAAATCACGGCAAGAGACTATCGCTTGTTTCAAGTGACATCCTGTAATAGGTAGTTTCGACGTCCTTTTGGTTGCGCCTTCTTTTTTGTGCCTTTTTCGTGGTTCGTTCCTTCGTGGCACTTTCCTCCAACGTCATTCTCTACAATCGTGCCTCCCTCCTGTGTCTGCCTCTGTCATACCCTATCGCCTTCGCTCATTCAGCTATCTTTTCATTTTGCATATTCTGTACGTACCTGTTTCGACAGATCAATTAAATTGCTGATTTCTACGACACTATGCCTCCAAGAGAGAATCTCGAGTTATTCAACACACAAGCAATCAATGAATCTACAGCACGACTGGTATGTCCACTTCATATTGATTGAGTATGGACTTGCTAACAGTGCCAGCTCGACGATACATCCGTTAGAGAGTCATCATCTATACGATCTAAACCGTTTACTAGAGAGGCGCCTTCGAAACGAGACATAGAAACCAACCATCTGCAAGATGTGAACCTGGACCATCCGACAAGCCCATACAAATCCATCGATCGGCCTTCAAAGACGAAACGGGGCAAGATGAAATTGGCCCTCCGCCACTTCTCTTACGTTCAACTACCCTCCGTCGCTGTGACACTCGTTCTTATTTCACTTTATGCCGCCCAAGTTCGTTGGAATAATCCTCCTGTTGGGGCATTAAATGCTCTACAGTTTGCAGCAAAAGCGCATGAGGGTTTGATACTCATGTCTTTGGGCGATATTCTGCTATGCCGAATCTCATACGGTCTTCAACACCAGGATATTGGTGTTCCAATTGGCTTTATCTCTTCTGCATTCTACATTGGCGCCCCATTGCGCTATCTCGTCAGCAGTGAGCTCTGGGCTCCAATATTCCTGTCTGGCAGAAAGTTTGCCTCGGATAGAATCACTTTCTTCATGGTTGTCCTCATCACAATCCTCTGCCTCAGCGCTAGCCCTCTCTCCGCTATCCTTATGATACCTATTCCAGGGTGGTGGATGGATAAATCCTACGACGCGTTCACTGTTTTCTACACCGAGAATATGACTTATAAATCAATCTTGGACTCTGCATCCGGACCTTTCGTGAGCGAATCGATCGGTGCTCTCGCCTCAACAACTCGGGAGATCTCTACTACCTTTCTATCCACGGCTTTCTCGGGAGATCTTAGGCCTATTTATTCATATCCTGGCCTGAATCAGCAAGCCGCTCAGCTTCTGAATATCAGTTTCTCTAATTATGCCGCACGATTTCGGCGCACCTCAGTCGGACTTTTGGGTGGTCTAGTAATCGCTACGTGTCCCTTGTCATCCATTGCGTCTAATCTAGGCGACTTCGGAGCGGTAACTTTGAGTGAAAGCTTGGCTACATCACCTCCGTTACTTATTACCGCCGAGCGGAAGTCTGTCGATGATACCACACTTGGAAGATGGAAACAACCACTCTTAGTCACTACATGCTCCCGAGGAAGGTTAGACGGAGATGCTGTGAGCTTTTGGTTCAAGTCCAGTCTCATCGATAAGACTCTGACGCTTAATGTCAATTCGGATTCAGCTCTGGCAGAGTTGAACAAGAAACATCACCGCACACCAGGTCCTCTGGGCTACCGATATCTTAATCTAAGACAGACCCAGGGATGGCCAGTGAGCGCAGATATATTGTTTGGCAACCGTACCGATCAACAAGACTCCTTCAGGGCTGAGTATCACCTTTGTCTCATCTTCGCCAGATGGATAGAGGCAGATGTCTGGATGGAGCCTTCAACGTCATCAGACATCTTTGTCCATCTTCCCTTCCCCACGGCAGAAGCATTGGAAAAGATGAAAGATTCTTTTGAGACATCGGATTTCATTCACATCAACAATGGGTGGATGGAAGGCATCGGAACTCTTCCCAATGCGTCATTTTACGACGCAATGCAGCTTTACTATGGAAAAACTACTATCCAGCTTCCCCTGGAACGTATACTTGCTTTGCATGTTATAGATGCGATGGCTACAGAACGTAAACCCCCAAACAGAGAGTACCGCGAATTTGGCAGCTTGGTTATTACACGATACGCTTACACTTACGCATTCAACATTGCAAGCAGCTCCTCCATTCCAGTTGCCTTTTGCATCCTTACTCTTCACTTGTTCATGATCCTGACTCACTTGATCCTCACAGTCACCTCACGGTGCCCTTGGAAGGGCTCAAGTTGGGAAAGCTTCGGGGACATGCTGATACTTGCTCTTCGCTTAAAAGCGCCAATTGAGCCCGGAGACGATGAGAAAAAGCACTCGAAGTCAAGGTCGTGGGCAACACCGGTTGTTATAAAGACGAATGAAGATGACGGACGACAACATATAGCCGTGAAAGACGGGCCAGAGTACAGAGAAGTCTCTCGACAAGACCCGAATCCTTGAAGGATGGTCGAGCGGTATTTATCTGACAAGGATCATTTACCGAATAACACTTGGCCCTACTCCAGATCATCGAAGAAACTTCTACTTGCTCTCAGTCACCAGGAGGGTCAAAACACTATGGGTAACCGGGATAGGCTACCACGGAGCTGCTCAGGAAGAAGCGCATTTCCCGATTGCCTACAACCTTCAGTGTCTCAATTGATGGGTTTTCATGGAGGCCATTTCGCGTACCCCCATCTGAGAGCACTATGAACAGGTCATAACTGCGACACTCGTTCTTTTCTCGGTCAAATACTCCCAGCTCAGATCACACTGGGACAATCCCTCTGCTGCAGTGCTTGGCGCTCTTCAGTTTGCAACAAAAACGCATCAGAGTCTTATTGGAGACATTCTTATATTCTTATACCGGACCTCGCATGGTCTACGACATCGGGGCCGCAGTATCGGAAAGTCGGAACTCAACCAAGAAACACCGGGAAGTAAGGTTCAAGCTGAATCCCTCTCTAGCCAAAGAACATCATCAAGCTGGAAGAGAAGCGCGGTTGGTAGCCCTGGAAAACCCAGAGNNGAAGCGCTGAGCTTGGTTCAGCTGGAACAAACTCAAGAGAAGAAACGACGTCTGGAATCAAGACTTGCATTAGAGTGTCCTGTGAAGCGAGTTGAAACCAGAAAGGCGAACTTCTCCTGGTCGCAGTTCTAGGGAGGATGACACCGAGAGAGTAAACATCGAATCATACTTGACTTGGAATCTAGCTAAAGCTTTTTTGAACGTCGCGTCTCAACGCGTACAGGTTAGATCAACACAACGAATAATAACTGCTGTGAACCTAATGCTTGACTTGGAATAGAAACTAGACGATTTGACTATGACATGCACACCATCCACCGGCTAGGACCAGTCGAGGCAGAGAATACCGAGAAGAAAGACTCGAAGTCAAACTCGTGGACAACCCAGGTTGCTATAAGAAGAAATTAAGACGACGGGCGACAACATATAGTCGCAAAGGTCGAACCTGGGAGTTTCTCAACGAGAATCGAACCCTCGATGAGCGAGCGGTATTGAGTTGATGGGGACTCTGTCAAATAATACTCGACTTTAGTTCGAATCATCGAAGAAGCTTTCATTTCACAAGTACCGATCATGGTTCGCTATCATGATAACATGAATAGGCTACTAGGGAGCCGCTCAGTCAGAAGTGAATTCAGCTGCGCGTACGGTTCCAACATCTCAATTGATGGAATTCCACAGAGAGCATTTCCGCCTACCTCCGTCTACGAGCACTATGAACTGGTCATAACACCACAACTTCGGAAATCTTTGACTAATGTCTCTCTTCACAGTTAGGCATCTTTTGATACTGCGAGGTGATAGGTCCTCAACTCCAACTCTGCATATTTGGGGTTACACGAGCTGCATGTTCACCCTATTATCACCTGCACGACCTGCAAGTCAGCCCCCGGTGTGTAGCTGGCCAACTGAATCAACCCAAACAGCTCCAAGATGGTGTCGCAACGGCAATAACCCGAGCCTGATAGGTCTCTGTACCCGAGAGCCTGATCTTCACAGCCTAGTTTGGCCGTTCATCAACTACCAACAGTCACTTCCCGGTATTTTGAGCCGCAGTCATGAAGAGGGGCTCAAAATCGGGTGTTCAGCCCCGTTTGATCTCTCAGAGTCCTCAAGGCAGACTCTCTCAATTTGAGAATACGCCTAACAAACCAAAATCGCATCGGAGATACCACCACATATTGCCAACCAATCGATCCCGAAATCATGAAACACAATTCCATTCTTGCGTATAAACTGCGGCGGGAAGACGTTCAGACATGGCTTCGGAAAGAATTTAACGATCAGTCGATTGTGGTTGAGGTGAGTTACCATACCATCCATACCTTCATGCTTGAAGCTCACATTGGAAACAGAAATCAGGAGATGAATACATCTTCTATTTGCCTGAAATGTTGAATTCTGTGAGTATCTTTTGTGAATGTATCTCGTGTCGTGGCTCTGCTTGTGACTGACTGATGGTTGCCATAGGCACAGAAGGACAGGATTCTGGATCTACAAATTTGATGAATCAGATGCAACAATGGAGCACAGATACATTTTACACTCATTGAGAATCTATGAATACAATTTATTTCTGCGCAATTTCGCTGAATGAGTTATAACCCAACATGAGTCCTTCGGCTGCAGTTGAGACGCCTCGCATTGCCTCGACTCCGCCCTGTCATACTCGGTGTAAAGACATTGTTGACCATCGCCACCATCGATTTCCCCAGGATTGAATCTCATTATCTCATTTACCGAAAAGTTGTTATTCCCCGACGGCATTTTTCAGCACTTCTGATCAGGCTGTGCATTACGCGCCCGACTCACTCTTGAATTGTAATTCTTGAGGATATTTAACCACTTGATCTCATCGAGCTATCACATCCTTCACTAGCATCTTTCCAAGTCTTTTATTTTCCAATGTCATCATCATCGTCGTCAACACTTCCCAGCACACCGGAACCCTCCGAGTCAGAGCAACGCTTTGATCAATTATGTGACGCATCACACAATTACCCTGTTGGCTTTGCTGCTAGTGCCAACGGTAAAAGGGCATGCCAGGATATTGCTGACACTTGGGAGAGAGAGGCGGCACAAGTTTTTCATCCGACATTGAGCGACCCGCCTCTGAAGATCTGGGAGACATGTGATTGCGGCACTCCCTGTAATTGTCAGTTTATTGATGCTGAGGTCAAAACTTTGGAAGAGCTTGTATCTCGTTTGAGGCCAACTTCCACTTCTACAAAGCTACGATACGTGTAAGTAAATCGCCAACATCATAGAGAAATACTAACACAGCAAGGTCTATCAAATCGAAACATTCCAAAGAACGACTTAGATGCTCCATCAAGACATTCAAATATTTATGCACTCACCAACAGATCCCGCCTTCATTCCTGACATGTCTATACTCATTCAGGCGTTCACTATCTGCCCAGGAGTGGTGCAATCTACCTCAATTCAATGATGACAACACTCTTTTGTCGAAAGAAAAGCACATCCTACCTCTACAGGGACTCAACCGCTCTGGACGGGAAATCCGACATTCCTTCCTTCTCAGATCAGTCGAGAGTTCAGACTCCGTTAAGGGTAAGTCTTGGGGCATTCGACAACTCGCAGTGCACCACTCGTTTGATGTCGTCAGTGGTCAAGCACTATGGGTTACATGTAAGGGGAATGCCCTCAACGAGGAAATGTTCAAGGAGGCTTTGAGTGACTCTAAAGGCGAGCTCAACTCCGTTTCACAGGCATTTTCCTTCTCGTTAGAGAACTTGGGAATGGTCCTCGACTGGTGCGACAGTAATTGGGTCTTCTACATCAACGAACTTTTCGACAACGTCAAGCCCAAGATTGACAAAGCGAGAACGCCTGGGATACACGATGAAGCCAGACTTAGTTCTGATGTGCGACGAGCAACTGGTCTGACCGAGAGCCCTACCGAGAAATCACCCGGATGTACCACCATCAAGTCAGACACAAGCAAACATCGAGTTACTTACGAGGACCGTATGAAAAGGTTCGAAGACAGGATGAAGCACCTTGAAGGCGAGGATTGGGTAAGGAAGCTTCACGACTTTTCTTTTGATGAACTCCAAGGGCTCCAGCAGGGTCTTGAAAAGATCCAGGAGGCTCTTCTTGTTCTCAAGCTTAACAAGCAAGTCATTCGACAGCTTCGAGAGCATTATGAGTGTATATTGAACGAGTACAAAATCCCAATTCTCGAGAGTATTCAGGATAATTGCAAACTCTCATTCCTTCAGCTGTTCCAGAGATCAAAGAGTGTCGAGGCGAATCTTGGGGCTAGGCAAGTCCAACTCGAAGCACTACTGTTACTTGTGAAGGAGAGCAAAGAGATGGTGAGTTTCCTTGTTCATGGTGAGGTTTGAAGCTAACTTGTGTAGTACAACTGCATTCTGCAGTATAAGACCATCCAAATCAACAAGATCTACGCCGAGAGCGCTCAACTATCTGCTCTCAAGATGGAGGATATCGCGTTCAAGACAAAGAGAGAGACGAGTTCGATGCATATCATCACTTTTGTTACTCTCATTTTCCTTCCTGGGACATTCATGGCGGTAAGCTGTCTCCTCTCCCCCTTCTTGTCCAGATACTGACTTGTGATGTGTGCAGTCCTTCTTCCAAAGTGGTATCCTCGAATGGCCTCACCTCAATGACGATGAGCCGTGGACACTAAGCGGACCCTGGAAACTAAACGACCAGGTCTTTGGGCTTTTCTTTGGCATTTCTGGGGGAATCACCATTATCACTGTTCTGTGTTGGATGTTTTTTATGCTTCGTAGGTCACTTCGGGATTAGATGTGCTTGCTTTCAGCGAGGCGCAAGGCGCGAGCCTTTTGGTGTTTTTGTTCATTCTTCATTTCTTTCTTTTCGTTCTTATTCCTCCTCCATTTACCTCTTTTACTTCCACCTTTATTTCTGCCATTTTATACACCATTTTGTTTACAGATGATAGATTTCACAATCTTAAACATTTCACGAGAATACAGGTTCCATACATGCGCAGTAAATGCACGTCCCAAGTGATACAGCATGCCTCTGTCCATATACTGAGGTGGTACAGCTCATATGCAAACAATTAAACAGTCCAATATCATCCCAAACGACTACACAGTTTGAACAATCAATTGCAACTCCAAAGCGCCATGTCTCATTAGCTGACCTCGTACCCATGCATTCAATTAGGCAGAACCTGCTTGATGATGTCAAGGCACTCCGGATTTCAAGTCAGAGCCTCGTTTCCCCTCTGCATTTCAACCCCCCATCACAATCATGCCCCACGTTCGTTGGGCGTTCTCTGATAAAGAGTATTTATAAGCTCTTATTATAATGAGACGAACCTCATGACTTGCAGTAGTTCTCGTTCAGCCCTGCCACTACTAAATCGCCTAGTTACTCTGGAGAAACGGCCCCCATCCGATATGGTGGTGGCTTTGCATATCGAGGCATTTTAACACAGCCCTTTGGGTCCTCCAGGGTTTCCTAACGATGGGTATTATGATGCTACGTTGGGGAGCCTAACGTTGAAATACATCGCACACCCCTCTGGAACCGATTAGGAAAGCTGAGATGGGCCGTGGAAGGAGGGGCTGTATAAAGAAGTCTCGGACTTTCCCTTTCTCTTCTACTACCTGCACCTTCCCAACGCACGCATATTTGCAGTGAACCGTTCCTGCCTGTCTTACACACTCTGCGCATGAACCCCCCTCACTCGTTTATTCTACTCAAATAATTCTTTCTCCTTCACATCAATACTACTGGGTTTCCCACCACGAATCTTCTTTGCAATTGACACTCTCCATCCTCTCGTTGAATATTCTGGCGCGCATAACATCACGTATACAACGACTGATCCATATCCTCACAGCCAAGATGGCTCCCCATTATCTCGTCGAAGAGGAACCTCACGACGAGTTCATCGAGTTCGTCCGTCGTGAACTCCAGCCAGGCATTGATGGCTACAATAACTCGGTCGATTTCATCTGTCCTAAGAAAACAAAGGCCTGGTGGAAAAAGCGAAGCGAAAACCGCATAGTCCGTGCTATCAATCATAACATCAATGCACGGCCAACCACGATCGAAAACGGTTACTTGAACATCTTTTCTATCCTGGTATACATGTCCAAAACGCATCTGATCACCCAATTTACTTCCAATAACTTCCGCGACGAGCAGTTGCCCCTACTCAATAACGAACGTTTTGGACAGGGGTCTGCTATTGAACGCGACATGAAAGAATTTTGCCAGACCCAATGGATGTTCTGCCCTATCATGTTCTCTGGTAAAACGCCAATGGACATGAGGAAAATTCCTCGCGACCAAATCCTACCGATACAAGCACAATCAAGAAAGACAGCCAAAGGGAACAGTCCCAAATCTACCATACGAGTTGTCAAACTATACTCCGAATGCCACGATGACGATTGGAGCTTGTCAGTAAGTTTGTCTCATCCCCCATGCGTCCCTGATCACTAACACAGCCCAAGGACACTGTTGTCTTCAAAGAGTACCACACGCAAGAGAGAGAGTGGCTGAGAAGCAATTGGATCAGAGAATGCAATGCCTTTTCCAAAATTGACTCTTTCGGCCACATTGTCAAATACTTGGACTCTTTTGAGCAGAACAACCGCTGTTTTGTGGTACTTGAGTATGCCAATGAGGGCAGTCTACTCGAGTTATTCCGGCGAGATCCTCCAGCGACAGCAGAGCAGCGCAGATACTTTTTACACGGCATGATGGGTCTCACCAAGGCTATCGATAAGATTCAAAATCTGGGAGGGCCTAAGGCTCAGCGAACAGGCTTGTATGTGATAGATCCAGGCATCAACTCCTCATACTAACTCTCGCAGCGCTCATCGAGATATTAAACCCGGCAATATTCTCATCTTCCCAGGCACTGACGGCATTTATTCTCCTGGATTCAACATGAAGCTTGCTGACTTCGATACTGCAACATCTGAACGACCTATTGATGAGACCGAGTCCAGCTTGCACAACAATGATGGAAGCAGAACCTATTGTAAGCCACAACGTCCCAAGACCTTGTTACCTCTACTAATTATTATTTCTGCAGGTGCTCCCGAGGCTTGCAGATTCGAGACCTATCAAGACACGACCATAACACCAATTCCTTTGTCCTCCGACATCTGGTCTCTTGGTTGCGTTTTCAGTGAGGCTCTCGTATGGGTCTCTGGTGGAATGGCTGCTCTTGAAAAGGCTGCCGGTCGCCGCAAAAGGGAGATCGAGATGAACTATCATTATATGGTCGAAGATTTTGGCGACTGTTTCCACAACGGAAAGGTCGCACTGAACTGTGTCTTCGAATCTCAGCAGACTGCAATTGATGACCTAGAAGGTCCTAAGAATCTCTCAGGGAGTGTCAGCCTCCTCATCAAAACACGGATGCTTGTGGCCGCTCACGAGAGATACCATGCTCGAGAATTATGGCATGACTTCTGGACTAGATACGATGATCTGTTTCCTGTTCTAGGCAGATCCATCAGTTTGCCCACCAAGTCCCACCGTCTCCGTAGCCCGGAGTTTGCCAGCTCATCACATTTCGATACATCTCCACGAGACAGCGAGTCGAATTTCCATCAGGGACCCCATCATCGCACCGCTTCGAATCGTGGAAGAGAAAGGCAGACAATTGGTGGCTCCGCTCAGTATCATCCGTATTCGAACCCGGTCAACGGTACTTTACAGAGTTCATATCATGGTACACAGGTTGGCCCAGGAGCGCCAACCCATCAAAACTCTCCTTTGATGATCAACCATGGTGAGACTCCGGGTTTCCCTGAATCTGGTCACCACTTTGACAATTCGCTAAACATAAGTACGAAGGGGTTCGGGACCTCACAGACAATGGCTCCAGCCGGTTTTCCGGGCATTGGGCTCTCCATTCAGGACAACTATCTCCATTCTCCTTATCAAAGTCCTATCAACAACTCATGGGACCCGGACAGACTACATCCCCAAACAGTACCCGGGATTACCACTGTGAAAAATGTGGTCTACCACCGCAAATTCGCGAAAAAGAAGGAGCATCTAGATGGATACGAATCTTTCCGCGATAGCATGGGCCAGAGACACTTCATCTTTGTGGTCGATGATTCTCAGTCGATGCGTGGCGTGAAAGGCGAAGTCCTTGAAGCAGTTGAAGCTCTAGCCTGGCTAGTCAGGGACATCGATATTTCATTTCCGGAGATTCGTTTCACTTCGAAGCCCGAAAAACGATACCCATCAACGTTGCCACATCGCTATCTTTACACTATGCTTACCATGGACAAGCTGATCGCTCCAGTACGCGACTGGCTAAACAAAGACAGGAACGAGCACTGTAATATGAGACACGTACTCAACCAGATCTTCAGAGATACTAGTCTCATTGATACCAAGAAGCCGACGAGTGTTCTAATCTTTACCAACGGAGTATGGGAGAACAGCACTGATGACCATCGACTCGTGGAGGATTACATCGCGAATATTCTCAAGAGAATGGATGACAAAGGAGTCAACGACACCGATTTCACTTTTCAGTTTGTGAGCTTTGGTGAAGATCGGGCTGGTCTTGCTCGCATGACATATCTTGACGACATTGCCCTCTTTGGGCGTACTCCAGAAACCCGAGTGTAAGTCATTCCTATACAACTACCGTACTAGACTTAGCTAATCCGATTAGCGATATTGTCGACCACAAAAGACATTATGATGATGTATGGTCAATTCTTATAGGAGCGGTCAGTAGGAGGAACGATGACAGTTCGCGAGGTCAATCAACAGGGAGGCATACCCCATGTTGATCGTTTTGGCAATTTCATTGGAGTTATACAGGCGTTTGGGTGCTGGACAGCCATATTTCAGGCTTTCGCTGGTGGGTATATATATGGACGATCTGATGAGCTTTGCTTTCTATTGTTTGGATACCCTTGGGACGTTGGTGCAACTGAGTATGATGCCATTCAGAGATGGCTTTTTTGGTAAATTGGGGAGCTATGCTGTTAAAGCCTTAGCGTCTTGTCTTGTTACCATTCCGGGTTTGAAGAACGACTGGGATTGGATGGAAGTGTTAGTCCAGAGCATTTGCAAGTGGGCAGTTGGTTACCCTATGGCTGATCATGAGTGGCCTGCGTCGAAGAGAGCATGTGGTTTAAGACAGTTCTGAGCATATATTGCGTTCTGAGCATATATTGCGTTCTGAGCATATATTGCGTTCTTCAATTGATCGATTGAGTAGTTGAAGTTGTTCGTCTGATCGAGAGACGAGTTCTGTACAAAAAATGGGCGTCTGCAGCTTTTCGAATGGTTTGATGATGATCCCTCGACCGATTTGCATTTCACAGTATCTCGACAACTGAATAAAACTCGACTGCAACTAATCGGTCTCCCGTGAACCAACGTGATCCACGATATATGTAGCGGTATTGATATAAGTTCAATCCAGACAGTCAAGACAATGCTGTCGATGTAACACGTATATGTTCTCCCTGTTGAAGATGGTTGATTGACGTGGGCTATTTCGACTGAAAGATAACTACACCAGCTCCTTGCCGCATTTCAGCTAAACACAACGAAAATTACCCGATACTGTTATCAAATCACAATGACGCCACCGAATTGATCATGATATTGTGACTCAAAGAACATGCATCACCGTTTCTGGCTGTGGTGGTGTGACCATACAGCATATGCGAGAATAAGGGGTTACTTCAAAGTGAAACATAGACCACAGAATATCAACTCCCATTAACTTATTGAACATTCTAAACCGGTGTACTAACAAAATAAACTTGAGTCTTCAACCAACTGTCAAAAAGTAATTGGAAATATTCCCAGCCAAGACGTTTCATCCTCCGATTTCCTTTCCGGGGGCGGGCCACTAAACCGTAAATGCCCAAGCGCCAAAAGCTACCCTTTCAATCTCCAAGCTCCCCTCCAGCGTCATCTTTCTCTTTCTTCCCAACCACCACACCACATAACATCACCACCATGGCTTCTTACATCGATACATCCCTCGCAGAGGCTCAGCCTGCACCTGAACTTCTTGGTGAAGTTAAGAAGCCCAAGAAGAAAAAGGTGCTGCTCATGGGAAAGTCCGGCTCTGGCAAATCGAGTATGAGAAGTATCATTTTTAGCAATTACATTGCACGCGATACACGAAGACTGTAGGCATCTCCTTCCTGGTTCTTTTCGATATCACTGACTGACTTGGGCAGCGGCGCTACTATCGATATCGATCTCTCCCACGTCAAATTCCTCGGCAATCTTACCCTCAACCTCTGGGACTGCGGTGGTCAAGAAGCCTTTATGGAAAACTACCTCTCCCAACAACGCGTACACGTATTCTCAAATGTCGGCGTTCTAATCTATGTCTTCGACATTGAATCGCGCGACGTAGACCGTGATCTAGCAACATACGTGTCCATCCTCTCCGCGCTCCTTCAATACTCTCCCGCCGCCAAGATCTACATCCTCATCCACAAGATGGATCTTGTCGTTCCTACAGCGCGCGAAAGCGTGTACGACGAGCGAATCCGAGTCGTGCGACAAAAGACGTTCGAGTATGGAAATTCGGTCGGCATTGCAGCTAGTTCTATTGAGCTTACGCCGTTTGCTACGTCGATTTGGGATCAGAGCTTGTATAAAGCTTGGGCGTCGATTATTCACGATTTGGTACCTAATTTGTCCGTCATCGAGAGAAACCTTGCGAATCTCGGTCTTGCTATCGAAGCGGAGGAGTTGTTGCTCTTCGAGCGCACATCTTTCCTCGCTGTGTCATCGTGGACGTCAACTGAAGGCCAACGCAATCCTACCGAGGACCGATTAGAGCGCATGTCCAACATTATGAAGCACTTCAAGCAGAGTATTTCTCGATTCACTGGTACACCACGAAATGCTGAGCAGTTTATTCGCATGGAGCATAAAGCGGGCAATCGGTTTAGTCTGTTTATTCTCAAGTTTACGACAAACACGTATTTGATGGTTGTGCTTCCACCTGGAGAGGCTCGGTTTAATGCTGCTATGCTTAATTGTCAGATAGCGATTGAGCATTTCAGATTCTTGGATGGACCTGCGATTCAACCTGCCAACGCAACACCTGCTGCCGCCTAGATAGTGAGTGGCTATGCATGATTGTTTCGGCGTTAGGTGTTGAGATACCACTTAAGTGATGGGCGTTAGATATGGGATCAATTTTACAATTTTAGTGTCTATTCATGACCTCTATCGGTCACTATCTTGAGAAGCCAGTCCCCAAATCACATCCCAAACGCCAATCATCCATACCTAAGTCCACTTGACAACAGCGGTACCTCCCTTCTTGAATTCGGGCATCTCCCCTAGAACGAGGCTGTGATCGGTGTGGTCCTTGTTGGGGAATGTTGTGGAAAGAACCCATGGTCTGTTTCGTGTCTCTTGTGAAGCTCCCTGAACAAAACCATAGACATCGCCAACGGTGTGGGTGGTGTTAAACCGAGCTGGAAGGCGTGTGCCGTCAGGCATCTGAATTCGGATCATGACTGTTGGTTGAGAGTCATTGACTGTCGGGGCGCTGGAGGATGAAGGAGCGGCAGCTGGTGCAGCGGTAGAGCTAGAGCTTTCTCCAGCGCCAGGCACAACAGCTCCAAGTCGTTGACCAGAACCACCGAAAGGTCTGTACTGCTTGGGTTGAGGCTGGTATGGTGTCTCGTGCTGGTGAAGCTTGACGTCGATGGGTTGATCATGCTGGACGTTCATGAGGTGAAGAGGTGCACGACCGGATCGGATCAATGCCAGGTCGGCTTGGTTTGCGGGGTCATCGAATCGTCGAAGATCACCATCGTCAATGCTGAAACCATCCTGCCAAATGTGAAGGACTCGCTCTTGGGATTCGGCGTTTTGACGAACGGGACCAAGAGGATCGGGGATGCTACGGCTCTCAACACCATCACCACCAAGAGTTTGTCCTGTTCCTCGGAAACTCCTGGGCTCGGAAGGTCCGGCCTCATTTTCGGCCCCGGGGCGAGCAGCGTTGCTGATTTGTTAGCTTTGTCTTGCTGGATTCATGTCTTTGCAAATTCATTGTCACTTACGCTTTCGCCTTAGCGAGAATGTCGCTGATGAGCTTCTTCTGACCAGCCTCTTGCTGGCTAGGGTCTTGAACAGCTAGTCCAGACTTCTCACCACCAGCAAACAAGTTTCCTCGTCCATCATTGTCCTCGGGGTCGGAATCGTCATCGTCATCATCTCCATGGTCGTGCTGATGGGACGAGCCACCGAGAGATCCTAGAGTAGCAATTCCAGTCTTTCTCTGTTGCGAAGGAACGCTCTTTCGGGCGGGTTGGCTGCGACGGGCAGCCTCTGGAGCAGGTCTACCATCGAGGGTTCGGGGACCAGTGTAGTTGTCGGGAGCGGGAGCTGTAGATGTGTCGCGGTTGTCATCCTCGGCGTCGCGGAACCAAGCGTTGCTGGCCTCTGCGAGATCCCAATTGTGCGCTTCAAGATACTGGCGGGCCTTGACGATATTAGCTATGAAATTTCAAAATGAATCCAAAACAAACCTCCTCGGGGCTTGCGCCGCTCAGGCCTGCGAACTCGACGATCTGACCTTCACGGTCTGCCATGTTGATGTAATAGCGGGGTAGCTGAAATGGGATTCGGTCGGAGTTCCGGTGATGAGAAAAAGGTCGAAGATGAATCGTTGAGTTCGAGGAATTAATAGAAAACAAAGAAAGGATTTAGTGTTGATGTGTTAAAAGTAAAAGCAGGCAGGCAGCTCCCTCGTCACCAGCTAAGCACAGCTCTTGGTGGCGGTGGACACCCCACCTTCCATTGTGACACAACTGCTCCACCCACCACCTTCCCGCTCGGCTGCAGCCTTACGTAAGGATTCTGGGGATTGCGACGGTTGAGGGCCGAGATCGTCAACAACCTCTTTTACATCTGTATAAAGACGACGACACCAAGTAGCCCGCCTTTACTACTACAGCTACAAATTACACAACGAATCATCATGGCCGACGAACATAACCATCTCGCCGAGTCCGGCGTTACATTGCACTCCGACAGCGAACTATACTCTGGAGGTGATGATCTATCATCAGGCTCAAACTCTCCCGTCATCCTCTACAAGCCTCCTACTGTTTGGTCATTGATACGTGGAGCTGCTATCAACCTGTTGCTACCATTTGTCAACGGAATGATGCTTGGTTTCGGAGAGCTGTTTGCTCATGAGGCAGCTTTCAGACTAGGTTGGGGCGGTACCAAGGTAAGACACCTTATTCTTGAACTCAATATGACCTCTACTAACAAACTCAGGTCTTTCCTCTTACTCGAAGAAGAGCGCACCCTATCGGACCTGGTATCGAGCTTCGAGAAAAGCACCGCAGTCCCCGTCCTTCGCTGGACGATATTGCAAGCCTGGAGTAGATCTGCTGGAAGCTTGTATCGAGAATATCTGTTATAAATTACACCCGACTGAATCATATACGAAGAGCTGGACGGATGAATGCATATCATGTTAAATAATTGAAACTACATCATTAGAGAGGATTATGGGCTATGTTTCGTTACAGAGGCGGTTCAATTTAAATATTGCACACAGCGACATCAATTGCAACCAACCCAAATCAGCTTCATCAATCAACTCAACTCCATCAGTCAACTTAATCTCTGCTATCGACTCGTCACTGGTTGAATGACCCCGACAAGTCATCCGGAGATCATCGGCGACGGACTATCGCGAACCCGACATTTACCCGCCGGTGCCGGAAAACCTCCAAAAAATTCCCAGCAGCATCATCGCGCGCAACTTATCCACCCGATCATCCCACATAATACCGCCGCAATGCTTCCTAGTCGAGGAATTGTGCGCTCTTTGCCTTCGGGCGCTCTCCAGAGGCCAATTTGCGGTCAATCCGTAGGTGCGAAAAACCTATATGTATGACATCCACTGACATCTCTAGACCTACAGAACCCTGGGCCGAAAACTCGATGCTAGACAATTCGGTACAGTAAAAAGCGCTCGTTCACCTCTTACGGCTGGAACAAGAGTTGGTGTCAAGAGCATTGCGGCCCCAATTGTTCTTGAAGGTGTTTCTTCTTCAAGGAATTTGTCCATTTGGGGATATAGACTTTGGGGACAGAAGAAGACAGAAGAGCCCATCGCTGAAGCCGCCACGACGACACCCGAGGCTCCTACTCCTCCTGAGACTATCGATCCTACACCTGCCGTTAACGATGCTCCCATTCTCAAGGCTGAGCCCGTCGCCGAGGCTGTTCAGCCCGCATCCGTTACCCCTACCGAATTCGACCTCGAATCTATCGCCGACCTTGCCAACCCCGCCATCCTCAACATGGAGGAGAAGCTTGGTTTCTTGAAGGAAATTGGACTTGATTACGGTTGGGGTCCTACATCAGTCATGCAATGGGTTCTCGAACACATCCATGTCTACACTGGTCTTGGCTGGGGTGGTACCATTGTCGCAACAGCTATCATGTTGCGTATCGTCATGTTCTACCCTCAAGTCCGTGCTGTTAAGTTCAGTGCCGCTTTGAACGAGTCAAAGAAGGATCCTCGCTTCCAAGAGGCTATCGATCTTATGAAGAAGGGTTACCAGACCAAGGATAACGAGATGACTCAAAAGGGACAGTTTCTCAACAAGATGGTTCGTGAGACACACGGCGCTTCTATGACGGGCATGTTCTGGCCTTTCCTCCAGATTCCTTTCAGTTTCGGTCTGTTCCGAATCATCAACGGCATGACACACATTCCTGTGCCTTCATTGGAAGATGCTGGTTTCCTCTGGTTCCACGATCTTACCGTCGCTGATCCCTTCTATGCCCTTCCTGCTCTTGGTACCACTTTCTTGATCTCTTCCATTGTGGTAAGTTTAACCTCATCCGAATTGACCCTTCCCGAATCGATCCTCTAACATGTATAGATCAACGGCAAATACCAACCCGCTGCTCAAAGGGCCACAACCAAGAAGCTCATGTGGGTGATGGGTGGTGTCACACTCATCTTCACCTCCTACCTCGCTGCCGGTGTCAACCTGATGATGACCACCACCGGTGCAGCCGCTCTCGTCACCACCACCCTCCTCAACACCCCCTCCATCCGTCACGCTCTCGGTCTCCCAGCCCAAAAGGTCGAGGAGCCCGTTTACAAGCCTCCCCGCGAGACCAAGGCCAAGGGTATCGAAGGTCTTCGCGAGAGACTGTCTGATAACCTCAGCGATATGCAAAAGGGCGTCTCTGACCAAATCGGAAACATGACAAACCAGTACAGCGGCACCGCAGAGGATCGTGCCGAGCAGGCTCGCAAGAACCAGATTCGCAAGCTCGAGGAGATGCGCCGAAAGCTTGAGCGTGAGGAGTTTGACAAGAAGTACAAGCGATAGATGAGAAAGTGTATGAATCAAGTGTAAATATAGTCAAAGACATTGTTTCAGGATCTGTAATATTAGCATTGGGGTAGCGAAATGATATACCACAAGACATGGGCTCAAGCCGATGGAAGTTTTGAGACAATAACAGGTCTGTGATCAACGGAGGCTTGGAAAAGAAAAAAGGTATCTAGCATGTATCTATCGATGTAATAAGACCATCCCACGAAAGAAGTTAAACAAAAGAAAAAGTGTTTGACTGAAGTTGTAAGCATTAAGCGTAAACGCATTTAACGACTTGTGTCTCAATTATAAAACTAGGCAAACACTGCCAAGGTTCTCCCTTTTTACCCTTCCGCAGCTGTTCTCTTTTGCCGTTGTAATAAAAAGTTTCCCTCCGCCACTTGGATAATATAAATAATGCTGATGCTTTCGAAGAGAGTTAAAGCTCAGTCCCCCGCCCCTTGTTCCTACCTCCCTTTGTCTCGCTTCCCTCTCTATACCCGTTTGCGTTCCGTCATGTTTATTCAGTAATACATCTTAGAAGGGCATACGAAGCCTTAGAATACGGTGCCGTCGCTCTCGATCAGGATCGGGGGCTCCTTGGTATTAGGTCTGTTGATCTCGGCAATCTCGCGGCCACCCTGGGATATGTTAGCGTAGTTCTTGATCATGGACAGATTTGACTTACCCTCCAGCTACCAGCCTCTAGAAGCTGTGGCAAGGTCAACTCGTTGCCGCCCAACTCAGGCTTCAGAACCTTGTTGACCTCCTCACAGAGCATGTCAAGGAAACCAACTGTGACACCTCTCCACTCAACAATGACATCGTCACTAGGCTCAAACATGGGTGCTACCTCAACACCCTTAGCGCCTGTCCGTTGCACCCACTCATTGTAATTCTGTAGACCTCTCTCCAGATCGTCCTTCTTGACGTTCAAGACACCCATATCGACGAAAAGACCACCATTTCGGTACTCGGGTAGACCAGTGAGCAATTCGGTTCCGGCAAAGTGCATCTTGAGAAGCTGTTGCATGGGTTGCATAAGCGAGTAGGTGAGCCACTGAGTGAGCTTGTGGAATGGCAAAATGGACTCCCAGGCAGCGGCGTTTGAGCTGTTGGGGAAAGCGGAAACCTTGGGAGATGCGCCGGGCTGAGGCATCGCCTGGCAAGGCCAAGCATCACCGAGGGAAACACCATTGATCGCTGTTCGGTTTGTGGGCCAGATAGGAGCGAGGCCTGTCATTAACACGTTCCACAGGACGGGCAAGGGAACGATGAGCAAGGATGATGCCTGTGTCGAGGGGTGACCAAGAAGATGATCTAAACAATTAGCCTTGCACGGATTTGCATTTGACGCGACTTACCAATCAAGCATCCAGGGCGACCTTCATAACCCCAGAAGTCGTCCTTGGCGGCCAAAGCTTCACCCAGGCGGATCAGCATGTCAGTGCGACCTTGGATGCCGGCCATTTCGTTGCCTGGTTTTGACTGAAGGCCAGCAGCAAGTTTTTCGACTGTAAGGGTCTTGAGACCATCCTTATCGACTTGGAATTTGTTGTTGGGGTTTCCAGAGAACAGACCCTACAAAATTAGCAATGAAATGTTGTCGCGAAAATAATTACTCACACTCTTGAACATTTCCAGACTGGCAACTGCGATACCCTCTGATCTTCTGTACACGCGACCATTCTCGTTGCTCTTGTATGTCCAGCAAGTTCCTGCGCCAGCATCCAAAAGCACACTGACGAGGAAAAGATCGATTAGACGTCGGCAGCGCTCTGTGTTGTCGATATTAGAAGGCCAGGTTGAAAGTAGCTGGGCGATGCGATCTCGACCACCAACGGCAAAGTGCTGGTATCTGCCGTGGCTAGGAATGCTGAGATAGGGGGCATCATAGTCTCGCTATACTCTGTTAGCGATTGTTGTCCAATTGTCTGCCGCTTCGCGCGTTGCGCATGCTTACCTTGATAATTCCAGTAACAAATGTGACCACATCGGGAAACTTGCTCATATCCACATCAAAATGCTTCAATTCATTGCGCAGAGCCTTGTCAGTGACAATCTTGCTTCTTTCTCTCACAGCACCAAGGCTTTTCAGATAACCGGCAGGATCGAGCTGAGGGTCCGGAGGTCGAGGAAGATCGATCTTTGGTAGTTTGACTGGAGACATGGGACCGGACGTGCTGGCAGCAGAAGTTCGATTCATGGGGTTGCGGTTGTTGGCGGCAGCAGGCGATCTCAAGCTTGACGAGTGTGAGTTTACGCTCACATTGGATTGAGAAGTGTTGATGGCCTGATCGGCCTTTGGCGTCTTGTCTTTGCGTGAAAACAACCCCATTTTGGTAGATTTCGATTCGGTAACACAGATGTTGTACAATTACTGTCGTAAATTATTGAATCTGGGCTGATAGAAAGACCAGACGAGAAAGTAGAGGATTCGGGTAGGTGGGGCCTCTGAAGCACGGGATGTACTGGAGGGGAAGGGTCCGTGTGGGCGCGCGAGGCAGAGGAAGAGTGTGAGAGAGGTACGAGCGTCGTGCGTCGTGGGTGTCGAGGGTCGGAACGAAGCGAGAAATGATTCGACGGCGCAAGATGCGCAGCGCAGGCGTTGCAGTTTGAACCTCGTGTGTTTGAGGCAAGGGATATCGGTTGATATCTGACAGGTCTTTCGCAGTGAATATGAGATAGCCTCTGCAGACCAAAATTAACAACCAACAAAACAAAAAACAGTAGACGAAGAGGGAAGGGGATGGGGGTAAGAAGACGGGGCGCGGCGCTTTTGAGGAACCCTCGAGCCAAACTAACAAGCCAACTCGACTGAACTGAACTGACTGATTGACCAGGGAGGCCTAGGCATCTCGGAACCAGATGAGCAGAGAGCAGAAAGCAGTTTGAGCCGTATCCACAACAGTACCAGTCTACCCTTACAGGTTGAGCGAGAAGAAAAAAAAGAGGCGTCAGGGGGTAGACCCTCGACTCTTCTGCGGGGGTTCGGGGCTTGAAAGGCTTGGAGCTAGACCCAACAGCGGTCCAGGCAAAAGGACAGCCTACGAGAGACCCGAGCGTCGTTCGGGGCCCCTGAGTCCGTCGGCGATCGCGCCCAGGGAACCAAGGATCCGCAGGGATGGTCAAGCACGCACGCACGCTATCGCTATGGCGGTTGATTTGGGGGCTTGCAGCCGCTTCTGCTGCCCGCTCGTTGGGATTTGACGGTTACTGCACTGAGCTTGTCTAGCTTGGTCGCGAGTCAAAGGGTTTTTGGCGTGTATTGCTTGGCTGCAATATTTTGTTCCCCGAATCACATTGAACCCTGTGATAATTATGAATTCATCTCCGAATGAATCCTTCGTTATGATGCAATTGTGTTTCTCACAAAACCCAGGATAACATGTGGCACTTTGTTGAAGAACCTTGATGCTGGACTGATGCTTGACATGACAGCCTTGTTGAATAGCCTTAACCATCGACTCAGACTATTGGAGTCGGGTCGTACTGATTGACGGCAAGTGTCGCGACGGAAATGAGATGGGCGCAGCGAGTCATGGAAGGTTCGTGACAGCCTGCTAGTAAAGCTCTTGGTACATTGCACAGAAGACGGAGATGTTAGTGGATGCCGGACCAGCCAAGTGCCAGCACTAACAACGACCGACCTCGCAGTTGGTAATTGCTTTCCCAAATAGAACAAGCGTGTTGGAATCACAGAAGAAGCGCAATATTAGAGTCGATTGATTTCTGCCGAATATTGATCACCGGCGAAAGAGAAGAGAGGATCGGCAAAAAGCGAGACAATTGCAACGTAGTCGGTAGATGTCAATAAAGACGAGACATTCTGGAATTCGAGGCTCGTAATGAGCCCACAATCGAATCAACCGATATTCACTTCGTCTCGGCAGGCAGACCAGACACAAATCGTTTTTGTTTTCTCTGATGAGGCTAATTGAGATAAGGACGCCAGATGTCAAGCGAAAAGAGGAAAGTGGCACTTTAGAGGGAAAAAAGAAAAGAAAAAAGTGAGAAGAAAAGAGGGCTGACCAAACAGAATGAAGAGATGAGATAGGGAGATGCCGCCAAGCATAATAAGATTCTGAAAATCGAATGTTGGAGGAGAGAGAAAAAGAAAAGGTGTCAATAATTGGATGGGTGAGGTTGTAAGTGCAGTCACGAGTGAACAAATTGGTGTTGAAGGAAGGAGCCACCACATCAACCGTGCCTACCTTTATTGAACAACACAATGAATGACCCAAACAAACAAAATGTTTGCATCTTGCATCTACATGAATCTATTCAGCATTGAACGACCAACATCCAGTAACCAACAGGCAATCATCAAAATTGCTTCTTTCTACCTCAATCGCTTAATCCCCACCCAATCTTAAGTTACAGGGCACAGGGACGGAACAGCACGTGGCAATCAGAGACACGGCGGCCCGTGAGGCTGCTTATTGAAGCTTGAATAACAACTGAGACATATAAATATGCATGCATTTATGGTGTCTCTATGAACAAACACAAATACCATCTCGATCAAGGTGATTGATTACCCGTGGTATAACCTCCACTGACTCGTTCTTACCTCAATTCAATTCCAGCACATTTACATCACATACGAATTAATGCTAATGCTGCGGATTTCCGAGTCAGCCTCATACCACCCACACATTTCACTCTTTAGGCTGTCAAGCCCTGCAGTTCCAGGTACAATGATACCTCACTGTCACATTCAACCCCGGACCACAAGATAAGATACCGGGGGTTCCATCCTTGTCATGAAGGAATATTCAGGAACGAGTATTTGTGCATCTTTATTCTTTCTTCCGAACTTTCTCTTCTTGGAGAAATACCCGCCAAAAGGTTACGTTACCAGCACTGACTCGAGTGTCATCATGAAGAAAAAGGTTGTTCAATGATCCACCGCAGTAACCTAGCTTCTTTGTCGATCCAACATCAAGGATCTTTGTGCAGATTCCGGTCGGTGATCTACCAAGCATGGGCCATGTGAATGACAAGCGAAGGTCATTATTCGTTCTGTCTAACACAAATAGCTTGCGGTCGGCCTGCCTCTTTTGCCCTATCACGGATGGTCCCAAACGAACACCGGAAGGAACTAGCTAACCTGACCAGGGAGAACAATTTACTTGGTAAATCACCCGGAACTAAATCACCAAGTCAGGGATAATCTTGTCTTTCCCAAGGTTCCCTTCCTGGGTGCTGGGAAGGTAACGGCTTCTTTCAAGCTTCTGCTGACCCTACCCCCTAGCAGTCATTGGCGTCTATTAAGCGTCTGTGCGAGTTACTTCCAATGTTGTGCATCGTCGCCGCGCCTCACCCGCACGCACGACCTTGACCAATGACGTTGCAAGCGATATCATTCAACTGATTACACGACATTATACAGACACATCCATACAGAGTACGGACACCAGACCACTTCATGAGCCCAAGCTTACATCGTCGATCGAATCGTAAGAATCGTCGGAATCATCGCCTACTTACGAATACATATCCACAACTCAGGCCGAAGCAAAAGAACCTTTTCCCTGCACAACGGAACAATAGACGCTTGGTACCAAAAACGGCTCCGGCCCTTGATTTCATCGGCCCGGATCGTCTTCCCCCGGCGGACCCAAGCCATTTTAGGGCTTCACCGGGTCTTGACCATAGCCTTTCCGACTCTATGATCCTTGTCGTCGTTCCTGGCTAAGCGGAACCTACATGAGGACACACTCTTAGGCGATTGGTACCGGCAACGAGATTAGGGGATGCAGAATGGAAGTGGAAGCCACGGGAGAAGGGCAGACAGTAGAAATGCCGTCGTTGCATTCCAAGACAAGGACACCACCCAACTCAAACGTTGAGAAAGGGTAATTCGTCAGAGTTTCTTTTCTTCTAGGCTAAGACAAGAAGGTCTGAGGCCACTCAATCTTGCATATCCATTCCGCGCCATTGTGATCATCTATCTATCTTTATTAGCTCGGGCGAGTGGGTGGCTCTTCTTGGCCGAAATCAGATCCCCCAAATCAAAAGAACTCCAAGATTATTACAATGTCGCATGTCGCATTTTGCGTTGTTTTTATTTTATCCTCCCAAGTCATTTACCAGTTTTCCCGAATCCCATGTCAGCCAAAGCCCCTGTCACCGGATTACTTCCCCGAACATCCACCCATTCGTTCAATAACATTACCTTTTCATTAATTAAATAGCAAGCAGTCTGATCCCACATGGCAACCTTACCCTACTCTCAGGCTCTACGCAAAAACTCGTTCCCAATATGCGTGGCGTCGGGCTTTCTCCATTAGGTTCAACTAGGCTTGTTCTATACAAAGCGCCATGCCCCAGACTATGTACAATTTTGAGTTGCATGACTCTTGCGCTTCAGCTACGGGATATTATGACTCTTTTTTGTCTCTCGTGAATCTGATACTTTAAGGGTGTCGCGGTTGAATCAGCATCAATCATTTATGCGGCTGATTCAGGCAAAGATAACATCAATCCTTCAGACATCATGCAACTTGTGAACCTATACGCGGTAACATTTCAGGGTTCAATTACAAAAGGAATCGATCCCCTGTCCATTCCCACGTTTCCCACACTTTGGGGACCTCGGTGCCGCAGGACCGCATTGCATTTAACCAAGCAAACCCTTGCTTGTCTTTCTCCATTTGCACATGCTCTCATAAGAAGTACGTATGGTTTCCCGAAATCATGATGCCATGTCCGTAGTTGTTCCTCCGTAACAAAAATGCAAGGCTGTGGACGGGACGTTTCAGCCATGGCCAGAAACAGACCTTCCCTCCGATGATCCCATCGCTTCGTTGCATTGTGACCAGAGAGCCGGTAACCTAAGCTGTTCTGGTTCTGCCATCAATTAAACTTTGTTCGCTTGGTTTCACAATACGAATTGAGATGTCAATACCGACGTTAGCCAACAACAGATGTCACCAACAAAGGGTTGTTTTTTCCAGAAAGGATAAGGTGTTTTCTAGAAAGGGAACTCACTCAACCAACGTAACTTTTGGGGCTTTATTCTCTCTACCGTTTGATGGCTTGAAAGTTGAGGCTGAAACAAGTGTCAAGATAACGTTTAGTTTGGACGAGGGTCCTTGAGTCGGAGATGTGGTATGTATGTTGGTGCAGATATTTGAGTTTAGAGGTGAAACGGGATACATGAGTCGTTTCTGTCAGGTACAGGAACAGTGACGGTGAGGCTGTGATGTGGAGGAATGGTTGAAACTATGGATGTCTCTGGATGACGTGGATTGGTTTCTTGTGATGAGTTGTGATGTATTGGCTTAGGTTGGGCTTGGGTTATGGGTTGAGTTACAGATGGAGGCTTGGATGTAACTACTTTGGCGTCGATGAGTAGTTTAAGATGGAACATTCTTTTAATTAGTTGTTTGATATGCACGCCATCGGAGCAGCCTGAGTATTGATGGGTTTTCATTCGATCGAAGCTTTGAGAAAGCCTCGAGTAGTCTTAGAACTGCGTTGATACAACCTCCAACCACATTCTGAGGAAGCTCGCTTAGATCAGAAACGTCAACCCAGGGAGAAGAAAGCGTTTGATGGAAATAAAGAGGCATGGATATAATATTTCGCATCTTTTTCCCTGATAATACTCGTATGTCTGCATAAGACGGTTTATCATGTACCAAACAGGTGGCTGCGGATGACATTGGTCAAGTCTCGGGTAGGTTCTGGGAATAGCTTCATGAACGAGGTGCATCCCATCACGGTGTCATTTACTAAGCCATCCAATTGTATCCAGGCTCAATACATCTTTTTGAGATTGATCTATTAAACATTGGAGTCACATATGCTATCTCACCGCCGCTCATTCAGCGCCTGCTCTTGCATATGCGAACCCATCACAGCGACATAACGGGCTGCAGTCGATCAAACGTTCAGCTAGCTTATCAATGAGCTCCAAATCTACTCCTGCTTCTTCTTATGAGTTAATCAGTGCAAAGTTAATGAGTTTGCTGTCTTTGGGACTTGATTAAGTCAAGGGACATTTAGGGCAATTGCATCGACTCTTTCCCATTGCTTACCTGCATGCCAGTGATTGGGCAGCACCTTCTTCAACACAGGCACTTGCATAACAAATCACCTTCTTAGCCCCGCACGATTGTCACTCCTTCAATTCTTGTTCATCAAATTTCTATCATCGTCAGCCAGTACAAGTCATATTCGCAATGTCTGGATTGGAGATTCTGGGGGCCATTGCAAGCTCCATTGCTTTGGTGCAAGCTGTGAAAGGTACCCTTAAAGCTGTTGACTTCTTACGAGAGAACTCTGAGATGAAGAAGCACTGCATCAGTTTGAGGAGAGAGGTGAGTAGGTGTCGGCCACTTAGACGTTAATATTAATCCAGCATCAGATTCTTATGATCGAATGCTTCATCATGCAGGCACAACAGCAGACAGACCCAGCGATACCAACAAAAAGGCTCATGGGATCTACGGAGCATCCTTTGGTCTCTTTGGCGGTAGATGAGCTCGAGGGCATATTGAACGAGCTCAGCCAAATTGTGGAAAAATACTCGCACTCTCGCAAAGCGCGAGACCCAAAGCGCTACACGGATAAGATCAAATGGTTCTCAGAAGTCGGTAAGATCGAAGAGCTTCGAGAGAGAGCCCAAGCGATAAAGTCAAACCTGCATATGGCCATCACGTTCCGAGTTTCTTCTATGGTAGATCGAGGCAACATGCGACAAGAAGCGTGAGTCCCTGGCATGCTTTCTTGCACATGCTAACAAAGACAGGTTATTCCATCGTGTCACGCAGCAATTGACTTCCTATACCCACCAAACTCAGCATGTCGACAACGCATTGCGTGAACTGCCTGAGACATCTAGCACAGTATCACTGAGCTCTACGATAGCCCAGAAACCTGAGGATGAGATGCTCGACGAGAGCGACGTGAAGGATTCATCGAGGCTGGTCAAAGCGGATATCAAAACTAATGGCACACTTGTGACAAGCAAGAGCTTTCATTCCACTGTTGCCAGAAAGGAGGAGAGTTTCGTCAGTGTGACCACGATCCAGCCTCTTAGCTCCCGGACATGCAGCCTTGCCTGCCGATGTCGATGCCATCGCAACCAGAGAGAGTATAACGGCGGCGCATGGGCAAAGTCTCTGCTTGGATCATGGCTTGTCAGATATGAATTCTCCGGCAATGCTTGTAAAAGAAGCTGTGGACCAAATACAGGCGTCAAGCTTGAATATCAACTCCCAAAGTGGCTTTGGGCTGGTGTCGTTTCGTTTGAGGCGTGCCAAGGCCCCAAGTTGAACTGGTCTCTGCTTCCTTGTAGGGTCCTTCCGGTCGGTGATAGCATATATGTGGCACTAAGGCAGCCTTCGGTGCTCCAGGAGCATATCAATCAGGGCTATAGTTACTTTCCAGACGACACAGACCAAGCAGGACGAAACTTACTATGGGTATGTACTGGTCCTCATTCCGTTTTGGCGCAAAAGGCTAAACAGCTACAATTTTAGTATGCGATGCAACAGTGTTGCTGGGACAGTGTTGGGATCCTTCTCAAATTATGGGAAAACATACTACCTTACCAAGGGCTACCAAGGTCGGCCTACTTACCTGACAATGAGTTTGAAGAGTGCTGATGAGTAGCGACAGGGCTCTTGGCTATGAAATAATGAGTCATCGTACTTTCGGTGGCCCTGAACACCAAGGCCAATTGTTCAGTGCTATACTGGAAAAGGTGTTATCCTTCATTCCTGACTGGCATGAGGTTTGCACAACGGACATACACATGGAAGCCAAAAGTACGAAGAAAACAGGAGAGGGAAGGATGCTACAGGCACTACGAAGACAGCCGTGGGCCATTGACGAGTTGGACGAGAATGGGTATCCTCCAATTCACTGGGCAGTGACGGCGGCAAACTTAGACGCCCTTGACCTCCTAATCATGGCTAAGGCTGACATCAACCAGCTCGATTACCTCGGATCCACCCCTCTTATATTTTCCGTATGTTGCAATGAAGAGGAGGTGACAAGAAGACTACTGGAGCATGAGGAATGTCGCCTACATATCAACGACACAAGTTCGAGCGGATATACTGCGCTACATCACGCTATACGACAAAATTCCCCGTCAACTGTCCGGATGTTACTTGAGGCGGGAGCGACAGTAAAAGGCTATAATACATCGGCACCTATCATGCGCAGTTTCTCTTCTTTTTCCTGGTGGGATCAGGACACTGTTGATGAGATTCTACATCTTTTACGAATGCATGGGGCTAACATCGAAGAAAGAGACAGTTACGGCATGACGCCAGTTATGTCAGCTACGCAAAACAGGAATATACTGGCACTTCGTAGTCTAATCAATTCAGGCGGATCTCTACATACTACAGATGCCATGAACCGGAATATTCTTCACGTCATGGCTTGTCATCCTTCTGCTGAGATCATCAACTATATTGCAAAGCAGGACCTTGTCGGCATCGAACCCGAACAACGGAGTACTGATAGCGGCAGCCCGTTGCACACATTACATCGATGCTGGCGCCCTTTTGTTGTAGACACGAGCCACTTCTTTCCTGGGATGAGCCTGGCAGAGATAGCATCATTCATCACCTTTTATTTCGACTTGTTGATACTTCATCTGAGACGTCATATGTCCACGATCAGCCATCTTCTCGATGCCGTTAAAATTAGGGATACTTCTACAGCAACAAAAACAATCAGCCAACTCGTTGAGAAGAGCACTAAGTGTAAGCAGAAAGATCTTGTGGGATGGTACAGAGGATTGAATGGGTACGTGCTTGACGGTGATTGGGGTCGTCTAGCAGATGTCCTCGCGGAGGAATATCATGAGACGGACGAGAAAATTGGACGGGCAGAAGTTGCGAGCGGCAAAAAGATCACAGACCCAGAGATGGAAGAATTCTTCTGAAACGATTACTGGTGCGGCAGAGAGCTGATCAACAAGTATACAAAGTACGACTCAAATCAATTCGACATATCTTATTATATACAGCTATTTATTTCAATGCTTCTCAGACACATCAACTGTTCTTGTTTGGTCATCCTCCCCTTGGCCATATAGTATGTTATCAGAGACGTCTTCAATTCTCAAGAAAGTCTTGTTTCCCTTGACAAACCAGAAAACAAGTGAAATAATAAGCATGACTCCAAAAACGAGAATGGCAAAGTTCATATCCCCGAAGGCTGGGTTTGGTGAACTTGGGAAAAAGAAAAAGACTGTCGTGATGACAGTGTAGATGATGGAAGCGGTGTTGAGTGCTGGCCCGAATCTACCCAGTCCAAACTCTCCTCCTGAAGGAAGCTTGTCTCGACCAACTACCATCAAGACAGCAATAGGGATTGCGTATGAGATGGTAAGAGCGATGGTGCTAACACTCAGGATAGCATCGAGAGTGGTACTCGAGAAGAGATACAACAGTCCAACAATGTTGATGATGACTCCTTGAAGGATCAGTGAGCGAGCAGGAACCTCCCAGTAGGGATCAACATGGGAGAAATATTCTGCAAATGGTAGACCTCCATCTCGGGCAAAACTCCAGGTAAGTCTCGAGGAGGATGTCACGATTGAGATGCCTTGACCGAAACCGTTGAAGACGAATAGAGCGATTAGGGCAGCTGCACCTTTGAGTCCAACGATGTTCTGTACAACTTCGATGAAGGGGAAGCCAGAGGGAGGATCAAGAGTGGTGTCGAGATCCTGGATGCAAAAGAGAGTGGCAACAAGGAAGATGAAGCCTGAGATAGCACCCAGTACAATAGCCATCACCATTGTTCTGGGACCATTTCGTCGAGGGGCTGGGATTTCCTCTACCATGTGGATGACCGAGTCGTACGCGGTCAAGCCATATGCAGCCTGTACAAGACCAAGGAAGAAAACCACACCATCAGTCCAACCTTGATCATTGATCCATGCTCCAAAGACGAATTCGGACGACTGGTATTCGAGATCCGATTTCGTTCCGACGAGGATAGGAAGGGCGAGGGAGAAAGTTATGAAGAGACCAACGAAACCAACGGCGATAAAGTTGTTGAACCAAGGGAGGAATTTTTCGGAGCGGCAACCGACGTAGTTGACAAACGTAAACAGGATGTTGATTCCCGTATACACAAGGAACTTTACCCAGCCGTTGTTGAGACCTGTCCATGAAGGGTCGAACATAAGCTTCATCGACAGGACAAAATCCGCCATGAAAGCAATCTGCGAAGCAGAAAGACACCACCATCCAAAAGTGCTGATGAAAGCAGTCATATAACTCATAAACCTGCCCATCTCAGTCCTCCAAAGTTTTCCTGTCCAGTACGCCTGTCCAAGCGCGGTCGGCATAGCAGAGCACATCTCACCCAACGACATGGCGATGGCAAGATTGCACAAGCACACAAGGACGAGACCCCAGAGACATGTTACTGGGCCGCCGTTCTGGATACCTGTTGCGAGAGCTTGAGCGCAGACGGCCCATGTTCCGAGAATACAAAAGGCGAGGGAGAGCATGGATGTCATGCTGAATTTGCGGGTGAGGGCTTCATTGTGGCCGAGAGCGGCGAGGTCTAGGGCGTCGCGCTCGGCTTGATTCATGGTTTTTGCTTTCTCCATGGTGGACCAGAGCTTGAGTCGATGGCTGAAGAGATATGAAAGAAGGTTGTGGGCATTCTCTGGCGGAGATGATGAATCTGAAGATGTGAAGGTATCGAAAGTCGACGTTTGCTTTTGGATGCTGCTCTTGAGTAGGGACGTTGAACCTTTATATATATAGATGCCTGTACGTACATCTTTATCTTTTACCCCAGATATTCGCCGTTACATGGGGTCGATGCTAGTTCCAAACACTCCGCATTGCTTGAACTGTGCAAAACATTGGCCGTAATCAGTATAGTGTGGCGGTTGGCGTTTCCAAGTACAGCATAGGATAGACGATCTAGCGGAAGGTTGTTATCAGTGCAGCCATCCTTATCAGAGATCCTGCATATGCGAGTCCACCGTATACGGGACGGGGATTGTTATTGGGAGTTGGTGCATGATTGGGTTAGGTAAAGGGTGTGATGAAAGATATGCCTTGTTACCGGTATCTCGGAACAGGGTCTAGAAGTTTGTTAGCGGCCGAGGCTCCGACTGAACGTTAGAAGCTGTACAATGCAGTGTAGTATACGACACAATTGATGGTTTCAACCGTTGAGGGCATCATGAAAGTTGTAATTTGCGTACCCCATGGGGAAGGTTCCTTGTAGATCAAGTCAAGCAATTCATCACGTAACAAATTTCCATTTCCTCATCGCAATGACCTCTTCATGGGTTTTAAAATTGGGACTTGGGAATCTGATTTGCAGGGATGGGCACCCACTTGGACCTCGAGATGGTGCTTGGACGGATTGGGAAAGTTGGGGCGACAGCTGATAAGAAGTTGAATTATTGATCACAGAAGCCGAGTTGATGGTGAAAGAAACGGAATGACTGCCGAAGTGACGAATAATTGATTCGAATATGCTTTTGTATTGCTTGGTTGCTAACTCCTAGAAGTCCTTTTCAGGGTTAGATTGATCCCCCTTCGCTTTCATTTTGACAATCTTTTCTTCGTGAACTCTACTCGAGTTAGTCGATTGTGATAACATCGAGCTGGACAAGAACTTACTAAATGCTGTACACGGCCCCCTTCCTCCACTTCAATCACGTCCTCGACGCGGTGTTTCTCTTGTTACAAAACAGTTCCAGCACGGTAGACATGTCTCGAGATTGGTCACATTCTTTGGAAATATGTCCCTCCTGACCGGAGTTTCGGCAGACCCGACTACCACTTGCTCAACCCTCTTAAGCAATCAGGTCGGCAACGTTCATGGGCATCTCATCGATCTGGGTAGAGTAGTACACTAGAAAAGTTAGCTTCTGCAAAAAGGACTATTCGACTGGACTTCACTTACACTCGATATCTCTCAGGATGCGCACATCTTCGGTAGTAACAAAGTTGATAGCAACACCCTTGCGACCGAATCGTCCACTTCGTCCAATACGGTGGATGTAGTTCTCTCGGTTGCTGGGTAGATCGTAGTTGATAACTAGACTGACCTGCTGCACATCGATACCACGAGCCCACACATCAGTAGAGATGAGCACTCGGCTGTTACCCTGGCGGAAATCCTGCATAATGCTGTCTCGCTCCTTTTGAGGCATGTCACCATGCATGCTGCTGACGGTAAAGTTGGCCTCGCGCATCTTGTCGGTCAACCAATCAACCTTGCGTCGGGTGTTGCAGAAAATGACGGCTTGCGTGATGGTGAGGGTGTCGTAGAGATCGCATAGGGTGTCAAACTTCCAGTCTTCCTTCTCGACAGCGATAAAGTATTGCTTGAGACCTTCGAGGGTCAATTCGTCACGCTTGACGAGAATGCGGACGGGATCGGTCATGAACTTGGTAGTCATGTCGAGGACATCGTAAGGAAGGGTGGCACTGACAACCACGACCTGGGTGGCAGGGGGGAGGTATCGGTAAACATCGTAGATCTGCTCTCGGAATCCCTTATTGAGAAGCTCATCAGCTTCATCCAAAACCAACATCTTGATGTGTCTAGTACGAAGATGTCGTCGTCGAATCATGTCTGCGACACGGCCGGGGGTACCAGAAACAATGTGCTGGCCATAGTCGAGCTTGCGGATATCCTCTCCCACGTTTGTGCCTCCGATACAAGCGTGGCATTGCACGTTCATGTAATCACCCAGTGCCATGACAACAGATTGGATCTGCGTAGCCAATTCTCTAGTCGGTGAAAGAACAAGAGCCTGTGTCTCGCGCACTGCGGTGTCGATGACCTGCAGCATACTGATGGAAAAGGTAGCAGTCTTTCCGGTACCGGATTGAGCCTGAGCAATAGTGTCGCGACCCTTGCAGACCTGAACGATAGCTCGAGATTGAACAGCGGAAGGAGACTCGTAACCGTAAGCGTAGATACCGCGAAGGAGGTTTTCTAGTTCTGTTAGCTAGATCATCAATCACAAGCTTGCGACATACCCTTCAGCGACATAGACTCGAAAGTAGGATGAACGGTGACCTCCTTGGAGGTGGAAAATTCCATCCTCTCATCGGCCTTGCGATCAATTCCTCCAGCGTTTTCAGCCATGATTGCGGTTTTGTTTGTGATGATCGTAAAAAAATGAAGATCAGCACTTCGTAGTGAAGGTCAAAGTTTTGGAGTGTAACTTTTAGTTGGAGCAAAGACGTAACGCGCAGCGCCGGGTATACTTCGGTGGAAAGAACCCGGGGTTCAACAAAATAAAAAAAGCATGTTTGGCTGCTCATGCTGACTCATTTATTTTGGCTGCTAATCTTCTGTAGTTAAGTTTTCTTCGGCGCGCTCAAACGCCACTGAACTCGCGACGAAGCTCCGCAATTTTTAAACATCAAGCTCATCTTGACATTCACTCATTCATCGACTGATTGTCATATCACACTCGTTGATCTTGGAGCTTTTACTGCGATAATTCAAAATGCTCGTCCTCGAAGAGCAGCGTTACATCCATGAGGATCTAGAGCGTCTTGAACAAGGAATCGCTGATCGCATTCGCGATGAACCCAGACATGTGAGCATCTCCAATTCTTGACAGATTCGTCCGCTGACAGTTCAGATCCGTGATCGCCTCAACAGAGATCATGAGATTTCTCAATTACTAGACCAGATTCAAGTTCAATCTGGTAGCCTCCTCGACATCTACAAAGACGAAAACGGAGTCCGAGCACAAGAGATTCAACAGATCGGTACTGGCGACCCATTCGCAGAGTTCTACAAGCAGCTCAAGGATGTGCGCGAGCATCACGAGAGATATCCACACGAACAAGCGGAAAACTCGGAGCAACGATACAAGGTCAGGAAATCCGATGGAGAGCCTATGCCTTCTATTGTGGACTCGTTGTTCTCTGGAGAGGAAGCCTACGGACGATTCTTCGATCTCAACGAATGTCACGAAGCGTATCTTAACCTTCCTAATGTCCGACGACTCACATATCTTCAATACCTCGAGAACTTCGACAACTTCTCTTCAGCACATGGCGGTGTCACGCGGCCGAATAAGTTGACGGATCAGTACTTCAAGTATGTCGGTAAACTAGCAGACTACCTCGAGAGCTTCATGCGACGAACACGACCGCTGGAAAACGTGGACAAGGTTCTCGCTTCTTTCGACGACGAGTTTGAAACAGCATGGGAGAAGGATGAGATTCAAGGTTGGGAGAAGGATGCGGCGTCAACAAATGGTACCGCGAAGGAAGCCAGTACACCAGATGCTGTATGGTGTGAAGATTGCGAGAAGGAATTCAAGAACGAGAATGTCTTCAAGAACCATCTTACAGGACGAAAACATCTTAAGGCGGCAGAGAACAGGAAACAGCGTCAAGAAGACTCGACCCCTGCCAACGGCGCAGACACTTCTTCAGCAACACGATTAAAAGAGCGCGCAGTGGCAGTTCGAGAATTCAGAGTGAAGCGACTAGCCAGCGCCATGAGCACCGAGCGAAGCGACACCAAAGTCAACGTGGAGCGCAAGCAAGGCATGACAGAACGCGAACGAGCCCAAGAACTCGAAAACTTCTTCAACAACGAAGAAACACCCCAAGAAACACAAGAAGAAGGTGAAGGCGAAGACGAGGACGGCGAAGAGCGAATCTACAACCCCCTCAAACTCCCTCTCGCCTGGGATGGAAAGCCTATTCCCTTCTGGCTATACCGCCTTCACGGCCTGGGCGTCGAATTTCCCTGCGAGATCTGCGGAAACTTTGTATACATGGGCCGACGAGCGTTCGACAAGCACTTTAACGAAGCGCGACACATTTACGGACTCAAGTGTCTGGGAATCACCAACACGACGCTTTTCAGGGACATTACTGGTATCGCGGAGGCGTTGTCGCTTTGGGAGAAGATTCAGAAGGAGAAGAAGAGAACTACGGTTGATGAGGGGAGTGTGGTGCAGATGGAGGATGGAGAGGGCAATGTTATGCCTGAGAAGGTTTACTATGATTTGCAGAAGCAGGGATTGCTGTAGGTGTATTATATGGCGGATTTGGAAGACTGTGTCTAAAATATATTGGCGTAATTATGATAGATTGTTCAGTTACTGATGCGACTTGTATACTTGACTTATTGAGATTTGACTTCACTGGAAGAGGTCGCTATTGATTACAACGTTGAAGAAGGATTTACCTTGGGCTTGTAGCTAAAAGAGGAAGACAAATAATGATAGATTGATTCTCTTTTACCATGATCGCAATGTTTGACTAGTGAATCTTGAAAGGGGCTTCTTTGCATCATGACTTGATTAGTCATGACATTCCATCGCCCCTCCAACTCACGCTCACACCAAGTAAACACCATCAAGAAATTTTACCATTGTCGCAGCCATGACTCAACTCCAAAGACCAATTCCAGCTCTATACGCGGTATACGTTCTCCGCTCATCAGTCCGTCATGCATCATACTACATAGGTTCAACACCTCATCCCCCAAGACGTCTGAACCAGCATAATGGTATCTCCAAGGGAGGCGCTGTGAGAACGGCAAAAGACAAGTTACGACCATGGGAAGTCATCATGTTGATAACAGGGTTCCCGAGCTCAATCGCAGCTCTCAAATTTGAGTGAGTTTGAGTTGAGTTTGCTTCTGTGCAGTTCATGCTAACTGCTTGCAGATGGGCTTTGACAAATCCTCACTTGACATTGAGCATTTCACCAGAAGAACGACTTACAAAACGAGCGCCTAGAAAAAGAGGAAAGAAAGCGAAACCCATTCACAGTCTCATATCAATCGTGTCGAACCTCCATTTGCTCACTGGAGTGCCGAGTTTTGCACGTTGGCCACTTACCCTGCACTTCTTCCACGAAGACGCCAAGCACAAATGGGATAATTGGCTGAAGAAGAAAGACACAACGCCACGAGAAGGTATAAAAACTACAACAGACTACAAACCAGAAAGTTCAAATGAACCTTGGGGTATCCACGCGTTGCCCCTCGACTACGCCCTTCTAAAACCCTATGTCGAAAAGGCTCACAACGTCGTTTCATTTGAACGCGAAGGCGATTGTGTTCATTGCAACGAATCATTAAAGTCTGGAGCAGGACTTCATCCGATATGTCCTCACAATGGATGTGAAGCAATGGGTCATTTGGACTGTTGGGGAAAACATGCACTCGCAAATGAAGATAAGGGTGTTTTGATACCGATATCCTGTACTTGTCCGAGCTGTGGTGGGAAGATCAATTGGGTTGATATGATGAAGGAGTTGACTTTGAGGATAAGAGGACCGAAAGAGGTTACGAAATTGTTGAAGAAGCCACGGCGTACGAAGAAGGCTATAAAGGCTGAAGCTCAAGCTGAGGAGGAGCTTTAAGGAAATTGATCTGGCGTTTGGAAGATACCCGCCCTTGTTTTAGATGATAAATAGACTCGTATTCAGGTAGATGTCTTTGCTCCATAGATCTGGCTGTCAACACCATCAGAGTTATCTCAGATTAAGTTTGATAGGGCAGACAATGCAACTCGCATCTGCCATATTGTACAGAGTAGGTCCGAGACTAAATGACTGTTGTCAAATGATGTCGTCAAAATTAACTCGCGCAAATGAAGCCAAAAGCAACCTCATCACAAACCATTCCAGCTCATCATCATTATTCCTTGTCCCCGGAACCAAGTTCCCCACGCGCATAGAACCCCGGCGTTCGCGCTGAACGTCATCTCATCATGATTGGTTCGTTAGCGAAGAATTATTAACCAACCCCTGCTGATTGAGAGTCCGATATCAGATTGGATTTGGATTTTTCACTGGGCCCGCCTTTTTTCTCTTTCCTTTTTTTGGTGGCCCGTCAGACTTTTAGGGGACAACAGCCACACAGTGAACAAGGAATATTGATGCCAGTCAGCGCGTGACTGAGTTCTCCCAATGTCACCTAAGTTACTACCGCATTCGGCATACAGTATGTTCTTTCTTCTCAATGACGACGTGGCCGTAAGATAATCGATATCTTGTTGTCAGAGTGAGATTGATGAAGTGTCGAATGTTTTTCTTTTTGTTTTACGTGCTGTTGCGATAACAATGATCAATCACGATAGCAACGTGCCCACAAGGCTGTATGTAGGCATCCTCCCTGAAGGTTCGCTTCACGTCAAGGTAATGAAGTGGAGATCTAGAACGAGGCTCTGAACTGGGATATTGTCGCAATGACCATGTCTTACTGCGTATCCGTACGTAGAGACCCTCTTGAATGACCACCACTCACCACATCCTTTGTCTGATGCTCCTTTTGTGGACGTTGACAATGTGATTCTCGGTAATGGGGGCACCGGCCGGATGTCGTCTCTAGTGGGTCCGCCACATGAGTTTTCGGGTCCCTGTATCAGGACGGCGTTTTTCAGCGCTGTAACGACCAACAAGGAGTTGAATAAACATTTAAAACGTGGCTATAATTGATGATATTGAGGCAGAATCAATGATACTACTAAGTAAAGGACAATCCATCGCTGTATAGATTAATCCTCTTGCTATGCTTGTATTTCTTGGTCCGAACCCACCGGTCCTTCCTCCGTACTGTGAACCACTACAAGGGCGGCGGATACTATACTTTGTACCTGGCGCCATGCGTGGTGCTAAATGGAAGTACCACCCCCCGTTATTACTGGCGCGCAGACCAGTAACCTCCTGCCGCACCCTTCCCTCACACCCCCGTCCCCGTCTCTTTCCCTTTGTGTGCAAAGGTACCTGCCGAAGCTAAGCTGGACGGACAGACGCTGCTGAACTGGTCTGGTCCTGCTCGCGCCTCCAAGATCTAAAGTTACCATTGATTCCCTCGACCCATTCCCACCCAGACCTGACCTTCCCATCCGTTCCCACCCACACCCTCCGCTCCTTCCTCACTTTTGGTCTCTTTCATAACCAACATCGACAATCACGCTTTGATGTTGGGTTTGCTCTCACGACAAAGAATATCGAATGCGATTACTCTTTCACGGTATTAACTGTGGGTTTTGTACCTGCCACTAATTTTATATTGATTTCCTGTGAGTATCTTATTCCCCGTGTTAGTTGGACATGGATCTTCGTGCTCCCTCGTAACATGGTAATCACAAAGACATGACATTAACAAGTCTAGGCTGGACATATACCGTCCTTTCACCCTTCAGCTGCTTCACCAAGTTCCTTCACCTATACAAGCTGTCTTTGTCGCGACTCAGACTTGTCGCCTGCGATGCCGATATCCCATTGACGATACGGACTGCCCGAGTATGAAGTCGACGCACGCCGCGTAACCGTAACGCTCGATCGATACCTCCAATACGTTTCTCTATCAATTTACTAGCCGTCAATTCATACATCATCATCCACCATGGTCTCAGTACCAAATGCCGGCGCCGCCCCTACAGGCACACACAGCACAGCTGGAAGTACGCGAAGCTCACCCAGTGCCACGCCCGCTAGCACATCGTCAAAACCGAAGCCAAAGGTCAACTCCAACGGATACCACCCGAATAATCCACAGACACCTCTCAGTTCGCTCTCGAGTACTGCTTTGGATCTGACATCAGTTGAACGTCGTGGACAACCCACAGCAGTAAGGGAAAAGACAAAGGAGAGTCGACCACACGGTCTCCAAGAGGCACCCACGTATCGACCTACAGAAGAAGAATGGAAGGATCCTTTTGAGTACCTACGAAAAATCACACCAGAAGCAAAGGACTTTGGTATCTGCAAGATTATTCCTCCCGATTCTTGGAACCCAGAGTTTGCAATCGATACCGAGGTACGGCATGACGCTTGCCAGCGCGTTTGCGACTTGTGCTAATTATGTAGAAATTTCATTTTAGGACTCGGAAACAAGAGCTGAACTCTGTGGAAGGGAGTACGTGTTTCACCCTTTTGATGAATATCTGGCTGACATGTTGCAGGTACACGTGCCAATCTCACCTATCTCGATGGGCTCTCAAAATTCCATAAACAACATGGCACCAATCTTCATCGGTTGCCATATGTTGACAAGAAACCACTTGATCTTTACAGACTTAAGAAAGCCGTTGAATCTAGGGGCGGCTTTGAAAAGGTTTGTAAACACAAGAAGTGGGCTGAAATCGGACGCGATTTGGGATACAGTGGCAAGATCATGTCATCTTTGTCGACATCCCTAAAAAATTCCTACCAGCGATGGCTTTGCCCGTATGAGGAATACCTCAGACTTGCGAAGCCTGGTGTTCATCAACAACTGGAGCAGGAATATGGCGGACCCTTGACCCCAAGTCCTGGACAGACTCCGGTCAGACGATCCAACGTCAATACGCCTATTAGTGTTCGGGGCGATTCACCAGCGCGCAATGCCTCCGACGCCTTGCAGGCTACTATTGGAGGAGTCAAGACAGAACGCGACACTCCTATGGACGACGCACCACCTCTGGCACAAGCGCCTACGTCTGGGGGATTCACTGCGGTCAACTCCGGATTCACAGCTGTCAATTCCAGCTTCAACGGTGCCAAGCGCAGTGCAACTAGTGAGCCCACAAGCTTCACCCCCGATCCTAAGCGACACGACAGTCCTACTTCCTCAGCAAAGAATACACCAGATATTCGAGGATCAAGCCTGAAGCCTACAGCATTGAAGCGTCAGCTTAGTGGTGAAGAGTCTTCTGATTCAGGCAGAAAGGACATTGACATGGATGACTCTGAGGCCGCTAGCAGCCGTCGTAGCAAGCGACTCAAGAAAGGTATGTTGAAACAATTTTACTCTACTCTGTCGGCCTCAATTTCCATTGTCGCATTCCAGTTCATCTTGACGTTGGCGACCAAGCGCAGGGATTTTAACTGCGATGACCTATTTCATTTTTCATTGGTTCTACGACTTGAGACTAACATCGACAGATGCTGTCCCCACTGTGGCTGGATCGCACATGACGCCATTCCGTCCTTCAGTGCCAAGAATACCACGAGAGGAACCACCACCACCAGGCGAGAAATGCGAAACTTGCGGAAGAAGCGACAATCCTCTTCTACTTTGCGAGTCTTGCGATCATGCCTATCACCCTGGATGTCTCGATCCCCCATTGAGGCGAGAGCCCGATAGCGAATGGAATTGCGCACGATGTTTGGTCGGAGATGGCCAGTTCGGGTTTGAGGAGGGTGGCCTGTACTCACTCAAGCAGTTCCAACAAAAGGCCAACGACTTCAAGCAGGGTTATTTTGAGAAGAAGATGCCTTTTGACCATGAGCTCAATTGCCATCGACCTGTTACCGAAGAAGACGTTGAGACGGAGTTTTGGCGACTGGTTGCTGACCTCGAGGAGACTGTCGAGGTCGAATACGGAGCCGACATTCATTGCACAACTCATGGCTCAGGATTTCCGACCGCAGAGAGGGATCCCAGCAACCCATACGCGACAGACCCTTGGAACCTCAATGTTCTTCCATTCCATGGAGAGAGTTTGTTCAAGCACATCAAGTCAGACATCTCGGGCATGACAGTTCCTTGGGTCTATGTGGGCATGATCTTTTCTACATTCTGTTGGCACAACGAGGATCACTACGCCTACTCTGCCAATTATCAACATCTTGGTGCTACCAAGACATGGTACGGTATACCTGGCGAGGATGCTGAAAAGTTTGAAAATGCGATGAAGGAAGCTGTACCAGAACTCTTCGAGACTCAGCCAGATCTCCTCTTCCAGTTGGTCACACTGTTGACCCCTGAGCAATTGAAGAAAGCAGGTGTTCGCGTGTACGCCCTCGACCAAAGAGCAGGTCAGCTTGTCATTACCTTCCCACAGGCTTACCATGCCGGTTTCAATCATGGTTTCAACTTCAACGAAGCCGTCAATTTTGCACCCGAGGAGTGGGAACCTTATGGCCTTGCCGGCGTGGAACGACTGCAGCTATTCAGAAGACAACCATGCTTCTCTCACGACGAATTACTTTGGACCGCCGCAGAAAGCACAGCAAGCACTCTTACCATTCAAACTGCGAAATGGCTGGCACCCGCCCTCGATCGCATACACAAACGAGAACTTGAGCAGCGAGCAGATTTCCTCGCCAAGCATGTCGAAGCGGCGGTCCATCGATGCGAAGGCATAGGAGGTGACGAGTCTTGCTCTTTGAAGTTCAAAACCGAGAATGAGGATCTTCTAGATGAGGATGAACAGTGCTGCTCTTACTGCAAGGCCTTCTCATACCTGTCTCGCTTCAAATGTCTGCAGTCAGGCAAGGTTCTTTGCCTACTTCATGCTGGATACCACCCGTGCTGTGAGATTACCGAACAGGAGCGATTCAAAGGTGCCGAGCATATCCTTTATTTCCGCAAGGAGAAGAAAGACATGGAAGAGATCCACCAAAAGGTTTTGGAGAAGGCACAGACTCCTGATCTATGGGAACAAAAGTACGAGAAGCTACTGGATGAAGAGCCAAAGCCATCTCTCAAATCGCTACGTGCGCTTCTTCATGAGGGTGAGCGTATTCCCCATGATCTACCTTCACTGTCAGTCCTGCAAGATTTTGTCAATCGGTGCAATGATTGGGTTGAAGAGGCCACAAACTACATTGTCCGAAAGCAGCAGAATCGACGTAAGAACGAGAAAGCTTGGCAGTCAGGCATGCGAAAGTCTATTGGCAACGCAGAACATGATCAAAAGGAGAGAGAGTCTAGAAACGTCAGCAACATTTATCGACTTTTGGAAGATGCTGAACGTATCGGTTTTGACTGTCCAGAAATACTCCAGCTCCAAGAGCGCGCCGAGGCTATCAAGCAATTCCAGAACAACGCAATCCAGACTCTTAAGAACACGGCTACTTTGTCAACAGACCGAATAGAAGAGCTTCTTGAGGAAGGCCGCAGCTTCAACGTGGATACCCCTGAAGTCGATCAGTTGTCCAAAGTATTGGAACAATCCCGCTGGAACGAACGAGCTCGCAGCAATCGAGGAGTCTACATGACCCTGAAGGAGGTCTCGGATCTCATCGAAGAGGGAAGTCGACTTGAGATTCCTCCCTACAACGATCACCTCACTCACTACCGTGAACAAATGAACTCCGGTCAGCAATGGGAGCAAAAGGCCAAGGAACTCATCGCCGCAGACTTTGTTCATTACCCACAGCTCGAATCTCTGTCGGCGCAAGTACAGCTTAACGCACTTCCCGTTTCCAAAGAAACATTGGCTGCGGTCGACCAGATCCTTTACAAACAGCGTGAGGCGCACCGCCAAATAGTCGACCTGACTACGCGATGTCACGATCCCGATTTTCGCAAAAGACCCAAATACAATGAGGTCGTGGACATTCAGAAGAAGTTGGAGGAGCTCAATTCGAAACCCAACGGCACTCTTGATCTCGAAAACGAACGAAAACGTCACGAAGACTGGATGCGCCGAGGAAAGAAGTTGTTTGGCAAGTCTAACGCGCCATTACACATCCTCAAGAGTCACCTGGAGTATGTTCTAGAACGCAACATCGACTGTTTTGACATAGAGCACGACACGCCTAGAATGCCTGGAGAGCCTGTTTCGAGAGAAGTCAGCCCTGAGCCAGGAGCGAACAAGTGGGATGACAGTCGATCCAGACAAGTCTTTTGCATTTGCAGAAAGATTGAGGCTGGAATGATGATTGAATGTGAGAGATGTCACGAATGGTAAGTACTTCAATATCGGCAACTCATTGGCATACACTAATTCTTTAGGTATCATTACAAGTGTCTCAAGATTGCTCGAGGCAAAGTCAAGGAAGACGAGAACTACACATGCCCAATTTGTGACTGGCGCATGAAGATCCCTCGAGATGCATCACGACCCAAATTGGAGGATCTAGTACTTCTTGCAGAGGATATGAAACAACTACCTTTCCAACCAGAGGAAGAAGAAGTGTTGATGAAGATTATCGAGAACGCGGAAAACTTCCGACAACATATTGCGCGGTATTGCAGCCCACTACTAGCTACGGAAGCCGAAGTAGAGACACAACGATTCTACCTACGCAAGATTGAAGGCGCTGAAGTACTGTTGGCATACGAAACCAACTACTTCCGTCAAGAGCTTCACAAGTACTCTCCTGTCGCTCCAGATCCACCACCGATTCAAGAAAACTCCAAGAGTACACGAAAACCTCGACCGACAAAGCTCGAAAAGATGCTTGCCGAGTATGGTGTCGATAACCCCGATGACCTGCCAGAGCACGTCAAAGGCAAAGCCAACAGCCTACGCCGTAAAGCAGCAAATGCAGAAGCTGCAGCGGCGGCCGCAGCAGCCAACGCTTCATCGGGTACCTTTCCACCACCACCCGCAACGGGAGGTTTTGGAGGAGCGCCATACTACTCGCGACCTGAGCGAAGCCCCAGCACTACTGGACATGCTGAACGTCGAGAGTCGCATTCTTCTGGCCATACCCGGGACAACTCCATCAACCTCGACAATGGCTTGCATCCTGGACCACTAGGAGTTGGTGGACCGCAGTTGGCTGCGGATGTTTCCTCAATATCTTTGGAAGATAGACTTCTTCAAGGCCAAGACGATGGCATCAACTTCCATGGAGATGTAGAAAAGAGTAAGGCTCTAGAGATTTTGTCAAGAACAGAGCTTGGTCGAAAGCAAGCCGAGAGACTATGGGGTCCCAATGTTTGGGGTCGTGGCTCCATCAGTGACAACAGACGCTTGTCCAACCCAATGGACGAGGATATGATGAGACAAGATGAAGGCAACGTGGATCAGATGTTCAAGGAGATGACAAACCAAGACGAAGATGATGACAAGAGGAATGATACAGGGGACGTTAGGATGACTACAGCATCATTGGAGAAGGAGAGGAATGGCATGGATGCTCTACTCGATGGGGAGTGAGTTGGAGAGAGATGACGAGTGCTCTACTCGATGGGAGTGAGCTTGTTTGAGTTTGACATTGGTGCAGGGCGTTCTCATTCGGCTAACAAAAATACCAAAGACGGAACGGAGTCAGGGGGCACAATGTAATTAGGTAAAAATCGCTTATACTATATGTGTACGATGCATGACGGGCGTCAAGAGGTGTGTAAGCTAGGAATTTAGTCGCCAAATGGCTTTATACAGATCATTACGTTACAACCTTTACATGGCTATACAGATCATCACTTGTTAATTCTGATCATCACTGATTCACTCTGATAATGACTCGTTTATTCAAATTCTCAAACTTTCTCCAGGGCGTTGAGCCCGGACGTGTCTAATGGGACTGGCTAATTAACGCTTCTACCCGCCTGTTTTTTCCAATATTTGATGACAACTTAGAC
Source organism: Fusarium citri (assembly GCA_004367485.1). Taxonomy (NCBI): domain Eukaryota; kingdom Fungi; phylum Ascomycota; class Sordariomycetes; order Hypocreales; family Nectriaceae; genus Fusarium; species Fusarium citri. Next base: position 878,858 of record QHHH01000081.1, read on the forward strand.
CTGAATATGTTGAAGACACGGCCTCTCTTTCTTTCTTGTGTCCCAGTACCGTCCCTCGAAGGAGAAAAAAACACCAAACCGTAAAACGCCGAAAATGCAGATGACAAGTGATGGTATCTGGGTATTTGTGTGTACCCTTCCTAAACATGGTGAATTGCTTATAGTTATTTCCATCATAAGCATGTTAAAATTGCTTCGTCTCTTTCGCTCCTCTTGTTGAAGTGAAGAATTGCTTCATCCTTATCTCTTGTTGATGCCGATGAGGTTAAGGAACTCGTTGCGCGTCTTGGACTTGCGCTCGAAACAGCCCAGGACACAGCTGGTGATGGTGCTGGTGGTGGTCTTTTCGACTCCGCGCATCACCATGCACAAGTGGCTCGACTCCATGACCACGGCGACACCTTGGGGCTTGAGGATCTCCATGATGGCGTGGGCAACTTCTTTGGTGAGGCGCTCTTGGATTTGAAGGCGGCGCGCAAACATCTCGGCGATTCGGGGTAGTTTGGAAAGCCCGATGACGGTCTTGTTGGGGATGTAGCCGATGTGCATCTGCGGGGGTGGAAAAGTTAGCGAGGGAAGGATTGCGGAGTCGGGAGGGATTTTTTCATTTACCTTGCCTGTGAATGGGACGAGATGATGTTCGCAGAGAGACTGATCAATTCTGTTAGTTGCGTTCTGTTTCAATTGAGGAGTGAGGAGACTTACGAAAACTTCAATGTCCTTGACAATGACCATCTCACTGTGTCCTTCTCTGAAAAGAGCGTTGTTAACAATGTCTTCCACATTGACCTGGTATCCCTTGGTCAGGAATAGAAGAGCCTTTGCGTAGCGCGAAGGAGTATCGAGAAGACCCTCGCGATCGGGATCTTCGCCGACGCATTCAAGAAGAGTGCGCACAGCACCTCTCATACGATCCAATCGCTCAGCAGCTTGTTCCTCCGTCTCCTCTCTTCGCTCTCTCGTTCCAAGGCCTAAAAAAGTCAGCGCGAATAAATCAGTAGACCAGAAACAAGAACATACTAGGTCTGCTAAGACCATCAAAGTCAATCACAGGACTAGGAGATCTGCTAGCCTTGACAACAGCGCCCTCCTCTGCAACAACAGGGACAGTTGAGGGACGCTTCTTGGGAAGAGGTTCATCGCGGGGGTCTCGGGAAGCTTTAGCCAAGCTGTTGCGACGCTGGGAGAAGGCATTGGGCTTTGCGCCGTTGACAGACGCAGATTCTCCGTTCTTTCTCTTGCGCTCCTTGCGCTCGCGACGCTTTCTGCGACGGGCTGAGTCGTCGCTGCTGGTGGACGAGCCGGAGATACTGGCAGCGTCTTGAGATCGCTTGTGCGAGGGGATGACGCCGTCTTCGGAGGGGGCCATGGTGGCGAGCTTTTTTTTTATGAAGTGTGATGTTGTTTTGGATGGTTATGGAGGCGTGAAGAGAGATTGGGGAAGGGAAGAAGAGGAGAAAGAAAGATTCTCCAAGAGTAAAGTATAAATAAGAACCAAGCCGTAAAAGAAAACGGACGATAGAAAGCAGAGCAAACAGCTTCAAGGTCCAAACCAAAGGTAGCACAGAGCCGAGTCAGGGTCCAAGACAAATATCCAATGGCCGGATCGGAGAGCCGAAAAATTAGAGGGGCCCGTGGCTATCAATTCGCGGGGGTGCTCAGTGCTCAGTGCTTCCAGTGAGGTTCTCCAGCGCAGTCATTGCTAACGGCTTCAATGGGAATAATTTTGCAGTGCTTTATCTTATCAGTAGTGGAGATTGACGTCAATTTGCGTTCTTCTCATTGATCAAACATTCGGCCGTGGGTCCGATCATGTGCTATGCACGTGATCTCGCAAACAAGGAGAATCGTCACGGTCTCCGTTCGGTGTTGAGAAACGCGTTGTAGCACGGGTCATCACTCCGAACGCCGTCAACCATCGAGAAAGAAACGGGATAGCACTATCGAAATACGTATCTTTTGCCGAAGCGCCTTCTCGGAACAGTCTGAAGCTTGTTTACCTGATTGGCAATCACGAAAACACCAAACTCCAACACAACCTTGTTGTCTTCGCATCTCGAAACATCAACCACCATGGCTTCTCCGCCTTACGCTACTTCACCTTCGGGCATGTCGCCGCCTTACCCATCACCTGCGCAAATTCCAAACAAGAAACGCTCTTCAGGAATGGACAGCGCGCCTCCTCTCAAACGTCGCAAACCGTCAAACCTCTCTCAAGCTTCCGTCGCAGCCGCAGCCGCAAACCATCCTCTCCGCCAAACATCGTTCCCTCCCGAAGCTCGATCTCCTTACCCACGTTCGCCGTCTGTCGATGCTCAATCCCACGTTAGCGGAAGTGCCGTCAGTACAACTGCTAACGGAGCTCCCAAGAAGAAGCGTGGACGTAAGGCCAAGAACGCGAAGCAGGATGATGCGAGTGAGGCTACGCCTAGTCTTGTTGGAGGACGAGCTCCTACTGCTGTGAGCGGACAGGGTGGTGAGAAGGAGGAGGACGATGAGGATGATGAGAAGGCTGAGATGGCGTTGGAGGATGTTGTTGCGCGAACACAAGAGCAGAAACAAGAGGAGATTCGTCTACGAGCTATGCTTGTCGAGGCCTTTGACTCACAACAATACAATCGATATGAGCTCTGGCGCGCGGCAAAGTTGGCCGATAGTGTCGTTAAACGAGTAAGCAAACTACATCGGTCACAGGAATCACACTAACAATCACAGGTCGTCAACGCAACAGTCTCCCAATCCGTCCCTCAAAACGTTAGCACCGCAGTCAAAGCCGTCGCCAAACTCTTCGCAGGCGAAATAATCGAAGCAGCACGCAACGTACAAGGCGAATGGATCAACGCAGGAGAAAAGCAAAGTGATCTCCCCACACCACCACTTTCTACAAACGATGACCCAGCAGCAGCTGAGGAAGAGCCTGACCTGAAGCGCGGACCTCTACGACCTGACCATCTACGTGAAGCATGGAGACGGTATCGAGTTTCGGGGGAGAGTAGAGGGGTGGGTGTTCAGCAGCTTTGGCATGCGCAGCAGCATGATGGTGTTGATCGATTTTCGACACGTACTGGAAAGCGACTTTTCAAATAATACGACAGGTAGTATGAGACGTAAGCTCTCCATACAGGGCAGACCAATCATGCAAAGATGACATGATACGGAAGGGAATTACGCCAAGACGAATGAGAAGTCAGTGACACTAGCTGCGTAATACGGATATGATAAGGACACAGGCAGCGATGTCACTACTGCCAAGGGAAGGCCAAGATGATAAAAAACAGGAGTGAGGGAGGATTCATTTATAGCGCAACAACGATACCCATACCGAAATAGGACATAGAAAAAATAATAATAGATTCACGATAATCGCACTTGTATAATCCCACGGCGCAAATAATACCCTAGTTGAGAAAGTCACCGAGTCAGTCCATTAAATCTCAGCGAGTCACAAGACTGATGACTGATACAGGAGACTCCACGTGGTTAATAATATGTTCGGGGAGTTGCAATGAAAACTCGACTCAAAGAGGAAAAGGCTGTACAAATGGTAATACGGTGGCACGAATGATATTCAAGGAAGCACATTGCTAATATCGTCTACCCGTTCTATTGCCGGTTCCAAGGACTGCCGGAGTGTGGGACGGTGTACAAAAGATCTTTGAGAAGTCCGATTCATTAGTGTGTCTTCTAAACAGTTGTCATGACAAGAACAAGAGGTGTGTGTCACGTCACGATGGGTATATTGAGCTTCATCGAGCTGATCGCTTTCTCGGCGTGTATGAGAAAACGACTTGCCAAGAGAGTAAGGCCGGGGCATATGGGAAAGACGGCACGCGGCATGGCCACGTTGAGCTCACGAATAGATACAAAAGGACAATCTTGTGAATTGGAGCCAAGTCTTGGCTGCTGAGGTCTCGACTCTTGCACCTTGACGATGGAACGTACACAGACCAACCCACAATGCAGAAGCCTCCAGTTTTCGGAGAGTAGCTGACAATAACCTGTTGTGTGTCTATTGGCCAAGATGCAATGACATTATCATTGTCAGCCTCTTGTCCTCAACAGACGAAGAGAAATGCATCAGTGACAACTCTTGAGCAAGGAGTCATTTAGAGGTTATGTCTTGGCAAAACCGTCGTTGGTCTAGACTCCCCATCGGTATTTCTGACCAATAGTAAATGGTTCTCAAGGTTGTGCCTGACCATGCACAACAACCCTTCATCATCCTAAATCGTCGACATCGCAGCTTGACCGGCTATAAGAAGCCGAGAGGCTGGCTTGGCAAGTCGGCTGGCCCGAGGGTCCGTGGCGCAGCAAATGCGAGTCCAGCAATGCGTTGAAAATACGGGGCGCCTAGGCTTCTGGGCATCCCGCAACAAGAGACACCTTGCCCTGTGTTGCCAGAACTTGCCAGTGGAGGTTAGGGCGGAAAACTCGAGGGTACCCACAATCTGGCTGGCCTGTCACTAGGTGTCAGCAACGTCTCGTTTCATGACTGATTAATTTCCAGGTCGTCGCAATGATCGGCCAAGGATTGTCACATTAGGATCGAGAATAGTAATGGGTAGCGCGATTTGAAAGCTCTGGCAGTTTGTCGGTAGCTGTACCTAGAACCTGTCATTGGTGCAGCTACCGATAAACTCAGCTTAAGAGTCGTGATAGGGTTGTCATGGTTGAATGTATGTTTAAACATCATTGGCGCTAGCGTTTCTTGACATCGGCTGGATCTGCACCGTAAAGACATGGGTCCTTGCCAAGAGGTCGGAGCTCGGCCGTCAACGCGCGTCCTGCTTGGCAAATCAATCAAATGGTGACCTTCATCAACAAGAGCTCAAGTCTCATAATGGGCTGGCTTTCGCCATCATTGACGTAGCGTGGTTGTACCGTAGAACTTTTTGGATCGTCATCCAGATGAACTGTACTTGCCAAACATGACTGGAGGAAAGGTGAGTTCAGAGAAACCCTCACCCGGCGATTTGGATATGACGGTTCGTCCTGCACTGCATCAAAGTTACTCTGTCTGACACATTCCCCTGCAGAAGGAGGGCTCAACCAATCCATCAGCTGTCCGAATTCGTGACAACCAACGACGGTCCCGTGCGCGCCACAAGGAGTATGTCGAGGGTTTGCAAAAGAAGCTTCAGGACTATGAGCGTCGTGGTGTCGAGGCCACATTGGAGATGCAACAGGCGGCGAGAAGTGTTGCAGTCGAAAACTCCCGCTTGAAGATTCTTCTGGGATACCATGGCATCACTAACGATGATGTTGAAAAGTTCTTGCACAGCTTTCCTGATCAGTCAGTTTCGGACGCCGCAAAGGCTGCCATTCAGCAGTCAACAGCCAGTCAACCACCCATCGCCGCCGCACCAAAGATGGCTCTTCAACCCTTGTCAAGGGCAACTTCAGCAGATCCCCCGAGGACGTTACCCCCACCACAGATGCTCCATGAGAATAGCACAAGTACTCGAGATGTTGTGGACGCAGTCGTTGGGATCAAGCGGGATTCTCGAAAAGCCGGCTTACACAACGGTCCAAAGCTTCCCTTGCCGATAGAACAGCGACAACCACTTTTGCAACCTCGACCTCAACCACCCATACTGCCAGCACTACCAGCTCTCGTCCTTGGTCAGAGTAGACCAGAACCCCCTCCCCTCGATAAACTGTCGGTTCTTGCGACAGCAAGTGCGCACCAAGACAACGACGCAAATAAACACCGCCGTTCACATTCGAATGCCGACAGTCTTCGTGTACCGAGTCCATCAATAGTAGGGCAAAGCTCACCCGCCTCTTCACATACAACCCCTACTAGTCGGTTGAGTTCGACGTCTCCATGAAGCCACGAGTGCGGATGGGGTTCGAGTCCGTATCATCTAGTACCGACGATTACCCCTGACAGCACAATCTATGAAGAGAATGCTCCTGCACAGGCTTGCGGAGAGCGTAGCGCCAAATTTGTGAGATACCATTAGCGGTGGTGAATGGAGTTTTGGTCGATTGATTGAGAAGCAACTTTGCTTCTGGGTGTGATGTTGATACCTTGAGCTTTCATGGCACAACTATGTCCAGAACTATATGGGCACGTTGGATCGATTTTATCAGTCCGAGTTGGATGAAGCCATGAAGAAGAATGAGCTAATGCCGACGGTTCGGTTCCGGAAGTCGACTATCGGAGGAATGGGCAGCAGAGGCATTCAAGTATTGACTGTCAATACTGCTGCATCGATGCAACGCCATCCACGAGAAACGTTAAACATTGCTGGCAAAACGAGATCCAGATCTGGGGAAGAAGAGTAGTAATACTCCGACAGGGTGCAGAGTCGGAAACGAAATGATACCAGGATTACACAAGCGAACCCATCTCATCGGGGAGGCAGTGCATATTGCAGAATCGCGTCTCGAGGGTTGCTGGCAAGACATCGGTCTTGGCTTGGACGTGAGAGGCAGAGTTATATAGGAACGGCTTTCAGGTCGTTCAGGTGGGAGGCCGCTTAGTGGAGATGTGGGATGAACAAGGGCAGGTCGGCCTTGAAGGCGGGGAACATGCTTCTTAGCCGGACGAGTTGGAGGGTATGTCTCCAATGCGTGTGTTTGTTGGAAGGATTTCAGGGATCTCCTCTCCCCACGCCTCAGATGTGTAGAGGATATCTGCAAAAGCTGGGCACAGCAACATTATAGCCACAGCAAAAAAATTATTATAAGCGCAAGACTTGCACTGAATCCCACGTGTAACACAAATGACAAAGCCATTCGCGGTCAATTTTCCTTTCAAAGAAAACAGTCCCTGAAAGCTCCCTTTGTTCAACCACTGACATCGGAGAGATACCAAGCCCGAGGGAACCGGGATCCAGTGTTACTCCACAACGGCGTCATGTTGACCCATTGAAATGCAAGGTTGGGTGGTAGGGAATGAGATAAAACATTGCTTGTCTCTCAGCCGAGGAGACCAAAGAGAAGGGTTTGCTGAGAAGGGTCTGCGGGTGATGGAGATACGCCTGGATGAAGGTTTCCGTGGGTCTGGTAGCGAGTGCGAGGCGAGGAGGCGTTGATCAGTGGTGATTGGTGGTGACGAGGCGTAATGAAGCCGTGCCATCTCGAAATGGGAGGCAGCCGATGTGAAAGACCTTGATGGGCGAAACCGGAGATGTAAAAGAGAAAAGAATGAGGCGGTCGAGTAAGATATAAAAGATTCAGGTTCAGGCCAGAGCGGGAAGTGGGCACACGACAACTTTCCGGTCGTGATAGATGTATGCAAAGAAGATTGATGTCCAACCTGAGCGAATTAAGTAACCCGAAACAACATTCATGGATATGAAATGTCGGTCGAAGGATAGCGACCTTGAATCCATGTTGGGTAGCTTAGCTTGGGTAGCTTTACCCTGCCGTGCTCATTTCCATGACGTAGAGTTTCATGCCAATCAGCATTCATCAGTGACAGAAGCCCCGTATGCCAGGGACCGGGAAGTGGGTTCGAGCATGCCGTAAAAGATCGTCTCTTCTCATGCGTTGACTAGGGTGGGAAACCTCCGTGACGAGATGCGAATGTATGATTGGTGAATTGTCGTATTCAAATAAGCTTAATCGTCTCAAGGTGTGGCTTGGGTTGAACCTCAGGGTTTCGATGTTGATATTTCCGAGTATTCGCATTCGCTGAGTTGCTGAGTATTTGTTTGAGGGAGTTTGGAAGAGCAGTGTCCTGCGTTCGGGCTGAACCGAAGGGACGGTACCCTGTGTAAGTCTTGATGTCGTCTCTCTCCACAAGACCCATTGTAACCACCACGTTGGCTGTCGCAAGCCCAGAATTGAAATAAAAGGAGCAAACTCGAAAAGTTCAGACCTCGACCCCCAAAGACTTCGTGGGAGAGGTCTAACTTTAAAGGTAGCCCGGGGGTTAATTGGCCGCGCGGCCCTGTCAACGCGTAGGTCCCATAATTGGTGGTGGCAGTGCATCCTCTCCAACGTCACCAGACCGGTCGATTGTACAGAACGAGAACATTGAGAACAAATTTGAGTTGATAGAATGCGAGTCTAGACGCGTGGTGAGTTGCTGGTCTTTGCCTATTGGCTCGGTAGCGTTGTTGCCAAGGGTGGGTTTGCATATGAAGCTATTGCCAAGTCAGAACCAACTCTGTGCTAAGACAATCTTTTAATTAGGCCGCGCAGGCACTCACCAAAGTCTGATACAGGTGGGTAACAGAATTGTACTCCAAGGCTTTGGAAGTCAAAAGAAAGTAGCACAAGTGTTGGTTGAAGGTGGCCAAATTATTTCGTCTCTTAGGCTTTCGGCGGCCTCTTCTGATAGTTTGAGGACTGCTCGGTCCGAAAGTCGATCGTTGTCTTAGTTCGGTCGCTCGAGAATTGCATCTGTTGATCGAGGTGTCAGCGAATTCTTCACAAAACCTGGATATTTACCAATATTACAGTGCAACTGAGCACGCTCGGTAATGTTGATTGCAATAGCGAATGCTGCAGTAGAGATGATAGTCGTGGTCGTGATGGTATTGCTGGACGTCGAAGGTTTGTTGCCAAAAAAGAAAGATGATGAAATAAGAGAGTTTGTTTTGGCAAAGTCAAAGACTCAAAGTCAATAAAGGCAGGCAGCACCTGCCAGTGATAAGTGGGAAAGTGCATTGTGAAGGCAAGAACGCGGGTGGAAGGTTTTTAGGCAGGCTGCCAACGTCAAACACTCAAACCCAACAAACAACAACCTATACTTGGAACTTTCATCATCATTTCAATACTTTCTTGGACGCAGAAATTACCCACTGAAGAAAACCTTGATACAATTTCGGCCACCTCTCTCGCATAGAAAGATCAGAGGAGCCATATCGCGGACACCTTCCCATCCATTCTTTCTGCTACCGACTTCAAACTGCGCTCTTCCAAACGCTTCAAGCTTCAGATTAAGCCGCCATCATAAAGTACTCTAAGTGCTTTCATAATCTTTCATAAGGTAACCAAATCATTTCGTCTCTTATGCTTCCTTAGCTAATTCTTCTAACAGCCTGCCCCTGTCAAACATCAACGACAGCACGATGCCTCTGTCAGTAGACAATCCAAACCATCCCGCACATTGGGTCAGGCAGCAAATAAAAGACTTCAACGACCACTACGACGAATACTTTGGACCGGAACGCTGCAGACGGCATGAGAGCAACAGGCAAAAGGTTGTCAACCTCAGGTCGGAGCTTAACCAAGCCAATGCCTCGTTTGAAGACATGGACGCAGACCTCGAAGAGGCTCAAGACGAAATCCAGTGCCTACAAGAGCAACTCAGCGGTAGTGAAAAGTCTCTGAAAGGCAAAGAAGAAGAGCTAGAGGCACAGAAGAAGGAACTGGAGAAGAAGGGCACAGACCTTGAAAAGGCCAACCAAGAAAACGCGAGCCTCAAAAATCAGCTCAACCAAGCCAAAGGGAACAAAAGGTCTCTGGAAGTTAAGCACAAAGAGCTAGAGACACAGACGAAGAAGAAGGACGCAGACCTTAAAAAGGCTGACCGAGAAAAAGCGAGCCTCAGAACTCAGCTCAACCAGGCCAGAGATGCTAAGAAGACTCTGGAAGTCAAGCAAAAAGAGCTAGAGACACAGATGAAGGAGAAGGACGCAGAACTCAAAGCGGCTAAAAAAGAAAACACGAGCCTTGAAGATTAGTGTGATCAGGCCAGAGATGCCAAAGAGTCTCTCGGAGGCGAAAACGATCAGTTGAAGAAACATGTTAAGGACCTTCAAAATCAAGTCAAGGAAGAGAGAGAAAGGGCCAACAATGATCGGGATACGAGAAAGGAGGAGAACCAGAAGCTTCAGGACGAGAACGAGAGTCTGAAGAAGGAGCTGATGGTCAGAGATGGACTGTGCAAGCGACTAAAGGCGCGGCTTAATGAGGCTGGCAAGGAGGAAAAGGACGACAATACCACACAAGATCAAGTCGATGAGCTGTCTCGAAAGCTCCAACAAGCTGAAAAGAACGTACAAGACCTCAAATCTGCTCTTGAGACGGAGACTCGTTTGAAGGAAGCTGCATTAGGCGACTCCAATGACTGGGAAGCGAAATTCTACGATATACGGAACCGGGCGTTGAAGCTTGGGAGGAACCTGGATCAGGAAAAGACCTTGGCTATGGTACAGGCATTGTCGAGTTCGGCAACCCAGCCTGGTGGCTACACTCAACCCGGCCTACTCCCAGCTCCAATGCAGCCTTCAGGTCTAGTGCAGCCTTCAGGTCTAGTGCAGCCTTCAGGTCCAGCTCCGATCACATATCCAGCTTCGATGCAGCCTTCAGGTCCAGATCAGAACAGTCAGAATATGCGTGGACCATATCGGAGCTTTTCAGATCCCCATCCCATGGTGAATAACATCACAAACACCACACAGGACAGCGGTGAACCCCGCAGCTCTGATACCCCTCGAGATAACACTCCTGATTCTTCACGACAGCCAAATCAGAACTCTTCAGGTCCTGATCCCAAGGCGAATAACACCGCAAACCACGTACAGAACACCGATAAGTCCCGCAGCCCTGGCACCTCTCGGAACAACAATCCTAGACCTTCCTCATGTGGGCCTACAATAGTCAACAGCGTTAATCTCGACTACATCTGGTATACAGATCCGGCAGACGGCAAGCCTTGCGAGAGTATTAGAGTCCACAGAGGGATGGAGAACAACGTGGCTGCCAAAGTTCCCAATCTCGATTATGTCTGGGCGGCGTACGTCGACAATTTGCAAGCTGTGATCAATATGTACAACCACACGCCTGGTGTCAAGGCGTCAATCATTATGGTAAAACATACCGATGTCGCTGTCACAGGGTGGGCTCGTTTGGGTTGGAGCTTGTTCCGGGATTCCCTGCGTCAGCAGCACTGAGTAGTATCATGGACTCTCGCTCAACGAACAGCATAATCATTCTCTAGGGGTTAGAATAAGTAGTCTAAGTTTTAGTATAGCGTGAACAAATTATTTCATCTCTTATGTTTGTGCAATTCATGTGAACAGATCATTTCGTCTTTTATGATCGGCCAATTCTTGTGCTTCGATTTGATGCACCTTACCTAGACCTACAAGGGACAATCCTACTCCGACGTGAAAGTCTCATCTATTTGTGTCAGAGTGATCCCTGGGTTGCGCATCAAATTGGAGGGACATACTCCTGATTCCGGGTCACATTGTTTGTTTCGAGGATCGATTGTACTCTTTCTTGGCGATATAGAATCTGGGGATATTCATACATCAGCATTCCTGTTAGTAGAACCTTTCTTAGTGAGTCCGTCTCTTGGTAGAGGTTGACTTTGTAGGATTCAATTGTCGCTTCTACTTCGGCTGGCAGCCTTTCTGTAAATGATTTTAATGTTTATTCCAGGCAGTGTTGTCTCGTACATCTTCTCACTCGTCTAGATTGCCATGCTATTTCTTTGTGTTACAAATGGGAGTGTGAGAGTCCAGTGATAAATTGTTCCTCTAATCCTACTGATTTAGTACATCAATGTGATATATCTGACCTAGTTTGTTGTCCAAGGTTCGAAATAAAAAATCTCCATCGCCATGTCTAACAGAAAGGAGTGTTTCTTTGTCCCCGTTACTTTCTTGTCGGCCAGTTCCCTCTAGGTGTAATAGCCAGATTCATCTGATCTCTATTTCCTCGATCTTTAATCCCCCCGATTTGACAAGTCTGTCTACATCGTTGTCATCGAAACTCGCAACGAAGCAATTGTTGACAAAAAGGTAGTGATCGTCTTTGGGGCGGAGAACTGTAAGTGATGTGCCGTTCGCAAGACAGCACACGATATCCCCTGGCAAAACCTCCTCGCCGATCAGGCCTATATAGCCGTCCTTTGTTGTAAACAGCATGCTGTCCAACAGACGCTCGGCAACAGGCTCCCATTCCTGGGCGATCTCTTTGAGCAAGCATGAGTCAACATACCTACGCAATCTCTGGTTGAAATGTTCAGGCCTACACTGGCCAGATGCCTTCAACGCAATGAAGAGACGCTGAATGTTGTATCTGCATCCAATTTGGAGGAGAAAGGTACAGCAAAGTGCCTCCATGACACACCTACCATTGACATAGGTGGTTTTCCCGTACATCTTCGGGAAATCATGGATAAAGTAGTACAACCTTCTATCATAGAAGTCTGGAGAGCGCGGTTCATGGTACACTGCTTCTACAGTTTTTGCCTTGATACATTGATCCGTAAGCTACCTTCAGAGGTGACTATTGGTGGTGGTTCGCAGAACGGAAGCTTTTCCTATCGATACCCAATGTGAAACGGAGGGTTTATCCATCGAGGCAGATTGATATTACGTCGCTTATCGCTAGCGGAGAACACAGGGGCCCAAGTCGGTAGACCATGAAGCTGTCGAACACCAACGGCATGTTGGTCCAGCAAGTCATAGACACGCTGTGTGTTCTCGCTGCTTTCGCAAACTACTTCCACCATCCATTGCACAAACGCGATGTGCACCTCACGTATAGACTTTGTATAATCGGGTTCGATGGGCACTTGACTTATAGCCAATAGGCCGTAGACGTAGTCCAAATGGTCGGTGGCTTGCAATCCCTCCGAGAAGTGCAAATTAATGCAAGCTAATACACGTCGTTCTTTCAACTCTTGGCGAAAACGTTGGCGAATGGTGTCTGTTACTTCAAAGAGGTTCAAAACGCTGCGTTGGTCACGTTCGAGTTTGTTTGTCTGTTCAATCTGCAGCTGGGTAGGGCGAATTACCAGGTTATTCACCTTTCGAATGGCTTTCCAACATAGACTGTGACTCCATATGTGCGAGGACGATATGTAGTAAACTTTCTTGGCAAGGATTATCTCCTGTTGAATCCATACTCTGGACCAGAAGCGAAGTTTCCAGAATTGGCGGAGATGAGCTAATGGTTCATCGGGCCGGAGTTGTGCATTGCTTTCCCGCAAACCACTGTTCTCCGGAAGCAGAAAGGGGGGTAAATTCTTTCGGTAACTGCTGTCCCACGAAGTCCCGTCCGGCATTCTCAATACATCGCCCAGGATGTCGAAGCCCAACTTAACTTCTTGGTCATTAGAAGATAGCCAAGCAAGCACCATGTCGGCTGAAGAGTAGATGTCAGCCATCAGGCGGACCTGATGTCCTCTTTCTAGAGGATCATCCTGATTGATACACAATGCATCAGCCCAAAGACGAAACGATGAAGGAAGTCTACCACTATGTGACATGCTGTTGATCTTAACCCAATGATTCTTCACGTGCTTCAAAGCAGTAGCGAGGTTGACGGTGATTTTCTTACGGACTCCATTGATGATGATTTCCTCCGTGATAGATGGGTCGCCCCAAACGTAGGAGATGCATGTATATCGCGTTTCTGTGGTAAGAGTGACAGTATGCAGGTAGCAACATGTCGTTCCATCCGGCTCTGTTGGTGCAATTTCGATGAGACGAATCTCTCGGCTGTTGCGATCGAGAGGTGGATACAAGCGATGATCTGCTTCATGAGTTGCGGGTGGCATTGTGGCCAGACCTGGTCAGACCTGGCCAGCAATTGGGAGTGTCGAAGCACGATTCAGACTGATGTTGTTAGAATGATGAACTCTGAATTGGGGAAGTACTTAGGAGGAAGTGATCGGCCTGATATACAGGTTGGAGTTGACTGCATTCGATGTCGCCCATCTTGAGTGAACGATTTGCTGCCTAGACAGCGCGACACAAACAGGTGGACAATCAGAAGTGAAAACATCGTGTGGGTTTGCTCGAGATCGAAGAATGAATGATGAAGAAGTGAAAATGCGGAAGAAAGTCGAATTTTCGGTGGTGAGTTAAGGCAGGAACTTATCAACCACATTTGGCAGTCATGGTGAGTAGGTAGTTCCATCGCACCTGCCAGTGATAACTACCTAAACTTCTTTACAACTTCATATCAAATACTGTACAACAGCACCGAAAGAACTGATCGATAAGGAATTGTACTTTAATGAGAGCGACGAAATAAATTCCATGCTCAGCCAATTTGCGAGCCATAGGAAAGGGACCCAGGTGCCCTCAAAATTATCAGGTTGGAAGCTTGAAGACACCGCAAAACATTCCAGCTTAAGATACATTTACCAGCTCAAACAAACTCTTTGTGACAGCTACAATCTCGGTGTTCTCTGGCTTCAGACGGATTGTTTGATGTCACAGTCTATGGAAGAGTTGATTGCCAGGATGGCATGTCATGGCAAAGAGCACGGCTTGTCATATGTGACTCCTGAACTTCACTGATATACGACTCATGGACCAAGAATCTGCACAGCAAACAAAACCAGGAGGAAACCAGGGTTTTTAAGACCGGAAGACTCCCCAAGATGGGTCAAAGAAAACACCAAACGCAAAGATGGCAGCTGGATTGCAGCACAACCCGATCAATCAAGAAGTGGCAAACAACAACAAATCACAACGCCTTCATCGCCAAGCAAAAAGGCAACAAATTTTCATTAGCAAAGCCACTTGTAAAAACTATTTGCATGACCATGATGACATACTAGACCAAAGCAAGCCAAATCCGCAGCGCCAAGACGTTGTGAATAAAGTCAATTCGCATCGCATCAACTGATTGATCAGATAAGATTACGAAAGGTGACTGAACAGACTGGAATGTTAACCTGAATTTCCAACGCATTAGTCCCTGCGCCAGCCGATATCGCAGTGACGATGGAATAATGCAGGGGAGATCTACGTGTGGGTTGATTGATGCAACTTTCAATCTCGATATACGGATAGGTCCTTCATGACAGCTGAACAACATCATGTCAGTGATATTCCCGTAACGTAAGATTTACTACGACCCACCATCTGCCGTGGGATTCTGTTTCTCTCTTTCTCTCTGTCAGTCAAGCCTAAATGGTTCTTTCGTATCAATAGTCCCATTCTCTAACCATAATCCTCCGCCTGATCAATCTAGACCAAACTCAGTGGATGTCGTTGACAAAATTTTCATCGCCAGGGATACCGACGACGTGGAAAGACATCCCATTTGGAGTAAGCACATCCGTAATGAGGATGTTATCAATCAGTGTTTATTCCCTTTTGCGGCTCAAGTCCGATCCATGCGTCCGAACATTGCCTGTTTCCTCCACTTAAGATGTCTCCAAGGTTCGCCTGTTCTTCTTATGGGTCCATTAGTCTCAGACTAGAATCCTTTTTGACTTTGAAGGCGACCGGTCAAAGATCAGTGGAGTTGTCTTACCACTGTAACGTCTCAACGGAATCCTCCGAAGACTGAAAATCCTTTCCCAGCTTGAGTGCTTGCATTGGCATCGGCGAATCCGCTGCACAGCTACAGTAGTGAACCAGTGAACGTGCTACGTCAAAGGATGGATGGACAACTCTAGGCAGCTATTGCCGGACCCTTGACTTGTATAGAAAAGATGGTCGGCTCACTTTTGACTAACGCCAAGAAGTGTGTTCCACTGTTGTTGATCCTTGGATTCCGAGGGTGATATCGGGTGCTACAGTTGCATCACTATCTGAACCTTGCTGTTGGTATCGTAGTAATTGGGTTCAACGTTGGTAGCTGAACAACCCGAGTCAAGGATATCCCGACAAAGTATGATAAAAAATACAGAGGGTCTTGCAGCACCTGATGTTCTGTTAACTGCCCGAAGTCTTGAAATTTCTCCGCCACTTCCATCACTAAATCCCCTAAATGCGCTAATTAACCCCCTAGCGCACAATGGTCGCATGATCCACAACCCCTCTCATCCTATCAGATGCAAATTCGTCCCCTACATTAAAAACTTAGAGTTATCTAATCAATCTCTTGATCCACACCCATCCTACCATCACTCGAGCTTTTAAAACCTGCCCATCCCCCAACATGCGACCATCATTTCTCTTCAGTATACCCTTCTCTAGTAGTGTTACTGTTACTGTTGGTGGTCATCATGTCCGTCAAAGAAACAAACGAAACCTCCCATGAGGCCCAAACCTCCGCCGACGCCGTGCGCGACATCACATCGCCCGGTGTCCAGCGCATCAAGGCCATGTCAGAGGTCATCAACATGACCGACCGCATCTTCATCTTCTTCGGTGTCTTCCTTATCGCTTATGCTTACGGTCTCGATGGTACCGTGCGTTACGCTTATCAGCCCTCCGCGCTGAACGAGTTCAAGGAGCACTCTCTTCAGTCGTCTGTCAACACTCTCCGCGCCGTCATCGCAGCAGCTGCTCAACCCACAGCTGCAAAGATTGCTGATGTGTTTGGTCGTGTGGAACTTATCTGCATCTCGGTCTTCTTTTATACTATCGGAACGGTCATTGAGGCTGCGTCGCAGAATCTTGATACGTATTCTGCTGGTGCCGTTATTTACCAGATTGGATATACCATGATTATTCTCTTGGTTGAGGTCATCATTGGAGATATCACTTCTGTCCGATCTCGTCTGTTCTTTAGTTACATCCCCGCTCTACCCTTTATCATCAACACTTGGGTCAGTGGTGATGTTACAGAGGCTGTTCTGGGCGTTACTTCATGGCGATGGGGAATTGGCATGTGGTGCATCATCTACCCCGTCTGCGCCCTTCCTCTCATCATCAGTCTCCTCGTCGTTGGCCATCGTGCAAAGAAGCAGGGTCATCTCACTGGATACCGATCATCTTTCCAGCAACTCGGTCTCAAGAGCTTCACTGTTGAACTGTTCTGGCTTCTCGACATCATCGGAGTTATCCTCCTGATCGCCTGCTTCGCACTCCTTCTCGTCCCTCTTACCATCGCTGGTGGTTTCGAGAGCAAGTGGTCAGACGCTCAAATCGTTGCCCCTCTTGTCATCGGCTTCGTCTGCATTCCCGTGTTCGTCATCTGGGAACTCCGTGCTCCTCACCCCCTTGTTCCCTTCCACCACATGAAGGACCGATCCGTCTGGGCTCCCATGGGTATCGCATGCATGCTCAACTTTGCCTGGACAATGCAAGGCGATTACCTCTACACCGTCCTCCAAGTATCCTTCAACTTTAGCATCAAGGCCGCTACTCGAGTTCAGTCCCTGTACTCATTCGCCAGTGTCATCACCGGCACAATCCTCGGCCTTATCGTGTACAAGGTGCGCCGCTTCAAGGTCTTTATCGTATCAGGCACATGTCTGTTCCTTGTCGCCTTCGGTCTCCTCATCCGCTACCGAGGCGACGAAAGCAAGTCCAACCAATCCGGTGTCATCGGCGCACAAATCCTCCTCGGTATCGCAGGAGGTATGTTCCCCTACCCCGCCCAGGCCTCTCTGCAAGCCTACGTTACCCACGAGCGTCTTGCCGTCATGACAGGCTTGTATCTTGCTCTATACCAAGTCGGATCCGCCATGGGCAACGCAGTAGCCGGAGCAATCTGGACCCAAGTTCTCCCCGGCAGCTTGGCCTCCGCGTTCTCCGGTTTCGGCAACGAGACACTTGCTGTGTACACCTACTCTCAGCCTTTGTCTGCTATCATCGACTTCCCCGTTGGTACTGCTGAGCGCGATGCCATGATTGATGCGTACAAGCATGTGCAGCGAATGCTTGTGATTACCGGTATCTGCCTGTGTATCCCTCTTATCGGGTTTTCTCTGTGCTTGCGTAACCCCAAGCTCACTGATCAGCAGAACCTTGTTGAGGATGAGAAGTCTGGTGAGGCAGCTGAGCGAACTGCCAGTGCTTAAAATGGGGATATGGATGATGTTGGATGGTTGGGAGTTGTATAATGATATAATTGTAATTGAAGCCTTGGCTTGTTGAACCTACATGGACTGCTGATGATCTATGCTGTGACTGGTGATACTTTGACTGATGAACTTAATTCTCTATGACTGATGGACAACGTCTACACAAGTTACCTTAAACTCACTTCATTGAACGTTACAATCTTCATAACGGATCTAACGCTCCGACAGATCTGTATGCAACTTCAAATCGTTGACGATCTATATTTAACCACCATGCCTCCTCCCGTCCCGTCTCTTCTTGCATACTCCAATCAACAAAGCAATACTCAAGACTCGACAACCAACACAACACCAACAAAGCACCCTCAACTCCAATCAACAACCTCCAGCATGATAACCACCACTCGATGACCTATAGAAACAATTGCACAAAGCCACCCATTAAGCATAATTTAAAATTCTGCACACCGAGAATTCTCTCTTCCAATTATTTGAAAGTCTCGTTTATCAGCTGCAAGGTACCGCTTACGGAGGCTGACTGAACATCGATCAGACCATCTGGCCATCCCGTTATTGTTTTCAGCCATGTTATTTCCGAGCCGTGTTCAGCTACATACATCCTAGACTTCGGTTATGCTATTCGAGGATGCAGGTCTCTCAGCAATGCTACTTTCAACTGCGGGTTCTAATGCTTGTGGCTTCTTTCAGCTACCATGCTGCAGATCCCTCAGAACATTTATCCTCATTTGTCTGTTTGATCGATGCTTTTCGTATACCCTGTCACAAAAAGCAAAGGTACAGCAACCAGTTCCTTCTCTCAAGACTCTTCCATGTCATTCTCGTTTCATCAAAATGATCTCTTCCAACCGATACAGCCTCAGTTCCACATCTGCAATCTTCGTATAAACTCTCCGAAAAGATAACGTTTCTCGCACAACATATCTCTTGTGACACGTGTTTATGCAGTATTTACGAGGACACCTCTTCTCTCTATGCAGGAACCACCAACATCTCACCATTACAATCGCATTCAACAGTACCTTGTGCAGATAAGGTATTGACAATATTGGCGCGGCTGAGGAAGGCCTCAAAAGTACATGCGAGGATGTGTACTGTTGCAGGGTTCTCCCCTTGTAAGTGCATATAAAGTGGCTTGCGCCTTTCTGCACGTTGGAGACAATATCACTGCTAATCAAAATATTCCTTTTTCCGCAAGATTTACCTCCTGAGTAAAGAGAGGAAAGTAACCCCATGAGCATGCATCGATAAGTAGGTATATAAACCTCGACTGTGACCACAATGGAGATACTCAACAGCCAAGCCTGTTCACTACTGCCTTGCTGAGGCATCCATTCGTTACAGTCACTCGTTTCAACATGAAGAGTCAATTCGCTTTCCTCGTCGCCTTTTTGGCTAGTTATGTTCTTGCCATCCCTAGTTTCCGTAGTGTGCTTGGTCTTGAGAAGAGACAAGCTGGACGGTGTGGAACGGGGTTTGGGGGTGTTTGTGCTGCTGGTGAATGCTGTTCTAGCGCTGGGTAAGTCCTCTACACTCTGCAATACCTTCTCTCTCATGTATTAACGTTGAAAAGTTGGTGTGGAACTGGATACCTCTACTGCTCTGCCCCATCATGCCAAATCGAGTACGGTCCTGGTTGTGATGCAAACGTGAAACCCAAAGGACCAGATACTACGAATGTCGCTCGACCAAAGATTGGAAGTATTCCCTACGGCCAAGCTATCTATCGCTGTAATCGCAATGGAGATATTGCATTGACATACGATGATGGACCATACACCTACACTGAAGATCTTCTCGATCTCCTCCAAGTAAGTCACCCCCAAAGCACATCTTAAACAGCCACTGACCTTGCAGCGCTACAACGTCAAAGCAACATTCTACATCACAGGCCGCAACCTAGGCAAAGGCGCAATCAACGACGCAGCAACACCATGGCCCAGCCTAATCCGCCGTATGATCCGCGACGGCCACCAAATCGCCTCCCACACATGGTCCCACCAACGTCTCACAACTTTATCCCGCTCTAAATTCTGGAACCAGATGATCTTCAACGAGATCGCCTTTGCAGATATCCTAGGCTACTTCCCTACCTACATGCGTCCCCCCTACTCAGCCAGCAACGCTACCACCGATGCTTGGCTAGGTGAGTTGGGTTATCATGTTACGTACTTTAACTTGGATACCGAGGGATATCTGCATGATAGTCCGAATACTATCGGTACTTCCAAACAAATCTGGGATTCTACCGTTGAGGGCAAGAGTCCTGCTAGTAACAAGTGGCTTCACATCGAGCATGATCCCGTGTATCAAACCGTGTACAATCTCACAGAGTACATGCTCAAGTCCCTCAAACGCAACAACTTCCGCGGCGTAACAGTCGGCGAATGTCTTCAAGACCCCAAAGAAAACTGGTATCGCCAAGTGACACCCAGCTCAGCCTCAACGACGACGACAGCCGCCACAAGTTCCGCAACATTTCCCTTGACGACAAATGGCCGCTGCGGATCTCGCCACGGAGGCGCAACGTGCAGAGGCGAATTCAACGGGGAAACGTGCTGTTCGCAGAACGGATGGTGCGGCAGTACAGATGCGCACTGCGGGAGAGGATGTCAGCCGGTCTTTGGTACGTGCAGTGGGGTTTCGGAGCCGGGTACTCCGGAGCCGACTGCAGCTAATCCGGGACGGTGCGGTTCTTCGTTTGGTGGGAAGAAGTGTGATCAGTGGGATCCATGTTGTTCTCGGGCTGGATGGTGTGGGAGGACGAGTGAGTATTGCGGTAGTGGATGTCAGAGTGCATTTGGAACGTGCAATTGATCACTCAGTGACTGACTACATCACATGATTGTCACTTCTTGATTTTGGTAGTAGTATAGAAGGATTGGTTCCATTGAAGGATTCAGAGGTCAATGCAGAGGCCTACGGACTAAACCTAATTGGGAATTCACAGCTGGGTTAGGGGTTTCAGCCAAACGATGTGGCGGATTTAACGCTCTGGCTCTTCACTTTTGTCCGGTGGAATTAATTTTATTTCAGGGGGATGGTACTCTAGACTAATATCACTAATTAATCGAATCACTGTCCTAGCGAGAGCTTGTTTAATGAATGATAAGCGAGCACCAAGTCAGTTAATAACTTGGCCGACTTTTAAAATGGGCTGAACTGCATACCTTACGCTATTGTTTATTGTTCTTGGTGATCGTCGATGTGATGGATTCAGCTGGTAAGCGCCAAGGCTTAGTTCCAAGCTGCACTATCGGCAGTTATGACATGTCCCAAGAGTTGATCAACATAACAAGAAATGTCTCACTGCCAATGCTGAGTCTCATTGTGGACGGTAGAACTGGTCACTGTAAGCCGGTCATGCACTGAATAACTGCTCTGAACGGTTGTTGTTTGCTTTTTCAACCCCTGAAGGGTTTCAAGTTACCTTGATATATGACATATGCACAAGGCTGGGCACTTCGTCCTTGTTTTTAGTCTCTACTAGGAAAGGTGCGTTCTCAGCGGTGAGCTCAGTGGGAAAGAGCTGCCTACTGCCTAGAAACTAAGGTAAAGGCTAGAACGAGCTGGTGTGATAGTGCATAGCACTTACCCCAGTATACACACCAACTATAAGACCTCCCCCATCCCCTTTCTCACATCTCTCGTTCTCCCCATCTCATCAACTATACAATAATTAAGTCTTCACTCGTTAGACAAAAACACAAAAATCTATCAAAATGCAGTCCATCGTTATCGCCTCCCTCCTGGCCACCGCCGTCTCGGCAAACGTCAACTTCATGGCCAACCCCATCATGAAGCGCGCCGCCATTGAGCCTCGCCAGACCGGCCTCCCCTCTATCGGCGACATCACCCCCGAGTGTCAATCCGCCGTCGTTGACCTCGCCCAGGGCATCCCCACTCCCGCCCCCGAGATCGTCTCCGATCTCCTCGAGAACCCCCAGACCGACCCCTGCGACTTCAGCACTCCCGCTTCTCTGAGCGCCGAGTACTCTTCCTACTCGGCCGACATTGTGTCCTGGTACGCCAAGAACAGCGAGGACATCATGTCTGCTGTCAAGGAGTGCCCTGAGCTTGCTCAGTTCGCTAGCATGGTTCCTATCTGCACTGCTACTGCCACCGAGGACAAGCCCAGCAGCCTTACCAGCGCTACTGGCTCTGCTGCCACCGCTGTTGTTCCTCCCGTTGTCTCTACCAAGGTTGAGGAGCACAACACCCCTGTTGCTACTCCCTCTGGTGCTAAGCCTACCTCTACTTCTCCCTCTGAGGTTGAGAACGGTGCTGCTTCTGCCAAGGGTGGTCTCCTCTACGTCGCTGCCGCTGCTGTTGCCGGTGTCGTTGCTGCTCTCTAAATTTGTGGTAATTGATGGACTGGCTTAAGATTAATAGTTTTTAATGCAACAATTCTCTTTCTGCCACTCAACTCTCTTTTTGATGTGAACTTGTGAAGTCTTTGTTGTTCTTGTCCAAGTGAACGCCACAGCGGTTGGTTCAGCCGTGTCTTACATGAATAGCTCATGGTTGCATCCCCGCGTCTACGGTTGTCCAGTGAAACTCTATTAAGCTAACGTCAACATCTCCTCACGATGCATTGACAAAAGTCCATGCCAATGCCAATGCCAAGAGAGGCCTCGTAAGTGTTGCTGAGTTGGTTTAAAGCCATAACTGCTAAAAATGGACATTATTCAACAAGGCATTCTGCATTAAGGTTGCAGCTGGGAACAAGCTGACAGTCAGCCTAGCAACTTACGTCCAGAACAAGTTAGTTTCTCAACGGGAGATGGGCATATGCATGAGAGTCATCATCTTTTCAGCCCATCCAAAAGTCACTCATACTTAGAGAGTGTGGAGAAATAAAAGGTGCCTTTGCTGAAGAGCGGAAGAACTAGAGGTTGTTAATCAGTCACGAAAACACATTCACTCTTCACTGCCAACTTCATCTACATCACTGAAATCCTCTCAGACTCACAACTCGCGAACATGAGACAGTAACATAACTACGGCATCAAATCCACTAACGAGTGTATCAAACTCTAAACGCGCCAAAGCAAAGCAGGCTTCTTATCTACTTTCATCCTCATCTTTCATCTCATCCTCTAGCTTGTCGTGTTCCCTTACACGGTATTTCCCAAAATCTCCTCTCCACAGACTGGTATCCTGCCCAAGTCAGTCCATGCTTATCCTCTGTCGCCCATTTATCGATCATCCGTAGACTACCATCGCAGACTCCTTATCGGTTGTCTGTCAGACTACCAACAAAGGATGGATCCTTGACACTACCGCCTGCATCTCCAAGTCCAGCAATTGGTCGGTTGTAGCTGAATCCTTGGAATTGGTTCTGCATTGTCTGAGATAGCATGGGTCCTTCGACGTAAGAATCTTGAGGTGCTTCTGAAGTAAATTCGGGGTCAAAGTTGGCAGTGTCCAAAGCGTCGGCCTAAAATTGTTAGTTAACTCAAAATAAAACTCAACGTAGGATTCGTGACTTACAACACTGGGCTTAAAGGTAGGCTCGTACTTGCGCTGGAGTAGCTTCCTCCAGTCAATAGCATGGAAGAAAGGATGAGCCTTAATCTCAGCTGATCCATTGGCTCCCAATCGTTCCTCAGGGTTACGGTTGAGAAGCTTGGTCAAAAGATCCTTGGCAGCCGGAGGAACCACATCAGAAAAGTGAAGTGGCTCTGATAGAATCTTGCGGTACATCTCGTTGGTGTTTTCGTCGTAGAAAGGTGGAAGACCCGTCAACATCTCGTACAGTAAAACACCAAGAGTCCACCAATCGACCGTCTTGTTGTAGCCTTGACCCATCAGCAGCTCAGGAGCAAGATACTCGGGTGTACCGCAGAAGGTGTTGGTTCGGTCCTCATCCTTCATGTCAAGCTTGCAGAGACCAAAATCGCAAAGAGCAATGTGACCTTGGTAATCGAGAAGAATGTTCTCGGGCTTGAGATCTCGGTAGATAACGCTGAATCCGTGCAGACACTCGAGGGCGCACAGAAGCTCGGCCGTGTAGAAACGGGATCGGTTGACGTCGAATCGGTGCTCCTTTTGCAAGTGGTGGAACAGCTCACCTCCGTTGACAAACGCGAGAACAAAGTACAGCTTCTCTGGTGACTGGAAACTAAACTTGAGAGGCACAATAAACGGATTGTTGATCTGCGCCAGCACAGACCGTTCGGCGAGTGTGTGGGCGACTTCGGATCGCGAGATGATATGTGCCTTGCGGATTGTCTTGAGAGCGTAAATTCGGTTCGTGTCCTTCTTGCGCACCTGCATAACCTTGCCGAAACTGCCCTTGCCGACAACCTTGAGAAGTTCGAAATCCTCAATCTTGAGCTTACCTGCTCGGGTCTCGACGTACTCGACACCAACCTTGATCTTTCCGGTTCCGTACTGCACGTCAACCCACTCGGCGCCTTGATGACCGCCACGCGCTGCGTGTTCGGCAGCTGCCTTTTCGCGGTCCTTCTTGCTGGCCTTGGGGTCCTCCACGTACTGCTGTCGCTCTTCGAATCGGGGGTTGATACGAACAACACCGAGGAAAATATCCTGGCTTCGTCCGGATCCCGGTGGTGCCGAAGGGTTTCGCATGTACAGATGGATGACGAGTTCCGTCACTCTTGAAACATCAAACTTGTACTGAGTGTTTCCACCAGCCCAGAGAGGATTCTCGGGGTTTCCGTCGACCGAGTTGACAAAAACCTGAACCTTGTCGAAATCGAGGAGGGCGTATGGCATGTACTTGCCAGAGATTCGACCGTGGTTTGTAGGAATACCGTTGAAGCCACCAGCAGAAGATTGCGGCCTTCCGTTGAAAGCACCCGCGCGTTGTGAAGAACTAGGTCGAACGGACCCTGAAAGAGCGCTTCCAGAGGACATGGATCCTTGGTGTGATGAGGCAAACGCACTTCGGTGCTGCTCGGGAAGGGAAAATCCTTGACCTTCATGGAGGGTGACGACGAGGATACCGGGCTTGGGGGGCTTAACTACGGGAGCCTGCGTCATGGCCTCAGAAGCGGCTATTCACGTCAGTCATTGACTTTGAACCCAGTATGATATGCTCACCTATAGCACTTTCGGTCGTGGGAGTAACGGCACCGCTGGCTTGAGCTTCCTTCTCCTTGTCGGTGATTGTAGAAGTAGACGGTGATCGAGAGAATGGACTCAAGGTCTGACCCAGATGGGTTTCCTTTAACTCTGATGGTTGTTAGCATGCGACCGATAGACCTTGAAATGTAAACATACTCTTGGTAAGCTTCCAAGACATGGCTGCGACTGTTGACGATTGTATCCGAAGAGGAGAAAGGTGCAGTCGACTTGAAGTGCAATCGCAGAGATGATCTCCGAGTTGGACCAAGACGTGCGCTCGCTGACAAACTCCTGATCAAGCAAAAAGGCTGATGAGTTAGAAGGATTCAAGTGGATGATTTGTAACCCCGCATATAAACGTGGAGAGAGAGCGTAGACCGGCCGCTTTTAGTCGAAAGGGTTTCGCGAGTCGAAAGGAAAAAGGAGCAAATTCTGTTTGCGCCGACGATCTGAAAGGAAAGAGATCGAAGGCAAGATGAGGGAAAAGGAAGATTGAGAGGGTTGGAGGTTCAGGTATGAGGAGGAGGCGAAGCAAAAAGGCACCAAGACGAAGTAGTTGAACGGGGATGGAAAGAAGGGGAGCCGTGCCGTGGCGGTGGACCGTGGACCTGGGATGATAGCTATTCCAGGGGGGCATATGCACTGTGAGGTAGTGACCTCAAAACGCTGTTGAAGTGCTGTAAGCACAGTGTCTCAGTCTGCGACACAGGAGCTTTTTAACTGTGGGGAATTATCTGGTCTGGGCTGTCAAAAGCTAGGTACCTACTACGCGGGCTCTAGCTTTGTTGATCTTAAGCAGTTTCCAATTGCCAGTCTATGAATATAAGGGGTAAATGAGATGGGGAGGCTAGTTTTTGTGTGCACTGTTTGATGTCAAGGCTTTGAGTCTGCCCAATCCAGAGCCCAATTGAGGGTGTACTGTAATTAGCAACTGTACTTGGATCTCTTGTACAGCCACACTTTAAGACGACGCGTGTCGAATGGAATCAATAGAATATCATGAAGAGTGAATTACCAGATTTAGATCAATTGTGCATAAGGGGCTGAGATCTGGTCCACTACGAAACTTGTTTGAGATCCATGGATATGTTCAAGACCGAGCTTCAAGAGGCTCGATTACAGTGGCAGATGACAGGAGCTTAATTATGTCTGGACAAAGCTGGGTGCAGCAATCAACAATTCTACCAAAAGAAATACAAAGTACCAGAGACATCAGAAATATCAGTAATTAAAATAACTGCAAGAAGAGACCAACAATTAATTGTTCAACTTTTTGACTCTCCCTACCCTATAACCCCCCTTTTCTGGATCATCCCTGCGATAAGAAGGGATAAGGAGGTGGGGCCTTAAACTTCAGGCCACAACAACACATGGCCATTCACATTCAATGGGATGGCCAGGCTGGCAGGATACTTTACATTTTGGGGAGCTCCATTTCCAAATTCAAGAGCTCAAGCCACATTGTCAATTCAAAATCGACACGATTGATGATTAGCGTTTGACTCTACACTGTATTTCTGTTCTTTTCCCTATCGACTCTTTTTATTTGTGACCACTCCCGCATGGTAGACTCCTCCAGGGATTCCTGCCGTTGACCCCACTACCTTAGATATCACCGCCCTTGCTGGACAGCTTGCAACTTCAACTCTGCGCAACGCGACAGCGACGACATACCACAAGATGAAGTTAGACGTCAAGGTTAGTGGAGATTTGCGGGCGCTTTTTTCGGTCATCAGCATTGGTGTTATGATGTGCTGTGGAAAGCGATGCCCTGGATAGCTTCAAGCTTGAACTTCATGCGATCTGAGCTGACACGTTTCGCAACAGCGCCAGCTCTATGCTCGCAGTGAGCGAGTCAAGGGCATTGACTTTCATCCTCACGAGCCATGGATTCTCACAACCCTCTACAGCGGTATGTCTGCTCCTCCAGATAATCTGCTACTGTCGCTAACAACTCAGGCCACGTCTACATCTGGTCCCACGAAACCCAACAGATCGTCAAGACCTTTGAGCTCACCGATGTCCCTGTTCGCGCCGGTCGATTCATCGCCAGGAAAAACTGGATTGTCTGCGGTTCCGATGACTTCCAACTACGAGTCTACAACTACAACACCTCCGAGAAGATCACCTCCTTCGAGGCGCACCCCGATTACATTCGAGCGATTGCAGTCCACCCCACACAGCCTTTCGTGCTGACTGCCTCCGATGACATGACCATCAAGCTCTGGGATTGGGAGAAGGGATGGAAGTGTGTACAAGTCTTTGAGGGTCATGGTCACTATGTCATGGGTCTTGCCATCAACCCCAAGGACACAAACACCTTTGCTTCAGCTTGTCTTGATAGAACTGTCAAGATCTGGAGTCTTGGATCTTCTACTCCCAACTTCACCCTCGAGGCTCACGAGACAAAGGGTGTTAACCATGTCGACTACTACCCTCACTCTGACAAGCCCTACCTCCTTACTACTTCCGACGACCGAACCGTCAAGATTTGGGATTACACCACAAAGTCCCTGATCGCCACTCTTGAAGGACACACCAACAACGTTTCCTTTGCTTGCTACCATCCCGAATTGCCAGTCATCATTTCCGGTTCCGAGGACGGTACGATAAGAATATGGCACGCCAACACCTACCGATTCGAGCAATCTCTCAACTACAGTCTGGAGCGAGCTTGGTGTGTTTCGTATCAAAAGGGCAAGCAGGGTGTTGCTGTTGGTTTTGATGATGGTGCTGTTGTTGTCAAGCTTGGTCGTGAGGAGCCTGCTGTTTCCATGGATACATCTGGCAAGCTCATCTGGGCCCGACACAACGAGGTTGTTTCTTCTATTATCAAGGGAGGAGGTGAGTACAAGACCATTGTTAACCTTGACATTTGACGCTAACACTGTTCATTAGACGCCTCTATTAAGGATAACGAGCCCATCTCCCTCCCCGTCAAGGATCTCGGCACCTGCGAAGTCTACCCCCAAACACTCATCCACTCTCCCAACGGTCGATTCGTTTCTGTGTGTGGTGATGGCGAATACATCATCTACACTGCCCTTGCATGGCGTAACAAGGCTTTCGGTTCAGCACTCGACTTTGTCTGGGCTTCCAAGGAGAACAGCAATGACTTTGCCATTCGAGAGTCTGCCATGAGCGTCAAGATCTTCAAGAACTTTGTTGAAAAGTCTGGTGGTCTCGATGTTGGTTTCCAGGCTGAGAAGCTCCACGGCGGTGTTCTTCTCGGTGTTACTGGACAAGGTGGTGTTTCATTCTTTGACTGGAACACTGGTGGTCTTGTTCGAAGAATTGAAGTCGAGCCCAAGGAGGTTTACTGGTCCGATAGCGGAGAGCTTGTCACGATTGCTTGTGAGGATACTTACTATGTTCTTCGATTCTCTCGTGAGAACTACGTCGAGGCTGTTCAGTCTGGACAAGTTGAGGAGGATGGTGTCGAGGCTGCCTTTGAGGTTATCACAGACATCAGCGAGTCGTAAGTACCCGAACCTCGACCCCAAATTACCCCTGCTAACAAAATAGTGTGCGAACCGGTGAATGGATCGGCGACTGCTTCATCTACACCAACAGCACCAACCGACTCAACTACCTCGTCGGTGACCAGACCTACACCATCTCCCACTTCGACAAGGCCCAGTACATCCTGGGTTACATTCAGCGCGACTCTCGAATCTACCTTGCCGACAAGGATGTCAACGTTACTTCTTTCGGCCTTTCTCTCCCAGTTCTCGAGTACCAGACTCTTGTTCTCCGAGAGGATATGGAGACAGCCGCTGAACTCCTACCAACCATTCCCAACGACCAGCTCAACAAGATTGCTCGATTCTTGGAAGGACAAGGTCACAAGGAGCTTGCTTTGGAGGTTGCCACAGATCCTGAGCACAAGTTTGATCTTGCCCTAGCATTGAATGAGCTTGCTATTGCTCTTGACCTCGCTCGTGAGGCTAATGCTGATCACAAGTGGAAGACTGTTGGTGATGCTGCCCTATCAGCTTGGGATGTTGCTCTAGCTGCTGAGTGCTTTACTCACGCCAAGGATCTTGGATCTTTGTTGCTTCTGCACTCATCAACAGGCGACCGAGAAGGTTTGTCTGCATTGGCCGCCCAAGCCCAAGAGGCTGGATCCCACAACGTCGCCTTCCAATGCCAATGGCTCCTCGGCAACGTCGAGGCTTGCACAAAGATCCTTACTGAAACAGGCCGACTCACCGAAGCCGTCCTCTTCAGCCAAACTTACCAGCCCAGCCTTACCGTGCCGGTAGTTAACCAGTGGAAGGAGAATCTCGAAAAGAACAAGAAGGCCAGAGTAGCCAAGCTCATCGGTGTACCCGGCGAAGACGAGGATCTCTTCCCCGAGTGGGATGAGTGGCTGCAACTCGAGAAGGAGGGTGGTGCTGCTGCTGTGCCTGAGACAACAGCTGTTAATGGAAAGAAGGAGGATGCTGTTTCTGAACCTGAGGTTGAGGATGAAGAGTCTGAGGAGGATGATGAGTAAAGGATATGTGCGTGTGTTTTCATGAGCAGGGTGCTTAGATCGGTGTAGAAAAGGTTTGGTCATTTCGTCAGGGTTGCTATGGCATCAATGAGTATAATGAAAAGAACATTGACGTTTATTAAGTGTGATCGGATTGAGTGATGTATGTGATGGCAAGGGATGTGATCTAATGGGGGGTCTGGTTCGTGCTTCTTGAGTAAAGACTCAGTGTAGGCGTTGATGATGCTTGATCTTGGGCTGAACAGAGCATGGGACGGCATATTGGCCGAGTTTGCAAAGCACATCCTCTTCCTATAAAGTTCCAACTCCAATGGCATCCTTTGAAGCCATTTTACTTTTGAATGACATGCCCGTCCAAAAAGAATATTCGCAAAGCCTCTGAGCATCATCCCCCATCAACCACTTTTGGCCCACTCACTTACCAACCACCACCATCTCCGCTCAACAACCAGTTCGACAACTCGGATACAAGAGAAGAACAAAAAGAAACGATGAAGCAAAAGAAATTCATCATTTGCCTGCGACGAGATTCGAACTCGCGAACATCACTGTAGTAGTGTTTTAAGTAAGGAGAACTTAAAACTACCGCCTTAACCACTCGGCCACACAGGCTTTTTATAGAAACAGCTGTGCTTATGCATGTATATGTACTGAGCCTCATTTTTCGAAAACGATTTCCTGAGGCATTTTTGCGTCTCACGATGTCGGTAATCTCGCCGAAAAGATTGGGGGTTAGTTACTGCTCTGAACTTGAGGCTATTTTAGTCACTGTCACGAAATTCAGGCTATTTTTTCTTCTCCGATAACATGTCCGGAGCTGATGCGGGACAACTACGGCGTCTGTCCGGCATAACCGGAAGTTGGACACGATGACGCAGGGCTGTTGATTATGGAGACATGACGAAAGGACAAGAAAAGTTCAGTCAGCATAACCTTGGTGATTAGAAGTTTATCAGTAAAAAATTGAATTTGGCAGTTAACTAATTAGAAATCGGCAGTAAGAAAAAAAAGTGAAGCTTGTTGGCGGGGCTGTTGATAGCTGGAGCTTGATGATGCTAGTAAGCACGGCGTAGAGGGATGTTGTCATTGGAGGGGTTATAGCTGAGCTTCACATGAGGGTCTGGGTACTGCAAGAGATGAGAGTCAATTATTTATTGATTTGGTATGAATCCGAGGAGAGTCAAAGAGAGGGATTAATTAATCGTCAATACTAGAAACTGTCTGTCATATCATTTGTCGTATCATGACAGCATCAATTGACTTGAAGCTTCCATTTGGTGGGATGATACCCCCCCACCC